>OX382261.1:40913967-41443967 GCA_947507595.1 Pyralis farinalis | reverse complement strand
CCTCCATCTCCTGGTCGGTGACGGGCGGCGGAGCGCCCTCCTCCTCTCCTCTGGAGTCCGACGTCCGACGTAGGGCCATCCTCGGGGGAGCGTAGCCCCGTGGGGTGTCGGGGAAGAGTTCCCCGACAACCCTCTCCAACACGGCTGGCTGGAGGGTCTCCGTCAGCGGGGCCGACTGAGCGCGGATCTTGTTCCGCGCTCCTCTGTAAGGTCGGCCCCACGGGTCCCTATCCAGACCCTCCAGCAGCTCCTGCCACGCTCCCTCCTTGGCCCTACTGATGGCCATCTGCAGGGCTCTCCTACTCTCCACGTAGACGCCGTGCAGACGGCCATCCCTTTCTTCGTCCCGGGGGCGGCGACGCCTGCTCCGGGTGTACGCTCTACGCGCCCCGTTGCAGACGTCCCGGAGGTCGGCTATCTCCGCCGACCACCAGTAGACCGCCCGCCTTGGGGGCGGACGCCCAACACTGGGCATGGCCGCCCTGCACACCGCCGTGAAGGCGTCGCAGAGACGGCCAGCCCCTTGTTCCACCCCCAAATCCTCCACTGGCGGGAGGCCCCAGCGGCCGACAATTGCCGCCTCCTCTGCCAGCTCCCGGTCGAGCCTGGTGAGCGCCCAACGCGGGAACCGGCTCCGCCACCGGGACGAAATCGTCGGACTCCCGGGGGCTGGAGACACCTCGAACCTGATATAACGATGGTCCGAGAGTGTCTCCACCCCCGTCTCCACCCTCCATCCTTCCACTCGGCGTGCGGCGGAGGCGGTGGCGAAGGACAGATCCACCACCGACCCTCCGTTCCACCGCACGCACGTGTGGACTGTCCCCCTATTCAAGAGGGACAGTCCCGCGGCCAGCGCCCACTCCTCCACCTTCCGCCCTTTGGCTTCCGTGGCCGGGTTGCCCCACGCCGTGGATTTGGCGTTGAAGTCCCCGGCCACGATAACCTGGGCGGGCGCCAGCCGCCTCACTGCCAACCCCAGAGCATCGAGCAGCTGCTCCAGGGCCGGCAGGTCGCGGTTCGGGGAGAAGTACACACCGATGATTGCGTACTCTCCCCGAACCGCCGCCACGTAACCGCCACCCCTCCCCCACACCACGAGTGGGGGGCTGGCGCCAGGCCTCGTGACGATGGCCACGGAACCGTCCAGATCCCCGGCCCAGTTAGGCCGGGAGGGCACGGAATATGGTTCCGCAACCACCGCCACGTCCACGTCCCACTCCGCCATGGTCTGCAGGAAAAGGTCCTGAGCCCCGGCGGAGTGGTTGACGTTGGCCTGCAGGAAGCGGGGATGTCCGGCCATTACTCGGACATCCCAGCCTCAGGCGCCACCTGCCGCCCACTCCCGCGGGAGATGGGGGGCGTTCTCCCGCGGACGGATGGGGGGTTGCAGAGACGGCCCCCCATCACGTGTGTGGCCTTCCTGCCGGCGTCTGCGCACACTGCACAGCGAGCCTGGGCCGAGCAGCCCGAGGCGATGTGCCCCGGCTGCCCGCACCGGTAACACAACCGGCTGCGGTCCTCCTTGGAGGGGCACAGCTCAGCGGTGTGCCCCTTCCCCATGCACTTGTAACAGTACATGGGGCGCGCCTCCAGCAAGTGGAGCTGCGCCCTGCTCCAACCCACCCCGACACTGCCCCGCTCGAGCAGCTTTTTCGCTGCCGTCACCGGGCAGCGCATCAGGGCAGAGCTGGAACCACGCCAGTCCGGGCGGATTTCGCCCACCCGGACCTGCTCGGGGGCGCAGCCCCCCTCGCGCGCGACCGCAGCCTGGACCCGCTGTACAGTGGCGGCGTCATCCAGACCGGTGATCCGGAACTCCGCGCACTTCACCGGTCTGGAGACCTCTGCAACGCCGGACAAGGACGCCGTGAGTTTGGCCGCCAGGGCGTCCGCCTTTTCATGGCTGGAGGAGCCGGGGACCTCAATGAGCCTCGCTCCGGTGGCCGACTTCCTGATCCGGAGCGAGCCGATCCCCAGCTCCCCCAGATTCACCTCCTGCTCGGCCTTTAGTAGGGCCGAGGCATACGTGGCCCCCCCAGAGGCTGCCTCCGGCCGTAATTTTAAGATTACGGCCGTGGAGCCGGGGAGGACCACCTTGGCCTTGCGGCCCTCATCCTTTCCTGCTCGAGCAGGAGGTGCCGACGCCCTGGAGGGCGCGGGTGCCGCCCGTGCCGCAGGAGCCGCCCGTGTCGCGGGAGCCCTGGGGGCCGCGGTCTTCCGTAGCCCGCGGCGGACCACGTCGGTCCATGCCGCCTCCTTCGGGGCCTTATCAGCCCCTCCGGCCACCGACTGGGTCACCGCGGCCGGTTCCCTCGCTGAGGTGGACGGCCCAAAGCTCGTCCAATTCTCCTCCCCGGCTCCACCACGGGCGGCAACCGATTTAGCAGCCGGCCTCGCCCGTGGGCGCACGTCGAGTTCGGCCGGCGTGCTCGCCTTCTTCGGCGCAGGAGCCGGTCGCCCCGCGCTCTCAATGGCGGCTCTTGCGGCTCTTGCGACAGCCGACTTATCACCCGCCAATGGCGGACGGGTGACCGCGGGGGGAGGCAGACGCGACTCCAACTCCGCCAATCGCCCGTCGACGAGGTTGCCGACGAGCCTGGCGATATTGCTCTCTAGGGAGCGGATATCTTCCGGGCCCATCGGCCCCCGGGTCTTCTTCTCCTTGCGCAGATCCTCGAATTCCCGGCGGTGCGCCAGGACTTCCTCCCTGAGGGAGGCGACCTCCCGCTGTAACCGGGCGTTGTCGGCCCGGAGACGGTGGGTCTCCTCCTTTTCCGTGCGCACCACCAGGGCCTCGAGGATCTCGCGGATCCCACCGGCAGCCCGCGCTATTTTTGCGGCGAACCCCCCTTTAAGACTGGCTGACTTGCCAGTCAGGTCGCGGATGAGACTCAGCTTGCCCTCGGCCACAAGCATGAGCTCCTCCGCCCCCAGGCTCTCAATTGAGGCCGCCGCAACCCCCTCAGGGCCCGTCCCTTCGGGGCCTTTTTTCTCCGTCTCGGGGCTCACCCCCTCGACGCCAACTACTGCCGTGGCCTTCTTGGCCATAAGGGCCCGCTTGTCAAGCTTAGCCTGAGTGGCCGCCTCCTTGGCCTCCTGCTGCCGCTCGGCCAGCTGTCGGCGGGCCCTCGCCAGGCTCGGGGCAATACCACCCCGCTTTCCACGCCTGGACGTGGGCATCTTAGCCCTCTCGCTAGGCGTCTCCGTCTCCGTGTCGGAGAACAGCCTTTTCCCTGCGAGCAGCGCCTCGGGCAGACTGGTGAGCGACGTGTCGCTCTCCGCCCAGCTTCCCCACTCCATCCTACCCTCAGGACCACTTCCCACACCCTTCGGAGTTTCGGTCCCATCCGTGGCACCGTCACCACTCTCACTGTCTCCCAGTTCCGCCATTGGCTTCCCTGGGAGCACTTCCCCACTAAAACCCTTCGACCTCAACATACCCCCCCACCCGGAAAACCCGGGACCCGACTGCCCAGGGTCGTCACCGATCCCCAGACAGCCCACACCCAACGACACACACAAAAAACAAAACGAAAACCACCACGAAAAACAAAAACAACAAAAACCGACAAAAATCAAATTTTGAGGGGGAAGGGGGGGTCCCCCGACCTCGCACCCCGCACAAAAAATGCTCCGATAGGCAACACCGATCGGATGGCGCCCTAAATTCCCGCGAATTCGCAAAGAAAAATTTAGAGCACCTGCTCTCGTACCGGTATTGCCTACCGAAAAACCAAGTTCCGAGCGAGGCGGAGATGCGGGAGTGGTCGCAAACGACTCCCCCCGACCCCCAGACACCGAAACAAAACAAAAGATTTTTTGGAGGTAACCTAACCTAACCTAACCTAACCTAACCTAACCTAACCTAACCTAACCTAACCTAACCTAACCTAACCTAACCTAACCTAACCTAACCTAACCTAACCTAACCTAACCTAACCTAACCTAACCTAACCTAACCTAACCTAACCTAACCTAACCTAACCTAACCTAACCTAACCTAACCTAACCTAACCTAACCTAACCTAACCTAACCTAACCTAACCTAACCTAACCTAACCTAACCTAACCTAACCTAACCTAACCTAACCTAACCTAACCTAACCTAACCTAACCTAACCTAACCTAACCTAACCTAACCTAACCTAACCTAACCTAACCTAACCTAACCTAACCTAACCTAACCTAACCTAACCTAACCTAACCTAACCTAACCTAACCTAACCTAACCTAACCTAACCTAACCTAACCTAACCTAACCTAACCTAACCTAACCTAACCTAACCTAACCTAACCTAACCTAACCTAACCTAACCTAACCTAACCTAACCTAACCTAACCTAACCTTTTTTTTTTTTTTTTTTTTTTTTGTGACGCGGGGAAAAATGCGTTACGCACACCACCGGTGCCTGGGTGGCCTCCGGTGGTAGTGTGGGACTCCCCGTCGGCTGTCCGACGGTATACCCACTAAACAACCCCGCGAAATGCCATCGGCCGCGTTGGTGTGGTGCCCCGGATCTGTCAGCAACAGGGCACCACTGCGACTGGCCAGCCCCTCAGAAGGGGCCGGACTTCCTCTCTCTAGGGGCCATCCCGGCAAATTGGGACAGCCCCTCCGGCGGCGGGACCGTTATGGGGCCAGGTTCCCAGGATGACCCCTAGTCCCACAGGTTAGGGAGGCGGCAGTAGGTGCGCGTAGCGCCTACGCCGCACTCCCGTCCGCCGTCTCCGGAGCGGGACAGCCAACGGATCGTCCTCCCTGTCCCGCTCCGCGGCCTCCTTCTGGGACATGACCGTCTCACAGAAGGAGGCCATCGCCTGCCAGGCACTGTCGCTCCCGAGCATGCAGCGGACCACGCTCGGGAGCGAGAGGTCCGCGCTTCCCAGCGCGGACACCAGATCATGGCGCTGCCGAGACCACATGGGACACCGCTCCAAGGTGTGCTGAGCAGTGTCCTCGGCCGCGCCACAATCGTGGCAGCCTGGCCGCTCCTCCCGCCTCGCGACCCGGTGCAGGTACTCACCGAAGCATCCATGTCCGGTGAGCACCTGCACCATGCGGAAGGTGAGGGGTTTGCGTCTTCGACGCATCCACGCCTCCAGGACCGGGCGCAGCGCATCCGCAACGCGGACTCCGTACCGCGGCTGCGCCAGGTCCTCCCCCCACCTCCGCATCATCTCCACATGCCCTCGCTGGCGGTACCGCCCCACCTCCACCGATGTGGGGCGCTCGCCGAGCCTGCTCCTTTCCGAGACAAACCCGTATACCTCGGCGAGCACCTCCGCCTCCAACTCCCAGGGCGGGTCGCCAGCAAGGGCGGTCGCGGCCGTCCACGCTACCGTCCGGTACCCCCTTATCGCCCTCTGCGCTATGACCCGCTGCGCTCTGCGCAGCTGAGCCCTATTGCGAGCGCAGAGGGCGTCCGCCCATATGGGGGCACCGTACGTGGCCATACTCCGGCAGATGCCGGAGTACAGCCGCCTGCACGCGGCGCTGGGCCCGCCCACATCGGGCAGGAGGCGACCCAGCGCCGCCGCAGCTCTGATGACCCTCGGCCCCAACCGCTCGAAGTGGGGGCCGAAGGTCCATCGTCCGTCCAGGGTGAGGCCCAGATAGCTCATCTGGGCACTCACCCTTACCCTTTCTCCTCCTATTTGGAGGTGTGCTCCGGGGGGAGGGCCCCGTCTGCCGGTCCCGCGGAAGAGGAGGGCCTCGGTCTTCTCCAAACGGACCCGAAGCCCAAGCCTCTCTATACGGCTGACCACCAGTCCTACTCCGACTTCGGCCAGCCGCGCCGCCTCCACAAAGTTCTTACCCCGGGACGTGACAAGGGTGTCATCTGCATAGCAGATGACACTCATCCCGGGGAGGAGACGGCCCCGCAGGACCCAGTCGTATGCGAGGTCCCACAGAATGGGGCCCAGAACGGACCCCTGCGGGACCCCGCACCCGACAGACCTCCTGACCATACGGCCCCTCGCATCCTCGAAGCACACCTCCCTGTCCTCCAAGTATGCCTTCAACAGTCTCCCCAAGTACGGAGGCACCTCAAAGTATTTGAGGGCCTCCAGTATGGTACTGTGGGGGAGGCTGTTGAAGGCATTGGCGATGTCCAGCGACACCGCCACCACCACCTTACCCTCGCGCTCCGCCTCCTCCGTCACCGACCTAAGGCGCCTAATGGCGTCGACGGTCGACCGTCTGGCCCGGAACCCGAACTGGGCATCCGAAAGGCCCGGCCCCGGGCCATCCTCCAAGTGCTGAGCGAGGCGGGAAGCGACAACCCTTTCTAGGGCCTTCCCCGCCTCGTTCAGCAGAACGACCGGTCGAACCGCCGACCCCGAGTCCGGGGGCCGGTCTCCCTTCAACAGAAGGCAGAGCCGGCCCACCCTGAAGGGTCCCGGGCAGCACCCCGACCGCAAGCAGCAGTCGAGGAGCTCCCGGAACCTGTCTCCGAGGTGCACGAGAGCCAACGCTAGCACCTTCCCGTGCACCCCGTCCGGACCCGGCGCCCTCTTCTTACCTCGGAGGCGGTCAACTACCGCCTCCATTTCCCGGTCGGTGACGGGCGGCGGAGCGCCCTCCTCCTCTCCTATGGAGTCCGACGATCGGGCCATCCTAGGGGGAGCGTACCCCCGTGGGGTGTCGGGGAAGAGTTCCCCGACAACCCTCTCCAACAGGGCTGGCTGGAGGGTCTCCGTCAGCGGGGCCGACTGAGCGCGGATTTTGTTCCGCGCTCCTCTGTAAGGTCGGCCCCACGGGTCCCTGTCTAGGCCCTCCAGCAGCTCCTGCCACGCTCCCTCCTTGGCCCTACTTATGGCCATCTGCAAGGCCCTCTTCTTCTCCACGTATATGCCGTGCAGATGGCCATCTCGTCCTTCGTCCCGGGGGCGGCGACGCCTGCTCCGGGTGTACGCTCTACGCGCCCCGTTGCAGGCGTCCCGGAGGTCGGCTATCTCCGCCGACCACCAGTAGACCGCCCGCCTTGGGGGCGGACGCCCAACACTGGGCATGGCCGCCCTGCACACCGCCGTGAAGGCGTCGCAGAGACGGCCAGCCCCTTGCTCCACCCCCAAATCCTCCATCGGCGGGAGGCCCCAGCGGCCGACTATGGCCGCCTCCTCTGCCAGTTCCCGGTCGAGCCTGGTGAGCGCCCAACGCGGGAACCGGCTCCGCCACCGGGACGAAATCGTCGGACTCCCGGGGGCTGGAGACACCTCGAACCTGATATAGCGATGGTCCGAGAGTGTCTCCACCCCCGTCTCCACCCTCCATCCTTCCACTCGGCGTGCGGCGGACGCGGTGGCGAAGGACAGATCCACCACCGACCCTCCGTTCCACCGCACGCACGTGTGGACTGTCCCCCTATTCAAGAGGGACAGTCCCGCGGCCAGCGCCCACTCCTCCACCTTCCGCCCTTTGGCTTCCGTGGCCGGGTTGCCCCACGCCGTGGACTTGGCGTTGAAGTCCCCGGCCACGAAAACCTGGGCGGGCGCTAGCCGCCTCACTGCCGACCCCAGAGCGTCGAGCAGCCGCTCCAAGGCCGGCAGGTCGCGGTTCGGGGAGAAGTACACACCGATGATTGCGTACTCTCCCTGAACCGCCGCCACGTATCCCGCCCCCCTCCCACTCAACACGAGTGGGGGGCTGGCGCCAGGCCTCGTGACGATGGCCACGGAACCGTCCAGATCCCCGGCCCAGTTAGGCCGGGAGGGCACGGAATATGGTTCCGCAACCACCGCCACGTCCACGTCCCACTCCGCCATGGTCTGCAGGAAAAGGTCCTGAGCCCCGGCGGAGTGGTTGACGTTGGCCTGCAGGAAGCGGGGATGTCCGGCCATTATTCGGACATCCCAGCCTCAGGCGCCACCTGCCGCCCACTCCCGCGAGAGATGGGGGGCGTTCTCCCGCGTATGGATGGGGGGTTACAGAGACGACCCCCCATCACATGCGTCGCCTTTCGTCCGGCGTCGGCGCACACGGCACAGCGGGCCTGTGCCGAGCAGCCCGAGGCGATGTGCCCCGGCTGCCCACACCTGTAGCACAGGCGGCTGCGGTCCTCCTTGGAGGGGCACAACTCGGCTGTGTGCCCCTTCCCCATGCACTTGTAACAGTGCATGGGGCGCGCTTCCAACAAATGGAGCTGCACCCTGCTCCAGCCCACCCCTATACTGCCCAGCTCGAGCAGCTTTTTCGCTGCCGTCACCGGGCAGCGCATCAGGGCGGAGCTGGAGTTCCGCCAGTCCGGGCGGATTTCGCCCACCCGGACCTGTTCGGGGGTGCAGCCACCCTCCCGCGCGACCGCAGCTTGGACCCGCTGTGCCGTTGCGGCATCGTCCAGACCCGTGAGTCGGAACTCCGCACACTTCACGGGCCTGGACACCTCGACGACGCCGGACAGGGCGGCCGTCAACTTGGCCGCCAAGGCGTCAGCCTTCTCGTGGCTGGTGGAGCCGGGGACTTCGATAAGTCTCGCTCCGGTCGCAGATTTGCGGATCCGGAGCGATCCGATCCCCAGCTCCCCCAGATTCACCTCCCGCTCTGCTTTGAGCAGGGCCGAGGCATACGATGCCCCCCCTTGGGCTGCCTCCGGTCGTAACTTTAATATTACGGCCGTGGAGCCGGGGAGCACCACTTTGGCCTTTCGGCCCTCCTCCTTGCCCGCGGGGGCAGAGGCTGACGCCTTGGACGTAGGCCCCGCAGGAGTCGCGGGGGCCGCGGTTTTCCGCGGCTTGCGGCGGACCACGTCGGTCCACGACGCCACATCCGGGACCTCGGCGGTCCTTGTCACCGCGCGTGTCACCGCGGCCGGCTTCGCCCTCGATGCGGACGGGCCGAAGCTCGTCCACGACTCCTCGGTGGCACCAGGACGGCGAGCGGGGCCCACTTTTGCGGCCGGCCTCGCCCGAGGGCGCACATCGAGATCGGGCGGCGAGCTCGCCTTCTGCGGAGCCGGAGCCGCTCGTCCCGCTCTTTCGATGGCCGCCCTTGCGGCCTTGGCCACCGCCGACTTGTCACCCGCCAATGGCGGACGGGTGACCGCGGGGGGAGGCAGACGAGACTCCAACTCCGCGAGCCGCCCATCGACGAGGTTGCCGACGAGCCGGGCGACGTTGGACTCCAGGGTCTGGAGATCCACCGGGCCCGTCGGCCCCTGCGCCCTCCTCTCCTTGCGGAGCTCCTCGAATTCCAGGCGATGCGCCCGGACTTCTTCACGCATCGAGGAGACCTCGCGCTGCAGCCGAGCATTGTCGGCTCGGAGACGGAAGGTCTCCTCACCCTCCGTGCGCACCACCAGGGACTCGAGGATCTCTTTTATCCCGCCCGCCGCCTTCACAATCTTGGCGGCGAAGCCGCCTTTGAGGCTTGCCGACCTGTTGGTGAGGTCGAGGATCAGCCTCAGCTTCTCCTCGGCCACCACCATGAGCTGTTCGGCTCCCCTCCCGGCTAGGCCCGCCGCCTCCCCCTCAGGGCTTTTCCCTTCGGGGCCTTTTCCCGCCTCGGGGCTGTCCCCCTCGGCGCTTTCTTCGGCACTTTCGGCGGCCGCCGCGCTGGTTTTCGGGCGTCCAAAGGCCCGCCTCTCGAGGAGCGCCTGGATGGCCTGCTCCCTTTCCTCCTCCTTGCGCTCCCTGAGCTCTCGGCGGGCTCTGGCCAGAGTAAGGGCAGCGCCGCCCCTCTTCCCGCGCCTGGCCGTCGGCAACTTCGCCCTCTCGGCCGGCGCCTCGGTCTCTGAGCCGGAGAAGAGGCGCTTGCCCCGCCCCAGCTCCGACTCCGAAAGGGTGGGGACCGACATACTGTCGGTCTCCTCACCCCCACCTGACTCACTATCCACCACAAAAACTGGTGGCCCCTCCGCGGGCCCACTCCCCCCGGAACCCTTAGGTCCCAACATACTCCCCGCTCCCGGCATCGCCGGGACTCGGCTGTCTAGGCTCGTCACCGAAACCTAGACACCCAACGACAAACACAAGAGACAATAACCAACTGCACAAAAACACAACAAAAACAACCAACAAAGAACACCAAGACACACACTCCACTGCGAAAAGCAAGCACCACCACAAAACAACTCCTCCTAGGTAATCAACCACCTCGCCCACAAGTATCGACTTTCCAGATTTGGTCACCACTCACCGGCCACTGCGTTACCGCGCACCGGTGAGATGGGTCCAGGGCAGACGACGGGGACGTACTGGAAATCACTTGGGGCCTGCCCCAACCTTTTTTTTTTTTTTTTTTTTTTTTTTTTTTGTGACGCGGGGAAAAATGCGTTACGCACACCACCGGTGCCTGGGTGGCCTCCGGTGGTAGTGTGGGACTCCCCGTCGGCTGTCCGACGGTATACCCACTAAACAACCCCGCGAAATGCCATCGGCCGCGTTGGTGTGGTGCCCCGGATCTGTCAGCAACAGGGCACCACTGCGACTGGCCAGCCCCTCAGGAGGGGCCGGACTTCTTCTCTCTAGGGGCCGTCCCGGCAAATTGGGACAGCCCCTCCGGCGGCGGGACCATTATGGGGCCAGGTTCCCATCCTGACCCCTAGTCCCACAGGTTAGGGAGGCGGCAGTAGGTGCGCGTAGCGCCTACGCCGCACTCCCGTCCGCCGTCTCCGGAGCGGGACAGCCAACGGATCATCCTCCCTGTCCCGCTCCGCGGCCTCCTTCTGGGACATGACCGTCTCACAGAAGGAGGCCATCGCCTGCCAGGCACTGTCGCTTCCGAGCATGTAGCGGACCACGCTCGGGAGCGAGAGGTCCGCGCTTCCTAGCGCGGACACCAGATCGTGGCGCTGCCGAGACCACCTGGGACACCGCTCCAGAGTGTGCTGAGCGGTGTCCTCGGCCGCGCCACAATCGTGGCAGCCCGGCGTCATCTCCCGCCTCGCGACCCGGTGCAGGTACTCACCGAAGCACCCATGTCCAGTGAGCACCTGCACCATGCGGAAAGTGAGGGGTTTGCGCCGGCGGCGCATCCACGCCTCCAGGACCGGGCGCAGCGCATCCGCAACGCGGACTCCGTACCGCGGCTGCGCCAGGTCCTCCCCCCACCTCCGCATCATCTCCACATGCCCTCGCTGGCGATACCGCCCCACCTCCACCGATGTGGGGCGCTCGCCGAGGCTCCTCCTTTCCGAGACAAACCCGTATACCTCGGCGAGCACCTCCGCCTCCAACTCCCAGGGCGGGTCGCCAGCTAGGGCGGTCGCGGCCGTCCAAGCCACCGTACGGTACCCCCTTATCGCCCTCTGCGCTATGACCCGCTGCGCTCTGCGCAGCTGGGCCCTGTTGCGGCTGCAGAGGGCGTCCGCCCATATTGGGGCACCGTACGTGGCCATACTCCGGCAGACGCCGGAGTACAGCCGCCTGCACGCGGCGCTGGGCCCGCCCACATTGGGCAGGAGGCGACCCAGCGCCGCCGCAGCTCTGATGACCCTCGGCCCCAACCGCTCGAAGTGGGGGCCGAAGGTCCATCGTCCGTCCAGGGTGAGGCCCAGGTAGCTCATCTGGGCACTCACCCTTACCCTTTCTCCTCCTATTTGGAGGTGTGCTCCGGGGGGAGGGCCCCGTCTGCCGGCCCCGCGGAAGAGGAGGGCCTCGGTCTTCTCCAAACGGACCCGAAGCCCAAGCCTCTCTATACGGCTGACCACCAGTCCTACTCCGACTTCGGCCAGCCGCGCCGCCCCCACAAAGTTCTTACCCCGGGACGTGACAAGGGTGTCATCTGCATAGCAGATGACACCCATCCCGGGGAGGAGACGGCCCCGCAGGACCCAGTCGTAAGCGAGGTCCCACAGAATGGGGCCCAGAACGGACCCCTGCGGGACCCCGCACCCTACAGACCTCCTGACCATACGGCCCCTCGCATCCTCGAAGCACACCTCCCTGTCCTCCAAGTATGCCTTCAACAGTCTCCCCAAGTACGGAGGCACCTCAAAGTATTTGAGGGCCTCCAGTATGGTACTGTGGGGGAGGCTGTTGAAGGCATTGGCGATGTCCAGCGACACCGCCACCACCACCTTACCCTCGCGCTCCGCCTCCTCCGTCACCGACCTAAGGCGCCTAATGGCGTCGACGGTCGACCGCCTGGCCCGGAACCCGAACTGGGCATCCGAAAGGCCCGGTCCCGGGCCATCCTCCAAGTGCTGAGCGAGGCGGGAAGCGACAACCCTTTCTAGGGCCTTCCCCGCCTCGTTCAGCAGAACGACCGGTCGAACCGCCGACCCCGAGTCCGGGGGCCGGTCTCCCTTCAACAGAAGGCAGAGCCGGCCCACCCTGAAGGGTCCCGGGCAGCACCCCGACCGCAAGCAGCAGTCGAGGAGCTCCCGGAACCTGTCTCCGAGGTGCACGAGAGCCAACGCTAGCACCTTCCCGTGCACCCCGTCCGGACCCGGCGCCCTCTTCTTACCTCGGAGGCGGTCAACTACCGCCTCCATTTCCTGGTCGGTGACGGGCGGCGGAGCGCCCTCCTCCTCTCCTATGGAGTCCGACGATCGGGCCATCCTAGGGGGAGCGTACCCCCGTGGGGTGTCGGGGAAGAGTTCCCCGACAACCCTCTCCAACAGGGCTGGCTGGAGGGTCTCCGTCAGCGGGGCCGACTGAGCGCGGATTTTGTTCCGCGCTCCTCTGTAAGGTCGGCCCCACGGGTCCCTGTCTAGGCCCTCCAGCAGCTCCTGCCACGCTCCCTCCTTGGCCCTACTTATGGCCATCTGCAAGGCCCTCTTCTTCTCCACGTATATGCCGTGCAGATGGCCATCTCGTCGTTCGTCCCGGGGGCGGCGACGCCTGCTCCGGGTGTACGCTCTACGCGCCCCGTTGCAGGCGTCCCGGAGGTCGGCTATCTCCGCCGACCACCAGTAGACCGCCCGCCTTGGGGGCGGACGCCCAACACTGGGCATGGCCGCCCTGCACACCGCCGTGAAGGCGTCGCAGAGACGGCCAGCCTCTTGCTCCACCCCCAAATCCTCCATCGGCGGGAGGCCCCAGCGGCCGACTATGGCCGCCTCCTCTGCCAGTTCCCGATCGAGCCTAGTGAGTGCCCAACGCGGGAACCGGCTCCGCCACCGGGACGAAATCGTCGGACTCCCGGGGGCTGGAGACACCTCGAACCTGATATAGCGATGGTCCGAGAGTGTCTCCACCCCCGTCTCCACCCTCCATCCTTCCACTCGGCGTGCGGCGGACGCGGTGGCGAAGGACAGATCCACCACCGACCCTCCGTTCCACCGCACGCACGTGTGGACTGTCCCCCTATTCAAGAGGGACAGTCCCGCGGCCAGCGCCCACTCCTCCACCTTCCGCCCTTTGGCTTCCGTGGCCGGGTTGCCCCACGCCGTGGACTTGGCGTTGAAGTCCCCGGCCACGAAAACCTGGGCGGGCGCTAGCCGCCTCACTGCCGACCCCAGAGCGTCGAGCAGCCGCTCCAAGGCCGGCAGGTCGCGGTTCGGGGAGAAGTACACACCGATGATTGCGTACTCTCCCCGAACCGCCGCCACGTATCCCGCCCCCCTCCCACTCAACACGAGTGGGGGGCTGGCGCCAGGCCTCGTGACGATGGCCACGGAACCGTCCAGATCCCCGGCCCAGTTAGGCCGGGAGGGCACGGAATATGGTTCCGCAACCACCGCCACGTCCACGTCCCACTCCGCCATGGTCTGCAGGAATAGGTCCTGAGCCCCGGCGGAGTGGTTGACGTTGGCCTGCAGGAAGCGGGGATGTCCGGCCATTATTCGGACATCCCAGCCTCAGGCGCCACCTGCCGCCCACTCCCGCGAGAGATGGGGGGCGTTCTCCCGCGTATGGATGGGGGGTTACAGAGACGACCCCCCATCACATGCGTCGCCTTTCGTCCGGCGTCGGCGCACACGGCACAGCGGGCCTGTGCCGAGCAGCCCGAGGCGATGTGCCCCGGCTGCCCACACCTGTAGCACAGGCGGCTGCGGTCCTCCTTGGAGGGGCACAACTCGGCTGTGTGCCCCTTCCCCATGCACTTGTAACAGTGCATGGGGCGCGCTTCCAACAAATGGAGCTGCACCCTGCTCCAGCCCACCCCTATACTGCCCAGCTCTAGCAGCTTTTTCGCTGCCGTCACCGGGCAGCGCATCAGGGCGGAGCTGGAGTTCCGCCAGTCCGGGCGGATTTCGCCCACCCGGACCTGTTCCGGGGTGCAGCCACCCTCCCGCGCGACCGCAGCTTGGACCCGCTGTGCCGTTGCGGCATCGTCCAGACCCGTGAGTCGGAACTCCGCACACTTCACGGGCCTGGACACCTCTACGACGCCGGACAGGGCGGCCGTCAACTTGGCCGCCAAGGCGTCAGCCTTCTCGTGGCTGGTGGAGCCGGGGACTTCGATCAGCCTCGCTCCGGTCGCCGACTTGCGTATCCGGAGCGAGCCGATTCCCAGCTCCCCCAGATTCACCTCCCGCTCGGCCTTCAAGAGGGCCGAGGCATACGATGCCCCCCCTGTGGCTGCCTCCGGCCGTAACTTTAAAATTACGGCCGTGGAGCTGGGGAGCACCACCTTGGGCTTTCGGCCCTCCTCCTTGCCCGCGGGAGTGTTGGCTGACGCCTTGGCGGGCGCCGGTCTCGCAGGAGTCGCGGGGGCCGCGGTTTTCCGCGGCTTGCGGCGGACCACGTCGGTCCACGACGCCACCTCCGGGACCTCGGCGGTCCCTGCCGCTGCCGACGGTGTCACCGCGGCCGGCTTCGCCCTAGATGTGGACGGGCCGAAGCTCGTCCACGACTCCTCGCTGGCCCCAGTTCGGCGGGCGGGGCCCACTTTGGCGGCCTTTCTCGCCTGAGGGCGCACGTCGAGCTCGGCCGGTGCGCTCGCGTTAGCGCGCTGCGACTTAGTCGCCGGCCTTCGCGCGCCCTCAATGGCCGCCCTCGCGGCTTTGGCGACTGCGGAGCTGTCACCCGCTAATGGCGGACGGGCGACAGTCGGAGGGGGCAGGCGCGACTCTAGGTCGGCGAGCCGCCCGTCCACCAAGTTACCGACGAGCCGGGCGATACTGCTCTCCAGAGCCTGTATATCGACCGGGCCCGTCGGCCCCTGCGCCTTCCTCTCCTTGCGGAGCTCCTCGAATTCCAGGCGATGCGCCCGGACTTCTTCCCGCAGCGAGGAGACCTCGCGCTGCAGCCGAGCGTTGTCGGCTCGGAGACGGAAGGTCTCCCCACTCTCCGTGCGCATCACGAGGGACTCGAGGATCTCCTTTATCCCGCCCGCCGCCTTCACAATCTTGGCGGCGTAGCCGCCTTTGAGGCTCGCCGACCTGCTGGTGAGGTCGAGGATCAGCCCCAGCTTCTCCCCGGCCACCACCATGAGCTCTTCGGCTCCCCTCTCAGTTAGGCACGCCGCCTCCCCCTCAGGGCTTTTCCCTTCGGGGCTCTTCTTTTTGGCCGCCTCGGGGCTGACCCCCTCGGCGCTTCCGGCCACCTCCGCGCTCTTCCTCTGGACTCCAAAGGCCCGCCTCTCAAGGAGCGCCTGGATGGCCTGCTCCCTTTCCTCCTCCTCGCGCTCCTTGAGCTGACGGCGGGCTCTGGCCAGTGTAAGGGCAGCGCCGCCCCTCTTCCCGCGCCTGGCCGTCGGCAACTTCGCCCTCTCCGCCGGCGCCTCGGTCTCTGAGCCGGAGAAGAGGCGCTTGCCCCGCCCCAGCTCCGACTCCGAAAGGGTGGGGACCGACATACTGTCGGTCTCCTCACCCCCACCTGACTCGCTATCCACCACAAAAACTGGTGGCCCCTCCGCGGGCCCACTCCCCCCGGAACCCTTAGGTCCCAACATACCCCCCGCTCCCGGCATCGCCGGGACTCGGCTGTCTAGGCTCGTCACCGAAACCTAGACACACAACGACAAACACAAGAGACAATAACCAACTGCACAAAAACACAACAAAAACAACCAACAAAGAACACCAAGACACACACTCCACTGCGAAAAGCAAGATCCACCTGATAACTCCTCCTAGGTACTTAACCACCTCGCCCACAAGTATCGACTTTCCAGATTTGGTCACCACTCACCGGCCACTGCGTTACCGCGCACCGGTGAGATGGGTCCAGGGCAGACGACGGGGACGTACTGGAAATCACTTGGGGCCTGCCCCGGCCTGCCCCAACCTAACCTAACCTAACCTAACCTAACCTAACCTAACCTAACCTTTTTTTTTTTTTTTTTTTTACAAGGAGAAATCTTTTAAAGACCGTACCCACCGCTAGCGAGGCAGTGGGCGTGAGTGGGACTCGCCCGGTGAGAAGCACCGGGAATACCCACTAAAACTCCTTGGTCGCCCCTCGGACCCTATGTGGGAGAGATCTGGGCTCTGCCTTGTGGCAATTCACCAGGTCTCTCCCAGGGGTGGGCCCCGGCCTATGCCGGGGCTTACGCCAAAGGAGGATTACCCGGGGCTACCGAGGTAATCCTCAGACGAGGCAGCCCATGTTTGCCATGTGCGGGAGCAACCCGCACATGTTGGCTACTCTCAGGGGTCAAAGAAGACGGACGTGCGCCCGCCTTCTTCGACCCACCCGTCTGCGTCGGAGTGGAGCGGCTAGAGCATCCTCCTCCCGCTCCCTCTCCGCTGCCTCCTTCTGCAGTATTACGCCCTCGCAGAAGGAGGCGGCAGCCTCCCATACCGTCTCACTGCAAACCATGGCTCTAACCATGGTTTGAAGGGAGAGGTATCCTCCGCCAAGCGCCGCACGTAGTTCGCGGCGCTCTCGCCACCAGGCCGGGCATTCGACGAGCGTGTGCTCGGCCGTGTCATCGGGGGAGGCACAATGATGGCACCTCGCCGTCTCCTCCCGATGGGCGACTCGGTGCAGGTAGTGGCCGAAACAGCCATGCCCGGACAAAACCTGCACCAGGCGGTAGGTGAGGCTGCCATGCCGGCGCCCAACCCACTCCTCCAACACCGGACGAATCGCTTCGATCGTCCGGTGACCGGCAACTGGGGAGGCCAGGGAGTCACCCCAGAGCTCCAGGGCCTCTCTCTGCGCCAGCCTGCGCTCCCGCTCAACCTCCTCCAATGAGGGACGCGCTCCACGCTCCCTCGCCGCCACCCTCTTGCGGTACACCCTGGCGAGCACCTGGGCATCCAGCTCCCAGGGAGGTGTGCCCGCCAAGACACAGGCCGCCCCGTGGCTGACCGTTCGGTAGCATCGCACGACCCGCGTCGCGATCACCCTCTGGGGTTGGCGTAGGAGTGCCCTCGTGTTGGGATTGAGGCACTCCGCCCAAACCGGGGCCCCATATAGTGCCATCGACCTAATCACCCCGTGGTAAAGCCGACGGCACGGGGACCCAGGCCCACCCAGGTTGGGGAGGACTCGTCCGAGGGCGGCCGCAGATGCACGCAGCCGCGGAGCGAGGAGCTTAAAGTGCTCCTCGAAACTCCATCGGGGGTCCAACACCAGGCCGAGGTACCTCATCTGCACTCCGACCGGGATACGAACCCCCTCCACTCGGACGCATAACCCCCCCGGGATTACGCCACGCGGGCCACGGAAGGCCAACGCCTTCGTCTTGGCGAGCGCCACCTCCAGCCCCAGCATGCGGATACGCCGCACTACCAGGGAGGCGCCGACCGACGCCAGGTGTACCGCATCCTCCCAGCTCGGCGCCTTGACCGCCACCAGGGTGTCGTCCGCAAAGCAGGAGATCTCCATCCGCGGCAGGAGTTCTCCCCGGAGGACCCAATTGTACCCCAGGTTCCAGAGCAGGGGGCCAAGCACTGATCCCTGGGGTACACCCGCCGGCATAGCCCACGACTGGACGCGCCCCTCCGAATCCTCATACAGGACCACCCTCTCGCGCAGGTAGTCTGCCACGAGGACTCGGAGGTAGAGGGGCACCTGGTGGAATTTCAGTGCCTCCTCTATGCATTCGTGGGGGAGGCTGTTGAACGCGTTAGCGATGTCAAGAGACACCGCCACTACAGCCTCCCCCCTTGCTGTGGCTGCCTCAGTCCACACCTTGAGGCGAGCCACCGCGTCCATCGTAGACCGGCCAGTCCGGAAGCCATATTGGCACTCCGCCAAGTCTGGGCCGCGGGTCTCCAGGTGCTTGATGATCCGGGAAGCGACGATCTTCTCGAAGAACTTCCCGGACTCATCCAGCATTACCACCGGCCGAAAACTTGACGGAGAGTCCGGAGGGCGGCCATCCTTGCTCAGGAGGCAGAGCCTCCCTGCCCGCCATATCCCAGGGAAGCGGCCCGTTGCGATGCAGGTATTCAGCACCGCCCGATACCGCTCCTCCAGGGGCCCCAGGGCTATCGCCAACACCTTGGAGGGCACTCCATCCGGCCCCGGCGTCTTCTTCTTGGACCTGAGTCTATCCCTGCCGGCTTCGAACTCCAGGTCTGACACCGGGGGTCCGTCCATCCCGTCCTCCAAGGCGGTGGGGGTGGCTGCGGCGCGCCCACGGGGGGGAACGAAGGGTCCCGGATTGGGGAAGAGGGTTTCCAGGACCCTCCGCAACAATTCCGGCTCCATACAGGATGTGGAGGGGGCCATGTCAAAGAATTTCCCCCTCACCACCCTGTACGGCCTACCCCAGGGGTCCCCGTCTAGGGTTGCGATGAAGCGCTCCCCAGCTTGGGCTTTGGCCCCGCGGATAGCTGTCCGCAGGGCCCTCTGGGCCTCCCTATACCGC
The DNA here is from genome assembly GCA_947507595.1 of Pyralis farinalis. Lineage (NCBI taxonomy): Eukaryota > Metazoa > Arthropoda > Insecta > Lepidoptera > Pyralidae > Pyralis > Pyralis farinalis. The sequence continues at coordinate 41,425,312 of OX382261.1, read as the reverse complement.
TGGCGGAGCTCCTCATCGCCGTCCGGTCCCACGTTGGCGCGCCTGCGGCTACGCAGGTAGGCACGCCTCGCTGCCATACCGGTGGTACGCAGATCCGCTATCTCCTGCGTCCACCAGTACACCCCTTTTCGGGGACATCTTCGGGCCCTAGGCATAGCGGAACTGCAGACGACACGCATGTCGTCGGCAAACAATTCCGCCATGCCGTCCGCGTCCCCGACAAGTTGGGCAGGAGGCTCTGCCCACGACCTGACAATAGCCGCCTCTTCCGCGACGTCTCGGCGAAGCCTGGCGAGCGCCCACCTCAAAAAGGAGGGCTCACCTGCAACAGGCCCCAGATGTAATGGGGCACCGGGTCCAGCTGTGGAGAGCCCGTAGCGGACGTATCGATGGTCCGATAGGGTTTCCACGTCCGCCACGACTCTCCAATTCACCATCCGGGCAGCAATCGCGGAGGAGGCAAAGGTGACGTCGATGACCGACTCACCCTGCCACCTCACGCAGGTCGGCGTGCTGCCCCTGTTCAAAACCCGGAGCCCCAGGGCCGCAGCCCACGTCGCCAGGTCTTCGCCGAAAGCATTTTCCACCGGGGACCCCCACGCTCTGTGCTTGGCGTTGAGGTCTCCACCCACCAGTACAGGGTGGGGAGCCGCCCTCCTCACGACTCCCTCCACCGCAGCCAGGAACCGCTCAAACTCGGCCCTACTGCGGTTCCCCGAGAAGTAGGTGGAGACCACCACTACTCCCCCCCAGAGCGCCGCCACGTATCCCGGTCCCCTCTCCTGCAGGATAAGAGGGGGGGCTGCGGCGGCAGCGACCCCCACGATCGCTGCCGTGCCATCCGTCGCCCCGAGCCACTTGCGGGACGACGGCACGTGGTGGGGCTCTGACACCAGCGCCAAGTCCACCCCCCACTCCGCCATCGTCTGACACAGCAGGTCCTGCGACCCGGCGGAGTGGTTGGTGTTTGCCTGCACTATTTCACCGATGGACCTACCGGGCATTGGTGTCCATCGGTGTTACTCCTTCGGGGGGGGAAACCTGCGCTGCCGGTGCCCTGGTCGCCAGGACGGGGCGACCCCTGACAGATGGGGGATTACACTGCGGTCCCCCCATCCTGTGCTCCGACTGCAGACCGCGGTCCCTGCACACGGCGCATTTGGGCGGGGCTGTACACCCAGCTGCCAGGTGTCCCTCGACACCACACCTGTAGCACAATCTACTCCTGTCTTTATTGGAGGGACACAGGAACTGGGTGTGTCCGATCTCCAGGCACCGGTGGCAGCGCATAGGGCGCTGCTCCAGTACCTGGATCGTGGCCGAACTCCAGCCCACACAGATCCGCCCCGCCTCCGCCAGCCGCTCGACCGCTTCCACGGGGCACGCAGCCAGGGCTGACCCCATTCGCTGGCCGCCCATTGCGACGGCGCCCACCCTTATCTTTTCCGGCGGACATCCAGCCTTCTCCGCCAACGCCGCCCGGAGTTCCTCTACGGTGACGGAGTCGTCCAGCCCGCCGACTCGGATGTCCGCCATTTTGGTGGGGCGGGTGACCCTGCCCGCTTCCCCCAGCACCTCCCCCATTCTGGCGGCCAGTGCGTCCGCCTGAGATGCGCTCGTCTCCTGGGGGAGCTCCAGCACGCAGCCGCCCGCCATGGACCTCCTAAACTTGCAAGGGCCAATCCCCAGTTCCCCCAAGTTGATGTTGGCCCTTGCATTGGCGAGCGCCGCTGAATATGTGGCTCCCCCGGCTACCGCCTCTGGCTTCAGCGTAAGCACGACCGCCAGAGTCTTCGGCGCCTTGGGGAACTTGGCCTTCTCCGCCGCAGGGGCCGGCTTGGCAGGCGTCGATTTGGCTGGCGGCTTCCCAGCTTTCCTCACGACTGTCCTCCATCCCGCCTCCTCCTCCTCCATGACAAGCGGGTCCTCCTGGCGTGACGACCCCGCAAACTGCTCCGCAGCTCTGATCCCCGATGATGGAGCCAAGGGTGCTGGCTTCGCCACCTTCAACTGCCTGGCCTTTTTTGGCAAATTTGCAGGCGGCGCCAGCGTGGTTGGGGCCACCACGGTTTGCCGAGTCGGAGTGTTGCCCATTGGCGGACGCTCCCCGTTCTTGTCCGCCGCCAAGGGAGGACGCCGGCGGATGGTTGAGGCCGGCAGGAGCCTGCCGTCCAGCTCCAGGCACTCGAGGCGCGCTGTGATTACACCCCCGACGTGGGTCATGAGCTCACGCTGGAGCGACCCCATCGCCTGCAAGAGATCCTCCCGCGTGAGCCCACTCCCAGCCTGGCGCGACTCCTCCCTACGCACCGTTGGGGCCACTGGGTGTGTGGTTCCCTCAGCCGTGCGCTCCGAAAATGCTCTGCGGAGGGCCCCCACTTCTTCGGAGAGGGCCGAGAGTTGCCCCCGCAGACGTTTGTTGTCCGCGTGGAGCCGCCGGACCTCTTCCTCCTCCTTGCGGTCCGTGAGAGCACGAACCACCCCCAACATTGCTTGCGCGGCCTCCCGGACCTCCCGGATGCAGGTCCCCTTCATATTTTTTGACCTTTGGAGGACCCGCTCGATAGTCCCCGCGCCGTCTTCAGCCCTCTGTTGGAGCTCCGCAACCGATGCCACCGGAAGAGGAGACCTCTTCTTCGTCTTCTTCCTCCGCTCCGACTTCTCCTCCTCCAACGTAGAGGGCGTCGATTCGTCCTCCGAGTCTGGGAGACCATCTTGAAGCTCTCTGCGAGCCTGGGAGAGGCCCACTGCATGGTGGTACCCCTTGCCAGCCCGCACCTTTGGCACTTTAGGTGCCGGACAGGACTCCGGACTCCCAGCCTCCCGCTCGGAACACTCGGCCTCCGAGGCACTGGTCTCCCAGAGTCGCCCAGGTCCACCCAGTGGCCTCTTTCGGTCCGACACAGCTGTCCCCATGGCAGAGCTCTCGCTGTCGGGAACCCCACCATCCGTTCCCTCCTGGGAGCAGCCCCGCGCTTTGACGAAACGCCCGTTCGCGGCCCTAGCGTAGGAGAGCACTCCCTTCTTCTTCCTCTCCATGGTTTTGGCGCTCCCCGCAGTGGGATCGGCGCCGGAGGTAGCCTCCGACTCCATCTCCCAGTCCAGGGACCGACCCAAGAGCGATTCCGACGGAGAAAAAATTCTACCGCCGTATCACCCACAAAAACGACAAAACAACCTAATATAACACAGTAAAATAAAAGAACACAAACGATGCAATAAAAATATCTACAATAAACAACCTAACCTAACACAACAAAAGCAATAACAATATCTACAACAAGTAACTTAACCTAACCTTATAATACAAAAACGAACACAACTCCCACCCACAAAAATTAAATTTTGGGGGGGAAGGGGGGGTCCCCCGACCTCGCACCCCGCACAAAAGATGTCCCGACAGGCAGCACCGATCGGATGGCGCCGGAATTTCCCTCAAATTCGAGAAAGAAATTTAGAGCACCCTGCTCTCGTCACGGTATTGCCTGCCAGAAAACCCACTTCCAGATGAGCTGGAGATGCGGGAGTGGTCTCAAACGACTGCCCCCGACCTCCAGACACCGAAAACGCACAAAAGATTTTTTGGTGGTTTTGGGCCCCCAAAAATTTTCCCCGTGGGAAATTCCAAAAAATTTCCACGGGTCAACCTCAAGGACACCAAAACACACCCAAAACAACAAAAAAGTATATATCGCCCTACTATATCCTCCTGAAGTCCAACTTCAACCTAACCTAACCTAACCTAACCTAACCTAACCTAACCTAACCTAACCTAACCTAACCTAACCTAACCTAACCTAACCTAACCTAACCTAACCTAACCTAACCTAACCTAACCTAACCTAACCTAACCTAACCTAACCTAACCTAACCTAACCTTTTTTTTTTTTTTTTTTTTTTTTTTTTTTTTTTTTTTTTTTGTGACGCGGGGAAAAATGCGTTACGCACACCACCGGTGCCTGGGTGGCCTCCGGTGGTAGTGTGGGACTCCCCGTCGGCTGTCCGACGGTATACCCACTAAACGACCCCGCGAAATGCCATCGGCCGCTTTGGTGTGGTGCCCCGGATCTGTCAGCAACAGGGCACCACTGCGACTGGCCAGCCCCTCAGAAGGGGCCGGACTTCTTCAATCTTGGGGCCGTCCCGGCAAATTGGGACAGCCCCTCCGGCGGCGGGACCGTTATGGGGCCAGGTTCCCATCCTGACCCCTAGTCCCACAGGTTAGGGAGGCGGCAGTAGGTGCGCGTAGCGCCTACGCCGCACTCCCGTCCGCCGTCTCCGGAGCGGGACAGCCTGAGGATCATCCTCCCTGTCCCGCTCCGAGGCCTCCTTCTGGGACATGACGGTCTCACAGAAGGAGGCCATCGCCTGCCAGGCAGTGTCACTCCCGAGCATGGAGCGGACCACGCTCGGGAGCGAGAGGTCCGCGCTTCCTAGCGCGGACACCAGATCGCGGCGCTGCCGAGACCACCTGGGACACTGCTCCAGAGTGTGCTGAGCAGTGTCCTCGGCCGCGCCACAATCGTGGCAGCCTGGCCGCTCCTCCCGCCTCGCGACCCGGTGCAGGTACTCACCGAAGCACCCATGTCCGGTGAGCACCTGCACCATGCGGAAAGTGAGGGGTTTGCGCCGGCGGCGCATCCACGTCTCCAGGACCGGGCGCAGCGCATCCGCAACGCGGACTCCGTACCGCGGCTGCGCCAGGTCCTCCCCCCACCTCCGCATCATCTCCACATGCCCTCGCTGGCGGTACCGCCCCACCTCGACCGATGTGGGGCGCTCGCCGAGCCTCCTCCTTTCCGAGACAAACCCGTATACCTCGGCGAGCACCTCCGCCTCCAACTCCCAGGGCGGGTCGCCAGCAAGGGCGGTCGCGGCCGTCCACGCTACCGTCCGGTACCCCCTTATCGCCCTCTGCGCTATGACCCGCTGCGCTCTGCGCAGCTGAGCCTTGTTGCGACCGCAGAGGGCGTCCGCCCATATGGGGGCACCGTACGTGGCCATACTCCGGCAGATGCCGGAGTACAGCCGCCTGCACGCGGCGCTGGGCCCGCCGACATTGGGCAGGAGGCGACCCAGCGCCGCCGCAGCTCTGATGACCCTCGGCCCCAACCGCTCGAAGTGGGGGCCGAAGGTCCATCGTCCGTCCAGGGTGAGGCCCAGGTAGCTCATCTGGGCACTCACCCTTACCCTTTCTCCTCCTATTTGGAGGTGTGCTCCGGGGGGAGGGCCCCGTCTGCCGGCCCCGCGGAAGAGGAGGGCCTCGGTCTTCTCCAAACGGACCCGAAGCCCAAGCCTCTCTATACGGCTGACCACCAGTCCTACTCCGACTTCGGCCAGCCGCGCCGCCTCCACAAAGTTCTTACCCCGGGACGTGACAAGGGTGTCATCTGCATAGCAGATGACACCCATCCCGGGGAGGAGACGGCCCCGCAGGACCCAGTCGTAAGCGAGGTCCCACAGAATGGGGCCCAGAACGGACCCCTGCGGGACCCCGCACCCGACAGACCTCCTGACCATACGGCCCCTCGCATCCTCGAAGCACACCTCCCTGTCCTCCAAGTATGCCTTCAACAGTCTCCCCAAGTACGGAGGCACCTCAAAGTATTTGAGGGCCTCCAGTATGGTACTGTGGGGGAGGCTGTTGAAGGCATTGGCGATGTCCAGCGACACCGCCACCACCACCTTACCCTCGCGCTCCGCCTCCTCCGTCACCGACCTAAGGCGCCTAATGGCGTCGACGGTCGACCGCCTGGCCCGGAACCCGAACTGGGCATCCGAAAGGCCCGGTCCCGGGCCATCCTCCAAGTGCTGAGCGAGGCGGAAAGCGACAACCCTTTCTAGGGCCTTCCCCGCCTCGTTCAGCAGAACGACCGGTCGAACCGCCGACCCCGAGTCCGGGGGCCGGTCTCCCTTCAACAGAAGGCAGAGCCGGCCCACCCTGAAGGGTCCCGGGCAGCACCCCGACCGCAAGCAGCAGTCGAGGAGCTCCCGGAACCTGTCTCCGAGGTGCACGAGAGCCAACGCTAGCACCTTCCCGTGCACCCCGTCCGGACCCGGCGCCCTCTTCTTACCTCGGAGGCGGTCAACTACCGCCTCCATTTCCTGGTCGGTGACGGGCGGCGGAGCGCCCTCCTCCTCTCCTATGGAGTCCGACGATCGGGTCATCCTAGGGGGAGCGTACCCCCGTGGGGTGTCGGGGAAGAGTTCCCCGACAACCCTCTCCAACAGGGCTGGCTGGAGGGTCTCCGTCAGCGGGGCCGACTGAGCGCGGATTTTGTTCCGCGCTCCTCTGTAAGGTCGGCCCCACGGGTCCCTGTCTAGGCCCTCCAGCAGCTCCTGCCACGCTCCCTCCTTGGCCCTACTTATGGCCATCTGCAAGGCCCTCTTCTTCTCCACGTATATGCCGTGCAGATGGCCATCTCGTCGTTCGTCCCGGGGGCGGCGACGCCTGCTCCGGGTGTACGCTCTACGCGCCCCGTTGCAGGCGTCCCGGAGGTCGGCTATCTCCGCCGACCACCAGTAGACCGCCCGCCTTGGGGGCGGACGCCCAACACTGGGCATGGCCGCCCTGCACACCGCCGTGAAGGCGTCGCAGAGACGGCCAGCCCCTTGCTCCACCCCCAAATCCTCCATCGGCGGGAGGCCCCAGCGGCCGACTATGGCCGCCTCCTCTGCCAGTTCCCGATCGAGCCTAGTGAGTGCCCAACGCGGGAACCGGCTCCGCCACCGGGACGAAATCGTCGGACTCCCGGGGGCTGGAGACACCTCGAACCTGATATAGCGATGGTCCGAGAGTGTCTCCACCCCCGTCTCCACCCTCCATCCTTCCACTCGGCGTGCGGCGGACGCGGTGGCGAAGGACAGATCCACCACCGACCCTCCGTTCCACCGCACGCACGTGTGGACTGTCCCCCTATTCAAGAGGGACAGTCCCGCGGCCAGCGCCCACTCCTCCACCTTCCGCCCTTTGGCTTCCGTGGCCGGGTTGCCCCACGCCGTGGACTTGGCGTTGAAGTCCCCGGCCACGAAAACCTGGGCGGGCGCTAGCCGCCTCACTGCCGACCCCAGAGCGTCGAGCAGCCGCTCCAAGGCCGGCAGGTCGCGGTTCGGGGAGAAGTACACACCGATGATTGCGTACTCTCCCCGAACCGCCGCCACGTATCCCGCCCCCCCCCCACTCAACACGAGTGGGGGGCTGGCGCCAGGCCTCGTGACGATGGCCACGGAACCGTCCAGATCCCCGGCCCAGTTAGGCCGGGAGGGCACGGAATATGGTTCCGCAACCACCGCCACGTCCACGTCCCACCCCGCCATGGTCTGCAGGAATAGGTCCTGAGCCCCGGCGGAGTGGTTGACGTTGGCCTGCAGGAAGCGGGGATGTCCGGCCATTATTCGGACATCCCAGCCTCAGGCGCCACCTGCCGCCCACTCCCGCGAGAGATGGGGGGCGTTCTCCCGCGTATGGATGGGGGGTTACAGAGACGACCCCCCATCACATGCGTCGCCTTTCGTCCGGCGTCGGCGCACACGGCACAGCGGGCCTGTGCCGAGCAGCCCGAGGCGATGTGCCCCGGCTGCCCACACCTGTAGCACAGGCGGCTGCGGTCCTCCTTGGAGGGGCACAACTCGGCTGTGTGCCCCTTCCCCATGCACTTGTAACAGTGCATGGGGCGCGCTTCCAACAAATGGAGCTGCACCCTGCTCCAGCCCACCCCTATACTGCCCAGCTCGAGCAGCTTTTTCGCTGCCGTCACCGGGCAGCGCATCAGGGCGGAGCTGGAGTTCCGCCAGTCCGGGCGGATTTCGCCCACCCGGACCTGTTCCGGGGTGCAGCCACCCTCCCGCGCGACCGCAGCTTGGACCCGCTGTGCCGTTGCGGCATCGTCCAGACCCGTGAGTCGGAACTCCGCACACTTCACGGGCCTGGACACCTCTACGACGCCGGACAGGGCGGCCGTCAACTTGGCCGCCAAGGCGTCAGCCTTCTCGTGGCTGGTGGAGCCGGGGACTTCGATCAGCCTCGCTCCGGTCGCCGACTTGCGTATCCGGAGCGAGCCGATTCCCAGCTCCCCCAGATTCACCTCCCGCTCGGCCTTCAAGAGGGCCGAGGCATACGATGCCCCCCCTGTGGCTGCCTCCGGCCGTAACTTTAAAATTACGGCCGTGGAGCTGGGGAGCACCACCTTGGGCTTTCGGCCCTCCTCCTTGCCCGCGGGAGTGTTGGCTGACGCCTTGGCGGGCGCCGGTCTCGCAGGAGTCGCGGGGGCCGCGGTTTTCCGCGGCTTGCGGCGGACCACGTCGGTCCACGACGCCACCTCCGGGACCTCGGCGGTCCCTGCCGCTGCCGACGGTGTCACCGCGGCCGGCTTCGCCCTAGATGTGGACGGGCCGAAGCTCGTCCACGACTCCTCGCTGGCCCCAGTTCGGCGGGCGGGGCCCACTTTGGCGGCCTTTCTCGCCTGAGGGCGCACGTCGAGCTCGGCCGGTGCGCTCGCATTAGCGCGCTGCGACTTAGTCGCCGGCCTTCGCGCGCCCTCAATGGCCGCCCTCGCGGCTTTGGCGACTGCGGAGCTGTCACCCGCTAATGGCGGACGGGCGACAGTCGGAGGGGGCAGGCGCGACTCTAGGTCGGCGAGCCGCCCGTCCACCAAGTTACCGACGAGCCGGGCGATACTGCTCTCCAGAGCCTGTATATCGACCGGGCCCGTCGGCCCCTGCGCCTTCCTCTCCTTGCGGAGCTCCTCGAATTCCAGGCGATGCGCCCGGACTTCTTCCCGCAGCGAGGAGACCTCGCGCTGCAGCCGAGCGTTGTCGGCTCGGAGACGGAAGGTCTCCCCACTCTCCGTGCGCATCACGAGGGACTCGAGGATCTCCTTTATCCCGCCCGCCGCCTTCACAATCTTGGCGGCGTAGCCGCCTTTGAGGCTCGCCGACCTGCTGGTGAGGTCGAGGATCAGCCCCAGCTTCTCCCCGGCCACCACCATGAGCTCTTCGGCTCCCCTCTCAGTTAGGCACGCCGCCTCCCCCTCAGGGCTTTTCCCTTCGGGGCTCTTCTTTTTGGCCGCCTCGGGGCTGACCCCCTCGGCGCTTCCGGCCACCTCCGCGCTCTTCCTCTGGACTCCAAAGGCCCGCCTCTCAAGGAGCGCCTGGATGGCCTGCTCCCTTTCCTCCTCCTCGCGCTCCTTGAGCTGACGGCGGGCTCTGGCCAGTGTAAGGGCAGCGCCGCCCCTCTTCCCGCGCCTGGCCGTCGGCAACTTCGCCCTCTCCGCCGGCGCCTCGGTCTCTGAGCCGGAGAAGAGGCGCTTGCCCCGCCCCAGCTCCGACTCCGAAAGGGTGGGGACCGACATACTGTCGGTCTCCTCACCCCCACCTGACTCGCTATCCACCACAAAAACTGGTGGCCCCTCCGCGGGCCCACTCCCCCCGGAACCCTTAGGTCCCAACATACCCCCCGCTCCCGGCATCGCCGGGACTCGGCTGTCTAGGCTCGTCACCGAAACCTAGACACACAACGACAAACACAAGAGACAATAACGAACTGCACAAAAACACAACAAAAACAACCAACAAAGAACACCAAGACACACACTCCACTGCGAAAAGCAAGATCCACCTGATAACTCCTCCTAGGTACTTAACCACCTCGCCCACAACCTAACCTAACCTTTTTTTTTTTTTTTTTTTTTTTACAAGGAGAAATCTTTTAAAGACCGTACCCACCGCTAGCGAGGCAGTGGGCGTGAGTGGGACTCGCCCGGTGAGAAGCACCGGGAATACCCACTAAAACTCCTTGGTCGCCCCTCGAACCCTATGTGGGAGAGATCTGGGCTCTGCCTTGTGGCAATTCACCAGGTCTCTCCCAGGGGTGGGCCCCGGCCTATGCCAGGGCTTACGCCAAAGGAGGATTACCCGGGGCTACCGGGGCAATCCTCAGACGAGGCAGCCGATGTTTTCCATGTGCGGGAGCAACCCGCACACGTTGGCTACTCTCAGGGGTCAAAGAAGACGGACGTGCGCCCGCCTTCTTCGACCCACCCGTCTGCGTCGGAGTGGAGCGGCTAGAGCATCCTCCTCCCGCTCCCTCTCCGCAGCCTCCTTCTGCAGTATCACGCACTCGCAGAAGGAGGCGGCAGCCTCCCATACCGTCTCACTGCAAACCATGGCTCTAACCATGGTTTGAAGGGAGAGGTATCCCCCGCCAAGCGCCGCGCGTAGTTCGCGGCGCTCTCGCCGCCAGGCCGGGCATTCTACCAATGTATGCTCGGCCGTGTCATCGGGGGAGGCGCAATGATGGCACCTCGCCGTCTCCTCCCGATGGGCGACTCGGTGCAGGTAATGGCCGAAGCAGCCATGCCCAGTCAGAACCTGCACCAGGCGGTAGGTGAGGCTGCCATGCCGGCGCCCAACCCACTCCTCCAATACCGGACGAATCGCTTCGATCGTCCGGTGACCGGCAACTGGGGAGGCCATGGAGTCACCCCACAGCTCCAGGGCCTCTCTCTGCGCACGCCTGCGCTCCTGCCCGACCTCCTCCAAAGTGGGAAGCGCTCCGCGCTCCCTCGCCGCCACCCTCTTGCGGTACACCCTGGCGAGCACCTGGGCATCCAGCTCCCAAGGAAGTGTGCCCGCCAAGACACAGGCCGCCCCGTGGCTGACCGTGCGGTACGATCGTATGACCCGGGTCGCAATCACCCGCTGCGGTTGGCGCAGGAGTGCCCTCGTGTGGGGATTTAGGCACTCCGCCCAAACCGGAGCTCCATACAGTGCCATCGACCTCACCACTCCATGGTAAAGCCGACGGCACGGCGACCCAGGCCCTCCCAGGTTGGGGAGAACGCGCCCGAGGGCGGCTGCAGTTGCGCACAGCCGCGGAGCGAGGAGCTTAAAATGCTCCTCGAAGCTCCATCGGGGGTCCAACACCAGGCCGAGGTACTTCATCTGCACCTCGACCGGGATACGAACCCCCTCTACTCGGACGCATAGCCCACCCGGGATTACGCCACGGGGGCCACGGAAGGCCAACGCCTTCGTCTTGGCGAGCGCCACCTCCAGCCCCAGCATACGGATGCGCCGCACTACCAGGGAGGCGCCAACCGACGCCAGGTGTACCGCTTCCTCCCAGCTCGGCGCCTTGGCCGCCACCAGGGTGTCATCCGCGAAGCACACCACCTCCATCCTCGGCAGGAGCGCTCCGCGGAGGACCCAGTTGTACCCCAGGTTCCAGAGCAGGGGGCCAAGCACTGAACCCTGGGGCACCCCCGCCGGCATGGCCCACGATTGGACGCACCCCTCCGAATCCTCGTAGAGGACCACCCTCTCGCGCAGGTAGTCCGCCACGAGGACACGGAGGTAGAGGGGCACCTGGTGGAACTGTAGTGCCTCCTCTATGCATTCGTGGGGGAGGCTGTTGAACGCGTTAGCGATGTCAAGAGACACCGCTACTACAGCCTCCCCCCTTGCTGTGGCTGCCTCAGTCCACACCTTGAGGCGAGCCACCGCGTCCATCGTGGACCGACCGGTCCGGAAGCCATATTGGCACTCCGCCAAGTCCGGGCCGCCGGTCTCCAAGTGCTTGGTGATCCGGGAAGCGATGATCTTCTCGAGGAACTTCCCGGACTCATCCAGCATCACCAGCGGCCGAAAACTCGACGGAGAGTCCGGAGGGCGGCCATCCTTGCACAGGAGGCAGAGCCTCCCTGCCCGCCATATCCCAGGAAAGCGGCCCGTTGCGATGCAGGTGTTCAACACCGCCCGGTACCGCTCCTCCAGGGGCCCCAGGGCTATCGCCATCACCTTGGAGGGCACTCCATCCGGCCCCGGCGTCTTCTTTCTGGACCTGAGCCTGTCCAGACCGGTTTCAAACTCCAGGTCAGACACCGGGGGCCCGTCCATCCCATCCTCCAAGGTGGTGGGGGCGGCTGCGGCGCGCATACGGGGGGGAACGAAGGGTCCCAGGCTGGGAAAGAGCGTATCCAGGACCCTCCGCAACAGCACGGGCTCCATACAGGATGTGGAGGGGGCCATGTCGAAGAATTTCCCCCTCACCACCCTGTACGGCCTACCCCAGGGGTCCCTCTCTAGGGTAGCGATAAATCGCTCCCCAGCTTGGGCTTTTGCCCCGCGGATGGCCGTCCGCAGGGCACTCTGGGCCTCCCTATAACGCTGGCGGAGCTCCTCATCGCCATCCGGCCCCCCGTTGGCGCGCCTGCGGCTACGCAGGTAGGCGCGCCTCGCTGCCATACTGGTGGTACGCAGGTCCGCTATCTCCCGCGTCCACCAGTAAACCCCTTTTCGGGGACATGTTCGGGCCCTAGGCATGGCAGAACTGCAGACGACCCGCATGTCGTCGGCAAACAACTCCGCCATGCCCTCCGCGTCCCCGACAAGTTGGGCAGGAGGCTCGGCCCACGCCCTGACTGTAGCCGCCTCCTCCGCGACGTCTCGGCGAAGCCTGGCGAGCGCCCACCTCTTAAAGGAGGGCTCGCCTGCGACAGGGCCCAGATGTAAGGGGGCCCCGGGTCCAGCTGTGGAGAGTCCGTAGCGGACGTACCGATGGTCCGATAGAGTTTCGACGTCCGCCACTACTCTCCACCCCACCATCCGGGCAGCAATCGCGGAGGAGGCAAAGGTGACGTCGATGACCGACTCACCCTGCCACCTCACGCAGGTCGACGTGCTGCCCCTATTCAACACCCGGAGCCCCAGGGCCACAGCCCACGTCGCCAGGTCTTCGCCGAAAGCGTTTTGCACCGGGGACCCCCACGCCCGGTGCTTCGCGTTGAGGTCTCCACCCACTAGTACAGGGTGGGGAGCCGCCCTCCTCACGACTCCCTCCACCGCAGCCAGGAACCGCTCGAACTCGGCCCTACTGCGGTTCCCCGAGAAGTAGGTGGAGACCACCACCACTCCCCCCCAGAGCGCCGCCACATATCCCGGTCCCCTCTCCCGCGGGATAAAAGGTGGGGCTGCAGCAGTAGCAACCCCCACAATCGCCGCCGTGCCGTCCGTCGCCCCGAGCCACTTGCGGGACGACGGTACGCGGTGGGGCTCTGCCACCAGCGCCAAATCCACCCCCCACTCCGCCATCGTCTGACACAGCAGGTCCTGCGCCCCGACGGAGTGGTTGGTGTTAACCTGCACGATCTCACCGATGGGCCTACTAGGCATTAGTGTCCATCGGTGTCACTCGTGGGGTGGGGGAGGCCTGCGATGCCGGTGCCGTGGTTGCCAGGACGGGGCGGCCCCTGACCGGTGGGGGATTGCAGTGCGGTCCCCCCATCCTGTGCGCCGACTGCAGACCACGGTCCTTGCATACGGCGCACTTGGGCGGGGCCGTGCACCCAGCTGCCAGGTGTCCCTCGACACCACACCTGTAGCACAAGTTGCTTCGGTCCTTCTTGGAGGGACACAGGAACTGGGTGTGCCCAACCTCCAGGCACCTGTGGCAGCGCATAGGGCGCTGCTCAATTAGCTGGACCGTGGCTGCACTCCAGCCAACACAAATCCGCCCCGCCTCCACCAGCCGTTCTGCTGCCTCTACAGGGCATGAGGCCAGGGCCGACCCCATTCGCTGGCCTCCCATAGAGACAGCGCCCACCCTTATCTTCTCCGGGGGGCAGCCAGCCTTCTCAGCCAGCGCCGCCCGGAGTTCCTCACTGGTGACCGAGTCGTCGAGTCCGGTCACCCGAAAGTCGGCCATTTTGGTGGGGCGGGTGACCCTGCCCACATCCCCCAGCACCTCTCCCATTCTGGCTGCCAATGTGTCCGCCTGCGCCGTGCTAGTCTCCTGGGGGAGCTCTAGCACGCAGCCACCCGCCATAGACCTCCTGAATTTGCAAGGGCCAATCCCCAGTTCCCCGAGGTTGATCTTGGCCCTTGCATTGGCGAGCGCCGCTGAATATGTGGCCCCCCCGGCCACCGCCTCTGGCTTCAGCATCAGGACGACAGCCAGAGTCTTTGGCGCCTTGGGCAACTTGGCCTTCTCCGCCCCAGGAGCCGGCTTGGCCTGCGTCACCTTGACTGGCGGCTTTCGGGCTTTCGGCTCCACCGTCGTCCATCCTTCCTCTTCCGTGACCAGCGGATCCTCTTGCCGGGACGACCCCTGAAACTGCACCGCCGCTCGGATCCCCGACCGTTGAGCTGAGGGTGCCGGCTTCACTGCCTTCACCAGCCTTGCCTTCTTCGGCATGTTTGCCGGCGCCGCCAGAGTGGCTGTAGCCCCCCTCGATTGCAGAGCCGGAGACGGAGCATTATCTGCTGGTGGGCGCTCCGCCTTTTTGTCCGCCGCTAAAGGCGGACGTCGGCGGCTGGTCGAGGCCGGCAGCAGCCTTCCGTCCAGCTCCAGGCTCTCAAAGCGCGCCGCAATAACGCCTCCAACGTGGGTCATGAGCTCACGCTGGAGCGACCCAATCACCTGCAAGAACTCGTCCCGCGTGAGCCCATCCCCACTCTTGCGCGACTCCTGCGCGCGCTGCGTTGAGGCCACAGGGGGTGCGGCTCCCTCAGCCGTGCGCTCCGAGAATGCTCTGCGGAGGGCCCCTACTTCTTCAGAGAGGGCCGAGAGTTGTCCACGCAGACGTTTATTGTCCGCGTGGAGCCGCCGGACTTCTTCCTCCTCATTGCGGTCCGTAAGGGCACGGACCACTCCCAGCATTTTTTGCGCGGCCTCCCGGACCTCTCGGATTGAGGTCCCCTTCAAATTTTTGGATTTTAGGAGGACCTGCTCGATGGTCCCCGCGCCATCTTCAGCCCTCTGTTGGAGCTCCGTAAGCGATGTTATTGGGGGAGGGGACCTCCTCTTCCTCCTCTTCTTCCGCTCCGCCTTCTCCTCCTCCAACGTGGAGGGCGTTGACTCATCCTCCGAGTCTGGGAGATCATCGTTGAGCTCCCTGCGGGCCTGAGAGAGGCCCACCGAGTGTTGATACCCCTTTGGTTCCCGCACTTTCGGCACTTTGAATGCCTGCCTTGTCTCCGGGCTCCCAGCCTCCCGGTCGGCACACTCAGCCTCCGAGGCACTGGTTTCCCAGAGACGTCCACCAAGTGGCCTCTTCCGATTGGACAGAGCTGCCCCGACGGCCGAACTCTCACTGTCAGGAACCCCACCATCCGTTCCCTCCAGTGAGTAGTCCCGCCCCCTGACAAACCTCCCGTTGGCTGCCCTTGCGTAGGAGAGTTTCTTCTTCCTCTCCCTCTCACCCGGTTTGGCGCTCCCCGCGGTGGGATCGGCGCCGGAGGTAGCCTCCGACTCCATCTCCCAGTCCAGGGACCGACCCAAAAGCGATTGCGACGGGGAAAGAATCCTTCCGCCGAATCACCCACAACAACAACAAAACAACACAAATAGACAACAGATTAACAACGAAAACAACAGCACACAGAAAAACAACAAAAGTACAACTATAAACAACTTAACCTAACCCTACACCAGAAGACAAAAGTACAACTATAAACAACTTAACCTAACCCTACACCATAAGACAAACACAACTCCCACCCGACAAAAAATATTTTTTTGGGGGGGAAGGGGGGGTCCCCCGACCTCGCACCCCGCACAAAAGTTGCTCCGGCAGGCAACACCGATCGGATGGCACTCCAAATTCCCGCGAATTCGCGAATAAAATTTAGAGCACCCTGCTCTCGTACCGGTATTGCCTACCAGAAAACCAACTTCCAGCAGTGATGGAGGTGCGGGAGTGGTCGCAAACGACTCCCCCCAGCACCCAGACACCGAAACCACAAAAAAGATTTTTTGAGGGTTTTGGGCCCCCAAAAATTGTTCCCGTGGGAAATTCCAAAAAATTCCCACGAGACCACCTCAAGGACACCAAAACTCACCCTAAACAACGAAAAAGATATAAACCGCCTCTCAACCTAACCTAACCTAACCTAACCTAACCTAACCTAACCTAACCTAACCTAACCTAACCTAACCTAACCTAACCTAACCTAACCTAACCTAACCTAACCTTTTTTTTTTTTTTTTTTTTTTGTGACGCGGGGAAAAATGCGTTACGCACACCACCGGTGCCTGGGTGGCCTCCGGTGGTAGTGTGGGACTCCCCGTCGGCTGTCCGACGGTATACCCACTAAACAACCCCGCGAAATGCCATCGGCCGCGTTGGTGTGGTGCCCCGGATCTGTCAGCAACAGGGCACCACTGCGACTGGCCAGCCCCTCAGAAGGGGCCGGACTTCCTCTCTCTAGGGGCCATCCCGGCAAATTGGGACAGCCCCTCCGGCGGCGGGACCGTTATGGGGCCAGGTTCCCAGCCTGACCCCTAGTCCCACAGGTTAGGGAGGCGGCAGTAGGTGCGCGTAGCGCCTACGCCGCACTCCCGTCCGCCGTCTCCGGAGCGGGACAGCCAACGGATCGTCCTCCCTGTCCCGCTCCGCGGCCTCCTTCTGGGACATGACCGTCTCACAGAAGGAGGCCATCGCCTGCCAGGCACTGTCGCTCCCGAGCATGTAGCGGACCACGCTCGGGAGCGAGAGGTCCGCGCTTCCCAGCGCGGACACCAGATCATGGCGCTGCCGAGACCACATGGGACACCGCTCCAAGGTGTGCTGAGCAGTGTCCTCGGCCGCGCCACAATCGTGGCAGCCTGGCCGCTCCTCCCGCCTCGCGACCCGGTGCAGGTACTCACCGAAGCATCCATGTCCGGTGAGCACCTGCACCATGCGGAAGGTGAGGGGTTTGCGTCTTCGACGCATCCACGCCTCCAGGACCGGGCGCAGCGCATCCGCAACGCGGACTCCGTACCGCAGCTGCGCCAGGTCCTCCCCCCACCTCCGCATCATCTCCACATGCCCTCGCTGGCGGTACCGCCCCACCTCCACCGATGTGGGGCGCTCGCCGAGCCTGCTCCTTTCCGAGACAAACCCGTATACCTCGGCGAGCACCTCCGCCTCCAACTCCCAGGGCGGGTCGCCAGCAAGGGCGGTCGCGGCCGTCCACGCTACCGTCCGGTACCCCCTTATCGCCCTCTGCGCTATGACCCGCTGCGCTCTGCGCAGCTGAGCCCTATTGCGAGCGCAGAGGGCGTCCGCCCATATGGGGGCACCGTACGTGGCCATACTCCGGCAGATGCCGGAGTACAGCCGCCTGCACGCGGCGCTGGGCCCGCCCACATTGGGCAGGAGGCGACCCAGCGCCGCCGCAGCTCTGATGACCCTCGGCCCCAACCGCTCGAAGTGGGGGCCGAAGGTCCATCGTCCGTCCAGGGTGAGGCCCAGATAGCTCATCTGGGCACTCACCCTTACCCTTTCTCCTCCTATTTGGAGGTGTGCTCCGGGGGGAGGGCCCCGTCTGCCGGTCCCGCGGAAGAGGAGGGCCTCGGTCTTCTCCAAACGGACCCGAAGCCCAAGCCTCTCTATACGGCTGACCACCAGTCCTACTCCGACTTCGGCCAGCCGCGCCGCCTCCACAAAGTTCTTACCCCGGGACGTGACAAGGGTGTCATCTGCATAGCAGATGACACTCATCCCGGGGAGGAGACGGCCCCGCAGGACCCAGTCGTATGCGAGGTCCCACAGAATGGGGCCCAGAACGGACCCCTGCGGGACCCCGCACCCGACAGACCTCCTGACCATACGGCCCCTCGCATCCTCGAAGCACACCTCCCTGTCCTCCAAGTATGCCTTCAACAGTCTCCCCAAGTACGGAGGCACCTCAAAGTATTTGAGGGCCTCCAGTATGGTACTGTGGGGGAGGCTGTTGAAGGCATTGGCGATGTCCAGCGACACCGCCACCACCACCTTACCCTCGCGCTCCGCCTCCTCCGTCACCGACCTAAGGCGCCTAATGGCGTCGACGGTCGACCGTCTGGCCCGGAACCCGAACTGGGCATCCGAAAGGCCCGGCCCCGGGCCATCCTCCAAGTGCTGAGCGAGGCGGGAAGCGACAACCCTTTCTAGGGCCTTCCCCGCCTCGCTCAGCAGAACGACCGGCCGAACCGCCGACCCCGAGTCCGGGGGCCGGTCTCCCTTCAACAGAAGGCAGAGCCGGCCCACCCTGAAGGGTCCCGGGCAGCACCCCGACCGCAAGCAGCAGTCGAGGAGCTCCCGGAACCTGTCTCCGAGGTGCACGAGAGCCAACGCTAGCACCTTCCCGTGCACCCCGTCCGGACCCGGCGCCCTCTTCTTACCTCGGAGGCGGTCAACTACCGCCTCCATTTCCCGGTCGGTGACGGGCGGCGGAGCGCCCTCCTCCTCTCCTATGGAGTCCGACGATCGGGCCATCCTAGGGGGAGCGTACCCCCGTGGGGTGTCGGGGAAGAGTTCCCCGACAACCCTCTCCAACAGGGCTGGCTGGAGGGTCTCCGTCAGCGGGGCCGACTGAGCGCGGATTTTGTTCCGCGCTCCTCTGTAAGGTCGGCCCCACGGGTCCCTGTCTAGGCCCTCCAGCAGCTCCTGCCACGCTCCCTCCTTGGCCCTACTTATGGCCATCTGCAAGGCCCTCTTCTTCTCCACGTATATGCCGTGCAGATGGCCATCTCGTCCTTCGTCCCGGGGGCGGCGACGCCTGCTCCGGGTGTACGCTCTACGCGCCCCGTTGCAGGCGTCCCGGAGGTCGGCTATCTCCGCCGACCACCAGTAGACCGCCCGCCTTGGGGGCGGACGCCCAACACTGGGCATGGCCGCCCTGCACACCGCCGTGAAGGCGTCGCAGAGACGGCCAGCCCCTTGCTCCACCCCCAAATCCTCCATCGGCGGGAGGCCCCAGCGGCCGACTATGGCCGCCTCCTCTGCCAGTTCCCGGTCGAGCCTGGTGAGTGCCCAACGCGGGAACCGGCTCCGCCACCGGGACGAAATCGTCGGACTCCCGGGGGCTGGAGACACCTCGAACCTGATATAGCGATGGTCCGAGAGTGTCTCCACCCCCGTCTCCACCCTCCATCCTTCCACTCGGCGTGCGGCGGACGCGGTGGCGAAGGACAGATCCACCACCGACCCTCCGTTCCACCGCACGCACGTGTGGACTGTCCCCCTATTCAAGAGGGACAGTCCCGCGGCCAGCGCCCACTCCTCCACCTTCCGCCCTTTGGCTTCCGTGGCCGGGTTGCCCCACGCCGTGGACTTGGCGTTGAAGTCCCCGGCCACGAAAACCTGGGCGGGCGCTAGCCGCCTCACTGCCGACCCCAGAGCGTCGAGCAGCCGCTCCAAGGCCGGCAGGTCGCGGTTCGGGGAGAAGTACACACCGATGATTGCGTACTCTCCCCGAACCGCCGCCACGTATCCCGCCCCCCTCCCACTCAACACGAGTGGGGGGCTGGCGCCAGGCCTCGTGACGATGGCCACGGAACCGTCCAGATCCCCGGCCCAGTTAGGCCGGGAGGGCACGGAATATGGTTCCGCAACCACCGCCACGTCCACGTCCCACTCCGCCATGGTCTGCAGGAAAAGGTCCTGAGCCCCGGCGGAGTGGTTGACGTTGGCCTGCAGGAAGCGGGGATGTCCGGCCATTATTCGGACATCCCAGCCTCAGGCGCCACCTGCCGCCCACTCCCTCGAGAGATGGGGGGCGTTCTCCCGCGTATGGATGGGGGGTTACAGAGACGACCCCCCATCACATGCGTCGCCTTTCGTCCGGCGTCGGCGCACACGGCACAGCGGGCCTGTGCCGAGCAGCCCGAGGCGATGTGCCCCGGCTGCCCACACCTGTAGCACAGGCGGCTGCGGTCCTCCTTGGAGGGGCACAACTCGGCTGTGTGCCCCTTCCCCATGCACTTGTAACAGTGCATGGGGCGCGCTTCCAACAAATGGAGCTGCACCCTGCTCCAGCCCACCCCTATACTGCCCAGCTCGAGCAGCTTTTTCGCTGCCGTCACCGGGCAGCGCATCAGGGCGGAGCTGGAGTTCCGCCAGTCCGGGCGGATTTCGCCCACCCGGACCTGTTCGGGGGTGCAGCCACCCTCCCGCGCGACCGCAGCTTGGACCCGCTGTGCCGTTGCGGCATCGTCCAGACCCGTGAGTCGGAACTCCGCACACTTCACGGGCCTGGACACCTCGACGACGCCGGACAGGGCGGCCGTCAACTTGGCCGCCAAGGCGTCAGCCTTCTCGTGGCTGGTGGAGCCGGGGACTTCGATAAGTCTCGCTCCGGTCGCAGATTTGCGGATCCGGAGCGATCCGATCCCCAGCTCCCCCAGATTCACCTCCCGCTCTGCTTTGAGCAGGGCCGAGGCATACGATGCCCCCCCTTGGGCTGCCTCCGGTCGTAACTTTAATATTACGGCCGTGGAGCCGGGGAGCACCACTTTGGCCTTTCGGCCCTCCTCCTTGCCCGCGGGGGCAGAGGCTGACGCCTTGGACGTAGGCCCCGCAGGAGTCGCGGGGGCCGCGGTTTTCCGCGGCTTGCGGCGGACCACGTCGGTCCACGACGCCACATCCGGGACCTCGGCGGTCCTTGTCACCGCGCGTGTCACCGCGGCCGGCTTCGCCCTCGATGTGGACGGGCCGAAGCTCGTCCACGACTCCTCGGTGGCACCAGGACGGCGAGCGGGGCCCACTTTTGCGGCCGGCCTCGCCCGAGGGCGCACATCGAGATCGGGCGGCGAGCTCGCCTTCTGCGGAGCCGGAGCCGCTCGTCCCGCTCTTTCGATGGCCGCCCTTGCGGCCTTGGCCACCGCCGACTTGTCACCCGCCAATGGCGGACGGGTGACCGCGGGGGGAGGCAGACGAGACTCCAACTCCGCGAGCCGCCCATCGACGAGGTTGCCGACGAGCCGGGCGACGTTGGACTCCAGGGTCTGGAGATCCACCGGGCCCGTCGGCCCCTGCGCCCTCCTCTCCTTGCGGAGCTCCTCGAATTCCAGGCGATGCGCCCGGACTTCTTCACGCAGCGAGGAGACCTCGCGCTGCAGCCGAGCATTGTCGGCTCGGAGACGGAAGGTCTCCCCACCCTCCGTGCGCACCACCAGGGACTCGAGGATCTCTTTTATCCCGCCCGCCGCCTTCACAATCTTGGCGGCGAAGCCGCCTTTGAGGCTTGCCGACCTGTTGGTGAGGTCGAGGATCAGCCTCAGCTTCTCCTCGGCCACCACCATGAGCTGTTCGGCTCCCCTCCCGGCTAGGCCCGCCGCCTCCCCCTCAGGGCTTTTCCCTTCGGGGCCTTTTCCCGCCTCGGGGCTGTCCCCCTCGGCGCTTTCTTCGGCACTTTCGGCGGCCGCCGCGCTGGTTTTCGGGCGTCCAAAGGCCCGCCTCTCGAGGAGCGCCTGGATGGCCTGCTCCCTTTCCTCCTCCTTGCGCTCCCTGAGCTCTCGGCGGGCTCTGGCCAGAGTAAGGGCAGCGCCGCCCCTCTTCCCGCGCCTGGCCGTCGGCAACTTCGCCCTCTCGGCCGGCGCCTCGGTCTCTGAGCCGGAGAAGAGGCGCTTGCCCCGCCCCAGCTCCGACTCCGAAAGGGTGGGGACCGACATACTGTCGGTCTCCTCACCCCCACCTGACTCACTATCCACCACAAAAACTGGTGGCCCCTCCGCGGGCCCACTCCCCCCGGAACCCTTAGGTCCCAACATACTCCCCGCTCCCGGCATCGCCGGGACTCGGCTGTCTAGGCTCGTCACCGAAACCTAGACACCCAACGACAAACACAAGAGACAATAATCAACTGCACAAAAACACAACAAAAACAACCAACAAAGAACACCAAGACTCCACTGCGAAAAGCAAGCACCACCACAAAACAACTCCTCCTAGGTAATCAACCACC
The DNA here is from genome assembly GCA_947507595.1 of Pyralis farinalis. Classification (NCBI taxonomy): domain Eukaryota; kingdom Metazoa; phylum Arthropoda; class Insecta; order Lepidoptera; family Pyralidae; genus Pyralis; species Pyralis farinalis. Next base: position 41,403,604 of record OX382261.1, on the reverse strand, counting down.
TCGCCCACAAGTATCGACTTTCCAGATTTGGTCACCACTCACCGGCCACTGCGTTACCGCGCACCGGTGAGATGGGTCCAGGGCAGACGACGGGGACGTACTGGAAATCACTTGGGGCCTGCCCCAACCTAACCTAACCTAACCTAACCTAACCTAACCTAACCTAACCTAACCTAACCTAACCTAACCTAACCTAACCTAACCTAACCTAACCTAACCTGGGGTGCGCGTCCGAAACCTCCACGTTGGTCCTCCCGTTTCTTGTCCCTTTCATATTCGTATGGGGGGGAACGGAAGCGAGAGGGCTGGTGCACCCTGGACAACGGTAAATATGTTCCCTTTCGAGAGTTCGTGTTTGCCGTTGACGAATATCGGACGAGGTGTTAGGAGCTGGGCTCCTAGGAGCTCGGCTCCTATATGACGGTCCATTCGGACAGCGGTCCTCGGACGGTGGATGGAGGGGAGGACCCCTCGGCGCGGCGGGTCTCCTGTGTGCGGGTGTCGTGCGCGGGGGACAACGTCGTGCGAGGAGCTGCGGGAGCGGGAGCGCGCCGGTAGCGCGCGCACGCCCCGTCGGCCAACGGTGAGGGGGCGCCGGCCACGCATGTATGCTGGCGTCCCCGATTAGAGTTTCCACGGGCGGCGGGTCGGGGGACCTGCCGCCCATGAGTGGATAAGTGGTGGATGGCTCCCCTCCGTGTTCGGGGGAGTCGTCGTGAGGAGTCAAGGGGGGCCAGGTGTTTGCCCCCCATATTGAGTCGGGCCCTCCGCGAGAGGGCGACCCTTGCCGAGCCGCAGTGAGTATACATTTGCCTATCCTGCGACTCGGCTAAGGCGAAGGAGGAACACCGTGGGGTTTTAGTGGGTAGTCCGGCTACGCCGGGAGTCCCACACGAAGCCGACCCTGCTGCCCCCGCGGCGGGGGAGGCGAAGTGCGTAAATGCATTTCCCCACGTACAAAAAAAAAAAAAAAAAAAAAAAAAAAAAAAAAACCTAACCTAACCTAACCTAACCTAACCTTTTTTTTTTTTTTTTTTTTTTTTTTAAATGCCATCGGCCGCGTTGGTGTGGTGCCCCGGATCTGTCAGCAACAGGGCACCACTGCGACTGGCCAGCCCCTCAGAAGGGGCCGGACTTCTCCAATCTAGGGGCCATCCCGGCAAATTGGGACAGCCCCTCCGGCGGCGGGACCATTATGGGGCCAGGTTCCCAGCCTGACCCCTAGTCCCACAGGTTAGGGAGGCGGCAGGAGGTGCGCGTAGCGCCTCCGCCGCGCTCCCGTCCGCCGTCTCCGGAGCGGGACAGCCAACGGATCGTCCTCCCTGTCCCGCTCCGCGGCCTCCTTCTGGGACATGACAGTCTCACAGAAGGAGGCCATCGCCTGCCAGGCACTGTCGCTCCCGAGCATGCAGCGGACCACGCTCGGGAGCGAGAGATCCGCGCTTCCCAGCGCGGACACCAGGTCATGGCGCTGCCGAGACCACCTGGGACACTGCTCCAAGGTGTGCTGAGCAGTGTCCTCGGCCGCGCCACAATCGTGGCAGCCTGGCCGCTCCTCCCGCCTCGCGACCCGGTGCAGGTACTCACCGAAGCATCCATGTCCGGTGAGCACCCGCACCATGCGGAAGGTGAGGGGTTTGCGTCTGCGACGCATCCACGCCTCCAGGACCGGGCGCAGCGCATCCGCAACGCGGACACCATACCGCGGCTGCGCCAGGTCCTCCCCCCACCTCCGCATCATCTCTGCCTGCCCTCGCTGGCGATACCGCCCCACCTCTTCCAATGTGGGGCGCTCGCCGAGGTTCCTCCTCTCCGTAACAAACACGTACACCTCGGCGAGCACCTCCGCCGCCAACTCCCAGGGCGGGTCGCCAGCAAGGGCGGTCGCGGCCGTCCACGCCACCGTCCGGTACCCCCTTATCGCCCTCCGCGCTATGACCCGCTGCGCTCTGCGCAGCTGAGCCCTATTGCGAGCGCAGAGGGCGTCCGCCCATATGGGGGCACCGTACGTGGCCATACTCCGGCAGATGCCGGAGTACAGCCGCCTGCACGCGGCGCTGGGCCCGCCAACATTGGGCAGGAGGCGACCCAGCGCCGCCGCAGCTCTGATGACCCTCGGCCCCAACCGCTCGAAGTGGGGGCCGAAGGTCCATCTCCCGTCCAGGGTGAGGCCCAGGTAACTCATCTGGGCACTCACCCTAACCCTCACTCCTCCTATCTGGAGGTGCGCTCCCGAGGGGGGGCCCCGCCTGCCGGTCCCGCGGAAGAGGAGGGCCTCGGTTTTGTCCAACCGGACCCGAAGCCCAAGCCTCTCTATGCGGCTGACCACCAGTCCTACTCCGACTTCGGCCAGCCGCGCCGCCTCCACGAAGGTCTTACCCCGGGATGTGACGAGGGTGTCATCTGCATAGCAGATGACACTCATCCCGGGGAGGAGACGGCCCCGCAGGACCCAGTCGTATGCGAGGTCCCACAGAATGGGGCCCAGAACGGACCCCTGTGGAACACCGCACACGACGCGCCTTCTAACCATCTGGCCCCTCGCGTCCTCGTAGCGCACCTCCCTGTCCTCCAAGTACGCCTTCAACAGCCTCCCCAAGTACGGAGGCACCCCAAAGTATTTGAGGGCCTCCAGTATGGTACTGTGGGGGAGGCTGTTGAAGGCGTTGGCGATGTCCAACGACACCGCCACCACCACCTCTCCCTCGCGCTCCGCATTCTCCGTCACCGACCTTAGGCGCCTAATGGCGTCGACGGTCGACCGTCTGGCCCGGAACCCGAACTGGGCATCCGATAGGCCCGGTCCCGGGCCATCCTCCAAGTGCTGAGCGAGGCGGGAAGCGACAACCCTTTCGAGGGCCTTCCCCGCCTCGTTCAGCAGAACGACCGGTCGAACCGCCGACCCCGAGTCCGGGGGCCGGTCTCCCTTCAACAGAAGGCAGAGCCGGCCCACCCTGAAGGGTCCCGGGCAGCACCCCGACCGCAAGCAGCAGTCGAGGAGCTCCCGGAACCTGTCTCCGAGGTGCACGAGAGCCAACGCTAGCACCTTCCCGTGCACCCCGTCCGGACCCGGCGCCCTCCTTTTGCCTCGGAGGCGGTCAACGACCGCCTCCATCTCCTGGTCGGTGACGGGCGGCGGAGCGCCCTCTATGCATTCGTGGGGGAGGCTGTTGAACGCGTTAGCGATGTCAAGAGACACCGCTACTACAGCCTCCCCCCTTGCTGTGGCTGCCTCAGTCCACACCTTGAGGCGAGCCACCGCGTCCATCGTGGACCGACCGGTCCGGAAGCCATATTGGCACTCCGCCAAGTCCGGGCCGCCGGTCTCCAAGTGCTTGGTGATCCGGGAAGCGATGATCTTCTCGAGGAACTTCCCGGACTCATCCAGCATCACCAGCGGCCGAAAATTCGACGGAGAGTCCGGAGGGCGGCCATCCTTGCACAGGAGGCAGAGCCTCCCTGCCCGCCATATTCCGGGGAAGCGGCCCGTCGCGATGCAGATGTTCAACACCGCCCGGTACCGCTCCTCCAGGGGCCCCAGGGCTATCGCCATACACCTCGGCGAGCACCTCCGCCGCCAACTCCCAGGGCGGGTCGCCAGCAAGGGCGGTCGCGGCCGTCCACGCCACCGTCCGGTACCCCCTTATCGCCCTCCGCGCTATGACCCGCTGCGCTCTGCGCAGCTGAGCCCTATTGCGAGCGCAGAGGGCGTCCGCCCATATGGGGGCACCGTACGTGGCCATACTCCGGCAGATGCCGGAGTACAGCCGCCTGCACGCGGCGCTGGGCCCGCCAACATTGGGCAGGAGGCGACCCAGCGCCGCCGCAGCTCTGATGACCCTCGGCCCCAACCGCTCGAAGTGGGGGCCGAAGGTCCATCTCCCGTCCAGGGTGAGGCCCAGGTAACTCATCTGGGCACTCACCCTAACCCTCACTCCTCCTATCTGGAGGTGCGCTCCCGAGGGGGGGCCCCGCCTGCCGGTCCCGCGGAAGAGGAGGGCCTCGGTTTTGTCCAACCGGACCCGAAGCCCAAGCCTCTCTATGCGGCTGACCACCAGTCCTACTCCGACTTCGGCCAGCCGCGCCGCCTCCACGAAGGTCTTACCCCGGGATGTGACGAGGGTGTCATCTGCATAGCAGATGACACTCATCCCGGGGAGGAGACGGCCCCGCAGGACCCAGTCGTATGCGAGGTCCCACAGAATGGGGCCCAGAACGGACCCCTGTGGAACACCGCACACGACGCGCCTTCTAACCATCTGGCCCCTCGCGTCCTCGTAGCGCACCTCCCTGTCCTCCAAGTACGCCTTCAACAGCCTCCCCAAGTACGGAGGCACCCCAAAGTATTTGAGGGCCTCCAGTATGGTACTGTGGGGGAGGCTGTTGAAGGCGTTGGCGATGTCCAACGACACCGCCACCACCACCTCTCCCTCGCGCTCCGCATTCTCCGTCACCGACCTTAGGCGCCTAATGGCGTCGACGGTCGACCGTCTGGCCCGGAACCCGAACTGGGCATCCGATAGGCCCGGTCCCGGGCCATCCTCCAAGTGCTGAGCGAGGCGGGAAGCGACAACCCTTTCGAGGGCCTTCCCCGCCTCGTTCAGCAGAACGACCGGTCGAACCGCCGACCCCGAGTCCGGGGGCCGGTCTCCCTTCAACAGAAGGCAGAGCCGGCCCACCCTGAAGGGTCCCGGGCAGCACCCCGACCGCAAGCAGCAGTCGAGGAGCTCCCGGAACCTGTCTCCGAGGTGCACGAGAGCCAACGCTAGCACCTTCCCGTGCACCCCGTCCGGACCCGGCGCCCTCCTTTTGCCTCGGAGGCGGTCAACGACCGCCTCCATCTCCTGGTCGGTGACGGGCGGCGGAGCGCCCTCTATGCATTCGTGGGGGAGGCTGTTGAACGCGTTAGCGATGTCAAGAGACACCGCTACTACAGCCTCCCCCCTTGCTGTGGCTGCCTCAGTCCACACCTTGAGGCGAGCCACCGCGTCCATCGTGGACCGACCGGTCCGGAAGCCATATTGGCACTCCGCCAAGTCCGGGCCGCCGGTCTCCAAGTGCTTGGTGATCCGGGAAGCGATGATCTTCTCGAGGAACTTCCCGGACTCATCCAGCATCACCAGCGGCCGAAAATTCGACGGAGAGTCCGGAGGGCGGCCATCCTTGCACAGGAGGCAGAGCCTCCCTGCCCGCCATATTCCGGGGAAGCGGCCCGTCGCGATGCAGATGTTCAACACCGCCCGGTACCGCTCCTCCAGGGGCCCCAGGGCTATCGCCATCACCTTGGAGGGCACTCCATCCGGCCCCGGCGTCTTCTTTCTGGACCTGAGTCTGTCCAGACCGGTTTCAAACTCCAGGTCTGACACCGGGGGCCCGTCCATCCCATCCTCCAAGGTGGTGGGGGCGGCTGCGGCGCGCATACGGGGGGGAACGAAGGGTCCCGGGCTGGGAAAGAGCGTATCCAGGACCCTCCGCAACAACTCGGGCTCCATACAGGATGTGGAGGGGGCCATATCAAAGAATTTCCCCCTCACCACCCTGTACGGCCTACCCCAGGGGTCCCTGTCTAGGGTTGCGATGAAGCGCTCCCCAGCTTGGGCTTTGGCCCCGCGGATGGCTGTCCGCAGGGCCCTCTGGGCCTCCCTATACCGCTGGCGGAGCTCCTCATCGCCATCCGGCCCCCCGTTGGCGCGCCTGCGGCTACGCAGGTAGGCACGCCTCGCTGCCATACCGGTGGTACGCAGATCCGCTATCTCCTGCGTCCACCAGTAAACCCCTTTTCGGGGACACCTTCGGGCCCTAGGCATAGCGGAGCTGCAGACGACACGCATGTCGTCGGCAAACAATTGCGCCATGCCCTCCGCGTCCCCGATAAGCTGGGCAGGAGGCTCGGCCCACGCCCTGACGATAGCCGCCTCCTCCGCGACGTCTCGACGAAGCCTGGCGAGCGCCCACCTCTGAAAGGAGGGCTCGCCTCCGACAGGGCCCAGATGTAAGGGGGCCCCGGGTCCGGCTGTGGAGAGCCCGTAGCGGACGTATCGATGGTCCGATAGGGTTTCGACGTCCGCCACTACTCTCCACCCCACCATCCGGGCAGCAATCGCGGAGGAGGCAAAGGTGACGTCGATGACCGACTCACCCTGCCACCTCACGCAGGTCGGCGTGCTGCCCCTGTTCAACACCCGGAGCCCCAGGGCCACAGCCCACGTCGCCAGGTCTTCGCCGAAAGCGTTTTGCACCGGGGACCCCCACGCTCGGTGCTTAGCGTTGAGGTCTCCACCCACCAGTACAGGGTGGGGAGCCGCCCTCCTCACGACTCCCTCCACCGCAGCCAGGAACCGCTCAAACTCGGCCCTACTGCGGTTCCCCGAGAAGTAGGTGGAGACCACCACTACTCCCCCCCAGAGCGCCGCCACATATCCCGGTCCCCTCTCCCGCAGGATGAGAGGTGGGGCTGCGGCGGCGGCAACCCCCACGATCGCCGCCGTGCCGTCCGTCGCTCCCAGCCACTTGCGGGACGACGGCACGTGGTGGGGCTCCGCCACCAGCGCCAAATCCACCCCCCACTCCACCATCGTCTGACACAGCAGGTCCTGCGACCCGGCGGAGTGGTTGGTGTTGGCCTGCACGATCTCACCGATGGACCTACTGGGCATTAGTGTCCATCGGTGTCACTTCTGTGGGGAGGGAGGCCTGCGATGACGGTGCCCCGGTCGCCAGGACGGGGCGGCCCCTGACAGGTGGGGGATTGCAGTGCGGTCCCCCCATCCTGTGCGCCGACTGCAGCCCGCGGTCCTTGCACACGGCGCATTTGGGTGGGGCTGTACACCCAGCTGCCAGGTGTCCCTCGACACCACACCTGTAGCAAAGCCCACTTCGGTCTTTGGTGGAGGGACATAGGAACTGCGTGTGGCCGACCTCCAAGCACCGGTGGCAGCGCATTGGGCGCTGCTCGAGCAGCTGGATCGTGGCCGCACTCCAGCCAACACAAAGCCGCCCCGCCTCCACCAGTCGTTCAACTGCTTCGACCGGGCATGAGGCCAGTGCCGACCCCATTCGCTGGCCTCCCATGGCGACGGCGCCCACCCTTATCTTTTCCGGCGGACATCCAGCCTTTTCCGCCAGCGCCGCCCGGAGTTCCTCCACGGTGACGGAGTCGTCCAGCCCGCCGACTCTGATGTCCGCCATTTTGGTGGGGCGGGTGACCCTGCCCGCTTCCCCCAGCACCTCCCCCATTCTGGCGGCCAATGCATCCGCCTGCGTTGCGCTCGCCTCCTGCGGTAACTCCAACACGCAGCCGCCCGCCATGGACCTTCTAAATTTGCAAGGGCCAATCCCCAGTTCCCCGAGGTTAATATTGGCCCTTGCACTGGCGAGCGCCGCGGAGTATGTGGCCCCTTTGGCAACCGCCTCCGGCTTGAGGGTCAGCACCACCGCCAGTGTCTTCGGCGCCTTGGGAAGCCTGGCCTTCTCCGTCCCAGGGGCCAGCTTGGCAGGCGCCGATTTAGCCGGCGGCTTGCCGGCTTTTTTTGCCACCGTTGTCCAGCCCTCCTCCTCCATGAGCAGCGGATCCTGTTGGCGGGATGACCCCGGGAACTGTTCCGCCGCTCGGGTCCCCGACGGTGAAGCCAAGGGTGCTGACTTCCCCCCCTTCACCTGCCTGGCTTTCTTCGGCAGGTTCGCAGGCGGCGCCAGCGTGGTTGGAGCCACCACAGTTCGCGGAGCCGGAGTTCTGTCTCCTGGCGGGCGATCCACCTTTTTGTTGTCCCCCGCCAAGGGTGGACGCCGGCGACTGGTCGAGGCCGGCAAGAGCCTGCCGTCCAACTCCAGGCTCTCAAGGCGCGCCGTGATGACCCCTCCGACGTGGGTCATGAGCTCACGCTGGAGCAATCCCATCGCCTGCAACAGATCCTCCCGCGTGAGCCCATCCCTGCCCTTGCGCGACTCCTCCCTATACTCAGTTGGGGCCACTGGGGGTGCGGCTCCCTCAGCCGCGCGCTCTGAAAACGCCTTACGGAGGGCCACCACTTCCTCAGAGAGGGCCGAGAGTTGTCCCCGCAGACGCCTGTTGTCCGCGTGGAGCCGCCGGACCTCTTCCTCCTCCTTGCGCTCCGTGAGGGCACGGACTACCGCCAACATTGTCTGCGCGGCCTCCCGAACCTCCCTAATGCAGGTCCCCTTAAGGTTCTTTGACCTGTGGAGAACCTGCTCTATTGCCTCCGCGCCATCTTCCGCCCTCTGCTGGAGCTCCGCGAACGAATGCGCTCCGTTTATTGGGGGAGGGGACCTCCTCTTCCTCCTCTTCTTTCGGTCCACCTTTCCCTCCTCCAACGTGGAGGGCGCCGACTCGGTCTCCGAGTCTGGGAGATCATCTCTTAGCTCCCTGCGAGCCTGGGAGAGGCCCACTGCATGGTGGTACCCCTTGCCCACCCGCACTTTCGGCACTTTAGGTGCTGGACAAGACTCCGAGCTCACGGCCTCCCGCTCAGCCTCCGAGGCACTAGTCTCCCAGAGACGTCCACCAATTGGCCTCTTGCGGTCCGGCTGAGCTACGCCCCTGGCAGAGCTCTCACTGTCGGGAACCCCACCGTCCGTTCCATCCTGGGAGCAGTCCCGCCCTTTCACGAACCTCCCATTAGCGGCCCTTGCGTAGGACAGCACACCTTTTTTCTTCTTCTCCGTGGGTTTGGCGCTCCCCGCAGTGGGATCGGCGCCGGAGGTAGCCTCCGACTCCATCTCCCAGTCCAGGGACCGACCCAAAAGCGATTCCGACGGAGAAAAAATTCTTCCGCCGTATCACCCACGACAACCACAAAATAACCAAAACAACACAACAAAACAACAACAAAGCAACAAAAGTATCTACAATAAGCAACCTAACCTAAAATAACAACAACAAAGCAACCAACCTAACCTAACCTTTTTTTTTTTTTTTGTGACGCGGGGAAAAATGCGTTACGCACACCACCGGTGCCTGGGTGGCCTCCGGTGGTAGTGTGGGACTCCCCGTCGGCTGTCCGACGGTATACCCACTAAACAACCCCGCGAAATGCCATCGGCCGCGTTGGTGTGGTGCCCCGGATCTGTTAGCAACAGGGCACCACTGCGACTGGCCAGCCCCTCAAAAGGGGCCGGACTTCTTCTCTCTAGGGGCCATCCCGGCAAATTGGGACAGCCCCTCCGGCGGCGGGACCATTATGGGGCCAGGTTCCCAGCCTGACCCCTAGTCCCACAGGTTAGGGAGGCGGCAGTAGGTGCGCGTAGCGCCTACGCCGCACTCCCGTCCGCCGTCTCCGGAGCGGGACAGCCAACGGATCATCCTCCCTGTCCCGCTCCGCGGCCTCCTTCTGGGACATGACCGTCTCACAGAAGGAGGCCATCGCCTGCCAGGCACTGTCGCTCCCGAGCATGTAGCGGACCACGCTCGGGAGCGAGAGGTCCGCGCTTCCCAGCGCGGACACCAGATCATGGCGCTGCCGAGACCACCTGGGACACTGCTCCAGAGTGTGCTGAGCAGTGTCCTCGGCCGCGCCACAATCGTGGCAGCCTGGCCGCTCCTCCCGCCTCGCGACCCGGTGCAGGTACTCACCGAAGCACCCATGTCCGGTGAGCACCTGCACCATGCGGAAAGTGAGGGGTTTGCGCCGGCGGCGCATCCACGCCTCCAGGACCGGGCGCAGCGCATCCGCAACGCGGACTCCGTACCGCGGCTGCGCCAGGTCCTCCCCCCACCTCCGCATCATCTCCACATGCCCTCGCTGGCGATACCGCCCCACCTCCACCGATGTGGGGCGCTCGCCGAGGCTCCTCCTTTCCGAGACAAACCCGTATACCTCGGCGAGCACCTCCGCCTCCAACTCCCAGGGCGGGTCGCCAGCGAGGGCGGTCGCGGCCGTCCAAGCCACCGTACGGTACCCCCTTATCGCCCTCTGCGCTATGACCCGCTGCGCTCTGCGCAGCTGGGCCCTGTTGCGGCTGCAGAGGGCGTCCGCCCATATTGGGGCACCGTACGTGGCCATACTCCGGCAGACGCCGGAGTACAGCCGCCTGCACGCGGCGCTGGGCCCGCCAACATTGGGCAGGAGGCGACCCAGCGCCGCCGCAGCTCTGATGACCCTCGGCCCCAACCGCTCGAAGTGGGGGCCGAAGGTCCATCTCCCGTCCAGGGTGAGGCCCAGATAGCTCATCTGGGCACTCACCCTAATCCTAACTCCTCCTAGTTGGAGGAACCTAACCTAACCTAACCTAACCTAACCTAACCTAACCTAACCTTTTTTTTTTTTTTTTTTTTTTTTTGTGACGCGGGGAAAAATGCATTACGCACACCACCGGTGCCTGGGTGGCCTCCGGCGGTAGTGTGGGACTCCCCGTCGGCTGTCCGACGGTATACCCACTAAACAACCCCGCGAAATGCCATCGGCCGCGTTGGTGTGGTGCCCCGGATCTGTCAGCAACAGGGCACCACTGCGACTGGCCAGCCCCTCAGAAGGGGCCGGACTTCTTCTCTCTAGGGGCCATCCCGGCAAATTGGGACAGCCCCTCCGGCGGCGGGACCGTTATGGGGCCAGGTTCCCAGCCTGACCCCTAGTCCCACAGGTTAGGGAGGCGGCAGGAGGTGCGCGTAGCGCCTCCGCCGCACTCCCGTCCGCCGTCTCCGGAGCGGGACAGCCACGGGATCGTCTTCCCTGTCCCGCTCCATGGCCTCCTTCCGCGACATAACTATTTCGCAGAAGGAGGCCATTGCCTGCCAGCACCTGTCACTCCCGAGCATGGAGCGGACCACGCTCGGGAGCGAGAGGTCCGCGTCTCCCAGCGCGGACGCCAGATCGCGGCGCTGCCGAGACCACATGAGACACTGCTCTAGTGTGTGTTGAGCAGTGTCCTCGGCCGCGCCGCACTCATGGCAGTCCGGCCGCTCCTCCCGCCTCGCGACCCGGTGCAGGTACGCACCGAAGCATCCGTGTCCGGTGAGCACCTGCACCATGCGGAAGGTGAGGGGTTTGCGTTTCCGCAGCATCCACCTTTCCAGGACCGGGCGCAGCGCTTCCGCAACGCGGGTACCATACCGCGGCTGCGCCAGGTCCTCCCCCCACCTCCGCATCATCTCTGCGTGCCCTCTCTGGCGACATCGCCCTATTTCCTCCATCGTGGGGTGCTCGCCAAGTACCCTCCTACTCGCAACAAAGTTGTACACCTCGGCGAGCACCTCCGCCACCAACTCCCAGGGCGGGTCGCCAGCGAGGGCGGTCGCGGCCGTCCAGGCTACCGTACGGTACCCCCTTATCGCCCTCTGCGCAATGACCCGCTGCGCTCTGCGCAGCTGGGCCTTATTTTGGCGACAGAGGGCGTCCGCCCAAATGGGGGCGCCGTACGTGGCCATACTCCGGCAGATGCCGGAGTACAGCCGCCTACACGCGGCGCTGGGCCCGCCCAAGTTGGGCAGGAGCCGACCCAGCGCCGACGCAGCTCTGATGACCTTCGGCCCCAACTGCTCGAAGTGGGGGCCGAAGGTCCATCTCCCATCAAGGGTGAGGCCCAGGTACCTCATCTGGGCACTCACCCTGATCCTCCTTCCTCCTATTTGGAGGTGTGCTCCCGAGGGGGGGCCCCGCCTGCCGGTCCCGCGGAAGAGGAGGGCTTCGGTCTTCTCCAAACGGACCCGAAGCCCAAGCCTCTCTTTACGGCTGACCACCAGTCCTACACCGACTTCGGCCGGTGTAGGACTGGTGGTCAGCCGCGCCGCCTCCACAAAGGTCTTGCCCCGGGATGTGACGAGGGTGTCATCTGCGTAACAGATGACGCCCATCCCGGGGAGGAGACGGCCCCGCAGGACCCAGTCGTATGCGAGGTCCCACAGGATGGGGCCCAGAACGGACCCCTGTGGAACCCCGCACCCGACAACCCTTCTGACCATATGGCCCCTCGCGTCCTCGTAGCACACCTCCCTGTCCTCCAGGTATGCCTTCAAGAGCCTCCCCAAGTACGGAGGCACCTCAAAATACTTGAGGGCCTCCAGGATGGTACTGTGGGGGAGGCTGTTGAAGGCATTGGCGATGTCTAGCGACACCGCCATCACCACCTCTCCCTCGCGCTCCGCATCCTCCGTCACCGACCTTAGGCGCCTTATGGCATCGACGGTCGACCGTCTGGCCCGGAACCCGAACTGGGCATCCGAATGGCCCGGTCCCGGGCCATCCTCCAAGTGCTGAGCGAGGCGGGAGGCGACAACCCTCTCCAGGGCCTTGCCCGCCTCGTTCAGCAGAACGACCGGTCGAACCGCCGACCCCGAGTCCGGGGGCCGGTCTCCCTTCAGCAGAAGGCAGAGCCGGCCCACCCTGAAGGGTCCCGGGCAGCACCCCGACCGCAAGCAGCAGTCGAGGAGCTCCCGGAACCTGTCTCCGAGGTGCACGAGGGCCAATGCAAGCACCCTCCCGTGCACCCCGTCCGGACCCGGCGCCCTCTTCTTGCCTCGGAGGCGGTCAACGACCGCCTCCATCTCCTGGTCGGTGACGGGCGGCGGAGCGCCCTCCTCCTCTCCTCTGGAGTCCGACGTCCGACGTAGGACCATCCTCGGGGGAGCGTAGCCCCGTGGGGTGTCGGGGAAGAGTTCCCCGACAACCCTCTCCAACACGGCTGGCTGGAGGGTCTCCGTCAGTGGGGCCGACTGAGCGCGGATCTTGTTCCGCGCTCCTCTGTAAGGTCGGCCCCACGGGTCCCTATCCAGACCCTCCAGCAGCTCCTGCCACGCTCCCTCCTTGGCCCTACTGATGGCCATCTGCAGGGCTCTCCTACTCTCCACGTAGACGCCGTGCAGACGGCCATCCCTTTCTTCGTCCCGGGGGCGGCGACGCCTGCTCCGGGTGTACGCTCTACGCGCCCCGTTGCAGACGTCCCGGAGGTCGGCTATCTCCGCCGACCACCAGTAGACCGCCCGCCTTGGGGGCGGACGCCCAACACTGGGCATGGCCGCCCTGCACACCGCCGTGAAGGCGTCGCAGAGACGGCCAGCCCCTGGCTCCACCCCCAAATCCTCCATCGGCGGGAGGCCCCAGCGGCCGACTATGGCCGCCTCCTCCGCCAGTTCCCGGTCGAGCCTGGTGAGTGCCCAACGCGGGAACCGGCTCCGCCACCGGGACGAAATCGTCGGACTCCCGGGGGCTGGAGACACCTCGAACCTGATGTAACGATGGTCCGAGAGTGTCTCCACCCCCGTCTCCACCCTCCAACCCTCCACTCGGCGTGCGGTGGACGCGGTGGCGAAGGACAGATCCACCACCGACCCTCCGTTCCACCGCACGCACGTGTGGACTGTCCCCCTATTCAAGAGGGACAGTCCCGCGGCCAGCGCCCACTCCTCCACCTTCCGCCCTTTGGCTTCCGTGGCCGGGTTGCCCCACGCCGTGGATTTGGCGTTGAAGTCCCCGGCCACGATAACCTGGGCGGGCGCCAGCCGCCTCACTGCCAACCCCAGAGCATCGAGCAGCTGCTCCAGGGCCGGCAGGTCGCGGTTCGGGGAGAAGTACACACCGATGATTGCGTACTCTCCCCGAACCGCCGCCACGTAACCGCCACCCCTCCCCCACACCACGAGTGGGGGGCTGGCGCCAGGCCTCGTGACGATGGCCACGGAACCGTCCAGATCTCCGGCCCAGTTAGGCCGGGAGGGCACGGAATATGGTTCCGCAACCACCGCCACGTCCACGTCCCACTCCGCCATGGTCTGCAGGAAAAGGTCCTGAGCCCCGGCGGAGTGGTTGACGTTGGCCTGCAGGAAGCGGGGATGTCCGGCCATTACTCGGACATCCCAGCCTCAGGCGCCACCTGCCGCCCACTCCCGCGGGAGATGGGGGACGTTCTCCCGCGGACGGATGGGGGGTTGCAGAGACGGCCCCCCATCACGTGTGTGGCCTTCCTGCCGGCGTCTGCGCACACTGCACAGCGGGCCTGAGCCGAGCAGCCCGAGGCGATGTGCCCCGGCTGCCCGCACCTGTAGCACAATCGGCTGCGGTCCTCCTTGGAGGGGCACAGCTCAGCGGTGTGCCCCTTCCCCATGCACTTGTAGCAGTACATGGGGCGCGCCTCCAGCAAGTGGAGCTGCGCCCTGCTCCATCCCACCCCGACGCTGCCCCGTTCGAGCAGCTTTTTCGCTGCCGTCACCGGGCAGCGCATCAGGGCTGAGCTGGAGCCACGCCAGTCCGGGCGGATTTCGCCCACCCGGACCTGCTCGGGGGCGCAGCCCCCCTCGCGAGCGACCGCAACCTGCACCCGCTGTGCAGTAGCTGCGTCATCCAGACCGGTGATCCGGAACTCCGCGCACTTCACCGGCCTGGAGACCTCCGCAACGCCGGACAGAGCAGCCGTCAGTTTCGCCGCCAGGGCGTCAGCCTTTTCATGGCTGGAAGAGCCGGGGACCTCAATTAGCCTCGCTCCGGTCGCTGACTTCCGAATCCGGAGCGAGCCGATCCCCAGCTCCCCCAGATTCACCTCCTGCTCGGCCTTTAGTAGGGCCGAGGCATACGTGGCCCCCCCTGTGGCTGCCGCCGGCCGTAACTTCAAGATTACGGCCGTGGAGCTGGGGAGCACCACCTTGGCCTTGCGGCCCTCATCCTTTCCTGCTCGAGCAGGAGGTGCCGACGCCCTGGAGGGCGCGGGTGCCGCCCGTGCTGCAGGAGCCGCCCGCGTCGAGGGAGACCCAGGGGCCGCGGTTTTCCTTAGCCCGCGGCGGACCACCTCGGTCCATGCCGCCTCCCCCGGGACCTTAGCAGCCCCTCCGGCCACCGACTGGGTCACCGCGGCTGGTTCCCTCGCTGAGGTGGACGGCCCAAAGCTCGTCCAATTTTCCTCCCCGGCTCCACCACGGGCAGCAACTGATTTAGCTGCCGGCCTCGCCCGAGGGCGCACGTCGAGTTCGGCCGGCGTGCTCGCCTTCCTCGGTGCAGGAGCCGGTCGCCCCGCGCTCTCAATAGCGGCTCTTACGGCTCTTGCCACTGCCGACTTATCACCCGCCAATGGTGGACGGGTGACCGCGGGGGGAGGCAGACGCGACTCCAGCTCCGCCAAACGCCCGTCGACCAGGTTGCCGACGAGCCGGGCGATATTGCTCTCCAGGGAGCGGATATCTTCCGGGCCCATCGGCACCTGGGTCTTCCTTTCCTTTCGGAGATCCTCAAACTCCCGGCGGTGCGCCAGGACTTCCTCCCTGAGGGAGGCGACCTCCCGCTGCAACCGGGCGTTGTCGGCCCGGAGACGGTAGGTCTCCTCCGCTTCGGTGCGCACCACCAGGGCCTCGAGGATCTCGCGGATCCCACCGGCCGCCCTCGCTATCTTTGCGGCGAACCCTCCCTTTAAACTGGCCGACTTCCCAGTTAGGTCGCGGATGAGGTTCAGCTTTCCTTCCGCTGCAATCATCAGCTCCTCCGCGCCTAGGGTCTCAGTTGAGGCCGCCGCAACCCCCTCAGGGCCCGTCCCTTCGGGGCGTTTTTCCGTCTCGGGGCTCACCCCCTCGACGCCGTCTACTGCCGTGTCCTTCTTGGCCTTAAGGGCCCTCTTCTCAAGCTTTGCCTGAGTGGCCGCCTCCTTGGCCTCCTGTTGACGCTCGGCCAGCTGTCGGCGGGCCCTCGCCAGGCTAGGGGCAATGCCGCCCCGCTTCCCACGCCTAGACGTGGGTATCTTCACCCTTTCGCTGGGCGTCTCGGTCTCCGTATCGGAAAATATCCTTTTTCCTCCGAGCGCCGCCTCGGGCAAACTGGTGAGCGACGTATCGCTCTCCGCCCAGCTTCCCCACTCCATCCTACTCTCAGGACCACCTCCCACAGCCTTCGGGGTTTCGGTCCCGTCCGTGGCACCGTCACCACTCTCACTGCCTCCCATCTCCGCCTGTGGCTTCCCCGGGAGCCCTGCTCCTCTAACGCCTTTCGGCCCCAACATCATCCCCCCCACCCGGTAAACCCGGGACCCGACTGCCCAGGGTCGTCACCGATCCCCGGACAGCCCACACCCAACGACAATCACAACACACAAGACAAAAACTACCACGACAGACAAAAGAACAAAAACCAACAAAATCAAATTTTGAGGGGGGAAGGGGGGGTCCCCCGACCTCGCACCCCGCACAAAAGTTGCTCCGGCAGGCAACACCGATCGGATGGCACTCCAAATTTCTGCGAATTCGCGAAGAAAAATTTAGAGCACCTGCTCTCGTACCGGTATTGCCTACCAGAAAACCAACTTCCCAGCAAGATGGAGGTGCGGGAGTGGTCGCAAACGACTCCCCCCGACCCCTGGACACCGAAACGACGAAGAAGATTTTTTGGAGGTTTTTGGCCCCCAAAAAATACTTCCCGTGGGAATTCCCAAAAAATTTTTTAACAAAAACCTTAAGGGCACCAACCTACACAATACTTGAGAGAAAACGCTAAAACCACCTACTAATACCTCCCGAAGTCCAACTTCAACCTAACCTAACCTAACCTTTTTTTTTTTTTTTTTTTTTTTTTTTTTTTTTTTTTTTTTTTTTTTACAAGGAGAAATCTTTTAAAGACCGTACCCACCGCTAGCGAGGCAGTGGGCGTGAGTGGGACTCGCCCGGTGAAAAGCACCGGGAATACCCACTAAAACTCCTTGGTCGCCCCTCGGACCCTATGTGGGAGAGATCTGGGCTCTGCCTTGTGGCAATTCACCAGGTCTCTCCCAGGGGTGGGCCCCGGCCTATGCCAGGGCTTACGCCAAAGGAGGATTACCCGGGGCTACCGGGGCAATCCTCAGACGAGGCAGCCGATGTTTCCCATGTGCGGGAGCAACCCGCACACGTTGGCTACTCTCAGGGGTCAAAGAAGACGGACGTGCGCCCGCCTTCTTCGACCCGCCCGTCTGCGTCGGAGTGGAGCGGCTAGAGCGTCCTCCTCCCGCTCCCTCTCCGCAGCCTCCTTCTGCAGTATCACGCACTCGCAGAAGGAGGCGGCAGCCTCCCATACCGTCTCACTGCAAACCATGGCTCTAACCATGGTTTGAAGGGAGAGGTATCCCCCGCCAAGCGCCGCGCGAAGTTCGCGGCGCTCTCGCCGCCAGGCCGGGCATTCGACTAGCGTGTGCTCGGCCGTGTCATCGGGGTAGGCGCAATGATGGCACCTCGCCGTCTCCTCCCGATGGGCGACTCGGTGCAGGTAGTGGCCGAAGCAGCCATGCCCGGTCAAAACCTGCACCAGGCGGTAGGTGAGGCTGCCATGCCGGCGCCCAACCCACTCCTCCAACACCGGACGAATCGCTTCGATCGTCCGGTGACCGGCAACTGGGGAGGTCAAGGAGTCCCCCCAGAGCTCCAGGGCCTCCCTCTGCGCTAACCTGCGCTCCCCTTCGACCTCCTCCAGTGTGGGGCGCGCTCCACGCTCCCTCGCCGCCACCCTCTTGCGGTACACCCTGGCGAGCACCTGGGCATCCAGCTCCCAAGGAGGTGTGCCCGCCAAGACACAGGCCGCCCCGTGGCTGACCGTGCGGTACGATCGTATGACCCGGGTCGCAATCACCCGCTGCGGTTGGCGCAGGAGTGCCCTCGTGTGGGGATTTAGGCACTCCGCCCAAACCGGAGCTCCATACAGTGCCATCGACCTCACCACTCCATGGTAAAGCCGACGGCACGGCGACCCAGGCCCACCCAGGTTGGGGAGAACACGTCCGAGGGCGGCTGCAGATGCGCACAGCCGCGGAGCGAGGAGCTTGAAATGCTCCTCGAAACTCCATCGGGGATCCAGCACCAGGCCGAGGTACTTCATCTGCACCCCGACCGGGATACGAACCCCCTCCACTCGGACGCATAGTCCCCCCGGGATCACGCCACGCGGGCCACGGAAGGCCAACGCCTTCGTCTTGGCGAGCGCCACCTCCAGTCCCAGTCTGCGGATGCGCCGCACCACCAGAGAGGCGCCGACCGATGCCAGGTGTACCGCATCCTCCCATATGGCCGCCCTGACCACCACCAGGGTGTCATCCGCGAAGCACACCACCTCCATCCTCGGCAGGAGCGCTCCGCGGAGGACCCAGTTGTACCCCAGGTTCCAGAGCAGGGGGCCAAGCACTGAACCCTGGGGCACCCCCGCCGGCATGGCCCACGATTGGACGCACCCCTCCGAATCCTCATAGAGGACCACCCTCTCGCGCAGGTAGTCCGCTACGAGGACACGGAGGTAGAGGGGCACCTGGTGGAACTGTAGTGCCTCCTCTATGCATTCGTGGGGGAGGCTGTTGAACGCGTTAGCGATGTCCAGTGACACCGCCACCACAGCCTCCCCCCTTGCTGTGGCTGCCTCAGTCCACGCCTTGAGGCGAGCCACCGCGTCCATCGTGGACCGACCTGTCCGGAAGCCATATTGGCACTCCGCCAAGTCAAGGGACAGAGGAACTGCGTGTGGCCGACCTCCAAGCACCGGTGGCAGCGCATTGGGCGCTGCTCGAGCAGCTGGATCGTGGCCGCACTCCAGCCAACACAAAGCCGCCCCGCCTCCACCAGTCGTTCCACTGCTTCGACCGGGCATGAGGCCAGGGCCGACCCCATTCGCTGGCCTCCCATGGCGACGGCGCCCACCCTTATCTTTTCCGGCGGACATCCAGCCTTCTCCGCCAGCGCCGCCCGGAGTTCCTCCACGGTGACGGAGTCGTCCAGCCCGCCGACTCTGATGTCCGCCATTTTGGTGGGGCGGGTGACCCTGCCCGCTTCCCCCAGCACCTCCCCCATTCTGGCGGCCAATGCATCCGCCTGCGTTGCGCTCGCCTCCTGCGGTAACTCCAACACGCAGCCGCCCGCCATGGACCTTCTAAATTTGCAAGGGCCAATCCCCAGTTCCCCGAGGTTAATATTGGCCCTTGCACTGGCTAGCGCCGCGGAGTATGTGGCCCCTTTGGCAACCGCCTCCGGCTTGAGGGTCAGCACCACCGCCAGTGTCTTCGGCGCCTTGGGAAGCCTGGCCTTCTCCGTCCCAGGGGCCGGCTTGGCAGGCGCCGATTTAGCCGGCAGCTTGCCGGCTTTTTTTGCCACCGTTGTCCAGCCCTCCTCCTCCATGAGCAGCGGATCCTGTTGGCGGGATGACCCCGGGAACTGTTCCGCCGCTCGGGTCCCCGACGGTGGAGCCAATGGTGCTGACTTCCCCCCCTTCACCTGCCTGGCTTTCTTCGGCAGGTTCGCAGGCGGCGCCAGCGTGGTTGGAGCCACCACAGTTCGCGGAGCCGGAGTTCTGTCTCCTGGCGGGCGATCCACCTTTTTGTTGTCCCCCGCCAAGGGTGGACGCCGGCGACTGGTCGAGGCCGGCAAGAGCCTGCCGTCCAACTCCAGGCTCTCAAGGCGCGCCGTGATGACCCCTCCGACATGGGTCATGAGCTCACGCTGGAGCAACCCCATCGCCTGCAAGAGATCCTCCCGCGTGAGCCCATTCCCGGCCCCGCGCGACTCCTCCCTACTCTCCGTTGCGGCCACTGGCGGTGTGGTTCCCTCAACAGTGCGCTCCGAAAATGCCTTTCGGAGAGCCACAACTTCTTCCGAGAGGGCCGTGAGTTGCCCCCGCAGACGTTTGTTGTCCGCGTGGAGCCGCCGGACCTCTTCCTCCTCCTTGCGCTCCGTGAGGGCACGGACCACCCCCAACATCATCTGCGCGGCCTCCCGGACCTCCCGGATGCAGGTCCCCTTCAAGTTCTTAGACTTGTGGAGGACCCGCTCAATGACCTCCGCGCCATCTTCCGCCCTCTGCTGGAGCTCCCCGAACGATGACATTGGGGGAGGGGACCTCCTCTTCTTTTTCTTCTTCACCTTTTGCTCCTCCAGTGTGGAGGGCGCCGACTCGGTGTCGGAGTCCAGAGGACCCTCCCTCATCTCCCTGCGAGCCTGGGAGAGACCCACCGCATGGTGGTACCCCTTGCCAGCACGCACTTTCGGCACTTTAGGTGCCGGATAGGACTCCGAGCTCCCAGCCTCCTCAAGCTCGACACACTCGGCCTCCGAGGCACTGGTCTCCCAGAGACGCCCAGGTCCACCCAGTGGCCTCTTGCGGTCCGACTGAGCCGCCCCCCTGGCAGAGCTCTCGCTGTCAGGAACCCCACCATCCGTTCCCTCCAGAGAGTAGCCCCGCGCTTTAATGAACCGCCCGTTAGCGGCCCTTGCATAGGAGAGCACCTTCTGCTTCCTCTCCCCTGGTTTCGCGCTCCCCGCCGTGGGATCGGCGCCGGAGGTAGCCTCCGACTCCATCTCCCAGTCCAGGGACCGACCCAAGAGCGATTCCGACGGAGAAAAAATTCTTCCGCCGTATCACCCACAAAAACGACCAAACCACAAAAGAACACAATAAAACAACAGGACAACCACAAAACAACAGATCAACCAACAAATAACAAATACAACAACAATACTAATAACTACAACAATAAAAATATTTACATTTAAAAACTACAACTAAAAAACACAAAACTCAAATTTTGAGGGGGAGGGGGGGGTCCCCCGACCTCGCACCCCGCACAAAAGTTGCTCCGGCAGGCAACACCGATCGGATGGCACCCCAAAAAGAAAATTTAGAGCACCCTGCTCTCGTACCGGTATTGCCTACCAGAAAACCAACTTCCCAGCAAGATGGAGGTGCGGGAGTGGTCGCAAACGACTCCCCCCGACCCCTAGACACCGAAACGAAACAAAAAATTTTTTGGAGGTTTTTGGCCCCCAAAAAATACTTCCCGTGGGAAATTTTTAAAAATTTCCACGGGACCCTAACAACACCACAAATATACGCCCTCTACAACAAAAAAGTGTATTTCGCCCTAGTATTTCCTCCTGAAGTCCAACTTCTAACCTAACCTAACCTTTTTTTTTTTTTTTTTTTTTTTTTTTTTTTTTTTTTTTTTTTTTTGTGACGCGGGGAAAAATGCGTTACGCACACCACCGGTGCCTGGGTGGCCTCCGGTGGTAGTGTGGGACTCCCCGTCGGCTGTCCGACGGTATACCCACTAAACAACCCCGCGAAATGCCATCGGCCGCGTTGGTGTGGTGCCCCGGATCTGTCAGCAACAGGGCACCACTGCGACTGGCCAGCCCCTCAGGAGGGGCCGGACTTCTTCTCTCTAGGGGCCGTCCCGGCAAATTGGGACAGCCCCTCCGGCGGCGGGACCATTATGGGGCCAGGTTCCCATCCTGACCCCTAGTCCCACAGGTTAGGGAGGCGGCAGTAGGTGCGCGTAGCGCCTACGCCGCACTCCCGTCCGCCGTCTCCGGAGCGGGACAGCCAACGGATCATCCTCCCTGTCCCGCTCCGCGGCCTCCTTCTGGGACATGACCGTCTCACAGAAGGAGGCCATCGCCTGCCAGGCACTGTCGCTCCCGAGCATGTAGCGGACCACGCTCGGGAGCGAGAGGTCCGCGCTTCCTAGCGCGGACACCAGATCGTGGCGCTGCCGAGACCACCTGGGACACCGCTCCAGAGTGTGCTGAGCGGTGTCCTCGGCCGCGCCACAATCGTGGCAGCCCGGCGTCATCTCCCGCCTCGCGACCCGGTGCAGGTACTCACCGAAGCACCCATGTCCAGTGAGCACCTGCACCATGCGGAAAGTGAGGGGTTTGCGCCGGCGGCGCATCCACGCCTCCAGGACCGGGCGCAGCGCATCCGCAACGCGGACTCCGTACCGCGGCTGCGCCAGGTCCTCCCCCCACCTCCGCATCATCTCCACATGCCCTCGCTGGCGATACCGCCCCACCTCCACCGATGTGGGGCGCTCGCCGAGGCTCCTCCTTTCCGAGACAAACCCGTATACCTCGGCGAGCACCTCCGCCTCCAACTCCCAGGGCGGGTCGCCAGCTAGGGCGGTCGCGGCCGTCCAAGCCACCGTACGGTACCCCCTTATCGCCCTCTGCGCTATGACCCGCTGCGCTCTGCGCAGCTGGGCCCTGTTGCGGCTGCAGAGGGCGTCCGCCCATATTGGGGCACCGTACGTGGCCATACTCCGGCAGACGCCGGAGTACAGCCGCCTGCACGCGGCGCTGGGCCCGCCCACATTGGGCAGGAGGCGACCCAGCGCCGCCGCAGCTCTGATGACCCTCGGCCCCAACCGCTCGAAGTGGGGGCCGAAGGTCCATCGTCCGTCCAGGGTGAGGCCCAGGTAGCTCATCTGGGCACTCACCCTTACCCTTTCTCCTCCTATTTGGAGGTGTGCTCCGGGGGGAGGGCCCCGTCTGCCGGCCCCGCGGAAGAGGAGGGCCTCGGTCTTCTCCAAACGGACCCGAAGCCCAAGCCTCTCTATACGGCTGACCACCAGTCCTACTCCGACTTCGGCCAGCCGCGCCGCCTCCACAAAGTTCTTACCCCGGGACGTGACAAGGGTGTCATCTGCATAGCAGATGACACCCATCCCGGGGAGGAGACGGCCCCGCAGGACCCAGTCGTAAGCGAGGTCCCACAGAATGGGGCCCAGAACGGACCCCTGCGGGACCCCGCACCCTACAGACCTCCTGACCATACGGCCCCTCGCATCCTCGAAGCACACCTCCCTGTCCTCCAAGTATGCCTTCAACAGTCTCCCCAAGTACGGAGGCACCTCAAAGTATTTGAGGGCCTCCAGTATGGTACTGTGGGGGAGGCTGTTGAAGGCATTGGCGATGTCCAGCGACACCGCCACCACCACCTTACCCTCGCGCTCCGCCTCCTCCGTCACCGACCTAAGGCGCCTAATGGCGTCGACGGTCGACCGCCTGGCCCGGAACCCGAACTGGGCATCCGAAAGGCCCGGTCCCGGGCCATCCTCCAAGTGCTGAGCGAGGCGGGAAGCGACAACCCTTTCTAGGGCCTTCCCCGCCTCGTTCAGCAGAACGACCGGTCGAACCGCCGACCCCGAGTCCGGGGGCCGGTCTCCCTTCAACAGAAGGCAGAGCCGGCCCACCCTGAAGGGTCCCGGGCAGCACCCCGACCGCAAGCAGCAGTCGAGGAGCTCCCGGAACCTGTCTCCGAGGTGCACGAGAGCCAACGCTAGCACCTTCCCGTGCACCCCGTCCGGACCCGGCGCCCTCTTCTTACCTCGGAGGCGGTCAACTACCGCCTCCATTTCCTGGTCGGTGACGGGCGGCGGAGCGCCCTCCTCCTCTCCTATGGAGTCCGACGATCGGGCCATCCTAGGGGGAGCGTACCCCCGTGGGGTGTCGGGGAAGAGTTCCCCGACAACCCTCTCCAACAGGGCTGGCTGGAGGGTCTCCGTCAGCGGGGCCGACTGAGCGCGGATTTTGTTCCGCGCTCCTCTGTAAGGTCGGCCCCACGGGTCCCTGTCTAGGCCCTCCAGCAGCTCCTGCCACGCTCCCTCCTTGGCCCTACTTATGGCCATCTGCAAGGCCCTCTTCTTCTCCACGTATATGCCGTGCAGATGGCCATCTCGTCGTTCGTCCCGGGGGCGGCGACGCCTGCTCCGGGTGTACGCTCTACGCGCCCCGTTGCAGGCGTCCCGGAGGTCGGCTATCTCCGCCGACCACCAGTAGACCGCCCGCCTTGGGGGCGGACGCCCAACACTGGGCATGGCCGCCCTGCACACCGCCGTGAAGGCGTCGCAGAGACGGCCAGCCCCTTGCTCCACCCCCAAATCCTCCATCGGCGGGAGGCCCCAGCGGCCGACTATGGCCGCCTCCTCTGCCAGTTCCCGATCGAGCCTAGTGAGTGCCCAACGCGGGAACCGGCTCCGCCACCGGGACGAAATCGTCGGACTCCCGGGGGCTGGAGACACCTCGAACCTGATATAGCGATGGTCCGAGAGTGTCTCCACCCCCGTCTCCACCCTCCATCCTTCCACTCGGCGTGCGGCGGACGCGGTGGCGAAGGACAGATCCACCACCGACCCTCCGTTCCACCGCACGCACGTGTGGACTGTCCCCCTATTCAAGAGGGACAGTCCCGCGGCCAGCGCCCACTCCTCCACCTTCCGCCCTTTGGCTTCCGTGGCCGGGTTGCCCCACGCCGTGGACTTGGCGTTGAAGTCCCCGGCCACGAAAACCTGGGCGGGCGCTAGCCGCCTCACTGCCGACCCCAGAGCGTCGAGCAGCCGCTCCAAGGCCGGCAGGTCGCGGTTCGGGGAGAAGTACACACCGATGATTGCGTACTCTCCCCGAACCGCCGCCACGTATCCCGCCCCCCTCCCACTCAACACGAGTGGGGGGCTGGCGCCAGGCCTCGTGACGATGGCCACGGAACCGTCCAGATCCCCGGCCCAGTTAGGCCGGGAGGGCACGGAATATGGTTCCGCAACCACCGCCACGTCCACGTCCCACTCCACCATGGTCTGCAGGAATAGGTCCTGAGCCCCGGCGGAGTGGTTGACGTTGGCCTGCAGGAAGCGGGGATGTCCGGCCATTATTCGGACATCCCAGCCTCAGGCGCCACCTGCCGCCCACTCCCGCGAGAGATGGGGGGCGTTCTCCCGCGTATGGATGGGGGGTTACAGAGACGACCCCCCATCACATGCGTCGCCTTTCGTCCGGCGTCGGCGCACACGGCACAGCGGGCCTGTGCCGAGCAGCCCGAGGCGATGTGCCCCGGCTGCCCACACCTGTAGCACAGGCGGCTGCGGTCCTCCTTGGAGGGGCACAACTCGGCTGTGTGCCCCTTCCCCATGCACTTGTAACAGTGCATGGGGCGCGCTTCCAACAAATGGAGCTGCACCCTGCTCCAGCCCACCCCTATACTGCCCAGCTCTAGCAGCTTTTTCGCTGCCGTCACCGGGCAGCGCATCAGGGCGGAGCTGGAGTTCCGCCAGTCCGGGCGGATTTCGCCCACCCGGACCTGTTCCGGGGTGCAGCCACCCTCCCGCGCGACCGCAGCTTGGACCCGCTGTGCCGTTGCGGCATCGTCCAGACCCGTGAGTCGGAACTCCGCACACTTCACGGGCCTGGACACCTCTACGACGCCGGACAGGGCGGCCGTCAACTTGGCCGCCAAGGCGTCAGCCTTCTCGTGGCTGGTGGAGCCGGGGACTTCGATCAGCCTCGCTCCGGTCGCCGACTTGCGTATCCGGAGCGAGCCGATTCCCAGCTCCCCCAGATTCACCTCCCGCTCGGCCTTCAAGAGGGCCGAGGCATACGATGCCCCCCCTGTGGCTGCCTCCGGCCGTAACTTTAAAATTACGGCCGTGGAGCTGGGGAGCACCACCTTGGGCTTTCGGCCCTCCTCCTTGCCCGCGGGAGTGTTGGCTGACGCCTTGGCGGGCGCCGGTCTCGCAGGAGTCGCGGGGGCCGCGGTTTTCCGCGGCTTGCGGCGGACCACGTCGGTCCACGACGCCACCTCCGGGACCTCGGCGGTCCCTGCCGCTGCCGACGGTGTCACCGCGGCCGGCTTCGCCCTAGATGTGGACGGGCCGAAGCTCGTCCACGACTCCTCGCCGGCCCCAGTTCGGCGGGCGGGGCCCACTTTGGCGGCCTTTCTCGCCTGAGGGCGCACGTCGAGCTCGGCCGGTGCGCTCGCGTTAGCGCGCTGCGACTTAGTCGCCGGCCTTCGCGCGCCCTCAATGGCCGCCCTCGCGGCTTTGGCGACTGCGGAGCTGTCACCCGCTAATGGCGGACGGGCGACAGTCGGAGGGGGCAGGCGCGACTCTAGGTCGGCGAGCCGCCCGTCCACCAAGTTACCGACGAGCCGGGCGATACTGCTCTCCAGAGCCTGTATATCGACCGGGCCCGTCGGCCCCTGCGCCTTCCTCTCCTTGCGGAGCTCCTCGAATTCCAGGCGATGCGCCCGGACTTCTTCCCGCAGCGAGGAGACCTCGCGCTGCAGCCGAGCGTTGTCGGCTCGGAGACGGAAGGTCTCCCCACTCTCCGTGCGCACCACGAGGGACTCGAGGATCTCCTTTATCCCGCCCGCCGCCTTCACAATCTTGGCGGCGTAGCCGCCTTTGAGGCTCGCCGACCTGCTGGTGAGGTCGAGGATCAGCCCCAGCTTCTCCCCGGCCACCACCATGAGCTCTTCGGCTCCCCTCTCAGTTAGGCACGCCGCCTCCCCCTCAGGGCTTTTCCCTTCGGGGCTCTTCTTTTTGGCCGCCTCGGGGCTGACCCCCTCGGCGCTTCCGGCCACCTCCGCGCTCTTCCTCTGGACTCCAAAGGCCCGCCTCTCAAGGAGCGCCTGGATGGCCTGCTCCCTTTCCTCCTCCTCGCGCTCCTTGAGCTGACGGCGGGCTCTGGCCAGTGTAAGGGCAGCGCCGCCCCTCTTCCCGCGCCTGGCCGTCGGCAACTTCGCCCTCTCCGCCGGCGCCTCGGTCTCTGAGCCGGAGAAGAGGCGCTTGCCCCGCCCCAGCTCCGACTCCGAAAGGGTGGGGACCGACATACTGTCGGTCTCCTCACCCCCACCTGACTCGCTATCCACCACAAAAACTGGTGGCCCCTCCGCGGGCCCACTCCCCCCGGAACCCTTAGGTCCCAACATACCCCCCGCTCCCGGCATCGCCGGGACTCGGCTGTCTAGGCTCGTCACCGAAACCTAGACACACAACGACAAACACAAGAGACAATAACCAACTGCACAAAAACACAACAAAAACAACCAACAAAGAACACCAAGACACACACTCCACTGCGAAAAGCAAGATCCACCTGATAACTCCTCCTAGGTACTTAACCACCTCGCCCACAAGTATCGACTTTCCAGATTTGGTCACCACTCACCGGCCACTGCGTTACCGCGCACCGGTGAGATGGGTCCAGGGCAGACGACGGGGACGTACTGGAAATCACTTGGGGCCTGCCCCAACCTAACCTAACCTTTTTTTTTTTTTTTTTTTTTTTGTGACGCGGGGAAAAATGCGTTACGCACACCACCGGTGCCTGGGTGGCCTCCGGTGGTAGTGTGGGACTCCCCGTCGGCTGTCCGACGGTATACCCACTAAACAACCCCGCGAAATGCCATCGGCCGCGTTGGTGTGGTGCCCCGGATCTGTCAGCAACAGGGCACCACTGCGACTGGCCAGCCCCTCAGAAGGGGCCGGACTTCTCCAATCTAGGGGCCATCCCGGCAAATTGGGACAGCCCCTCCGGCGGCGGGACCGTTATGGGGCCAGGTTCCCAGCCTGACCCCTAGTCCCACAGGTTAGGGAGGCGGCAGGAGGTGCGCGTAGCGCCTCCGCCGCACTCCCGTCCGCCGTCTCCGGAGCGGGACAGCCACGGGATCATCTTCCCTGTCCCGCTCCATGGCCTCCTTCCGCGCCATAACTATTTCGCAGAAGGAGGCCATCGCCTGCCAGCACCTGTCACTCCCGAGCATGGAGCGGACCACGCTCGGGAGCGAGAGGTCCGCGTCTCCCAGCGCGGACTGCAGATCGCGGCGCTGCCGAGACCACATGAGACACTGCTCCATTGTGTGTTGAGCAGTGTCCTCGGCCGCGCCGCACTCATGGCAGTCCGGCCGCTCCTCCCGCCTCGCGACCCGGTGCAGGTACGCACCGAAGCATCCGTGTCCGGTGAGCACCTGCACCATGCGGAAGGTGAGGGGTTTGCGTTTCCGCAGCATCCACCTTTCCAGGACCGGGCGCAGCGCTTCCGCAACGCGGGTACCATACCGCGGCTGCGCCAGGTCCTCCCCCCACCTCCGCATCATCTCTGCGTGCCCTCTCTGGCGACATCGCCCTATTTCCTCCATCGTGGGGTGCTCGCCGAGTACCCTCCTACTCGCAACAAAGTTGTACACCTCGGCGAGCACCTCCGCCACCAACTCCCAGGGCGGGTCGCCAGCGAGGGCGGTCGCGGCCGTCCAAGCTACCGTACGGTACCCCCTTATCACCCTCTGCGCTATGACCCGCTGCGCTCTGCGCAGCTGGGCCCTATTTTGGCGACAGAGGGCGTCCGCCCATATGGAGGCACCGTACGTGGCCATACTCCGGCAGATTCCGGAGTACAGCCGCCTGCACGCGGCGCTGGGCCCGCCCAAATTGGGCATGAGCCGACCCAGCGCCGACGCAGCTCTGATGACCTTCGGCCCCAACTGCTCGAAGTGGGGGCCGAAGGTCCATCTCCCGTCAAGGGTGAGGCCCAGGTACCTCATCTGGGCACTCACCCTTATTCTCCTTCCTCCGATTTGGAGGTGTGCTCCCGAGGGGGGGCCCCGCCTGCCGGTCCCGCGGAAGAGGAGGGCTTCGGTCTTCTCCAAACGGACCCGAAGCCCAAGCCTCTCTATACGGCTGACCACTAGTCCAACACCGACTTCGGCGGGACGTGACGAGGGTGTCATCTGCATAACAGATGACGCCCATCCCGGGGAGGAGACGGCCCCGCAGGACCCAGTCGTATGCGAGGTCCCACAGAATGGGGCCCAAAACGGACCCCTGTGGGACCCCGCACCCGACGAACCTTCTGACCATCTGGCCCCTCGCGTCCTCGTAGCACACCTCCCTGTCCTCCAAGTATGCCTTCAACAGTCTCCCCAAGTACGGAGGCACCTCAAAATACTTGAGGGCCTCCAGGATGGTAGTTGGACTTCGGAACCTAACCTAACCTAACCTTTTTTTTTTTTTTTTTTTTTACAAGGAGAAATCTTTTAAAGACCGTACCCACCGCTAGCGAGGCAGTGGGCGTGAGTGGGACTCGCCCGGTGAGAAGCACCGGGAATACCCACTAAAACTCCTTGGTCGCCCCTCGGACCCTATGTGGGAGAGGTCTGGGCTCTGCCTTGTGGCAATTCACCAGGTCTCTCCCAGGGGTGGGCCCCGGCCTATGCCGGGGCTTACGCCAAAGGAGGATTACCCGGGGCTACCGGGGTAATCCTCAGACGAGGCAGCCTAAGTGTTCCATGTGCGGGAGCAACCCGCACACGTTGGCTACTCTCAGGGGTCAAAGAAGACGGACGTGCGCCCGCCTTCTTCGACCCACCCGTCTGCGTCGGAGTGGAGCGGCTAGAGCGTCCTCCTCCCGCTCCCTCTCCGCAGCCTCCTTCTGCAGTATCACGCACTCGCAGAAGGAGGCGGCAGCCTCCCATACCGTCTCACTGCAAACCATGGCTCTAACCATGGTTTGAAGGGAGAGGTATCCCCCGCCAAGCGCCGCGCGAAGTTCGCGGCGCTCTCGCCGCCAGGCCGGGCATTCGACTAGCGTGTGCTCGGCCGTGTCATCGGGGTAGGCGCAATGATGGCACCTCGCCGTCTCCTCCCGATGGGCGACTCGGTGCAGGTAGTGGCCGAAGCAGCCATGCCCGGTCAAAACCTGCACCAGGCGGTAGGTGAGGCTGCCATGCCGGCGCCCAACCCACTCCTCCAACACCGGACGAATCGCTTCGATCGTCCGGTGACCGGCAACTGGGGAGGTCAAGGAGTCCCCCCAGAGCTCCAGGGCCTCCCTCTGCGCTAACCTGCGCTCCCCTTCGACCTCCTCCAGTGTGGGGCGCGCTCCACGCTCCCTCGCCGCCACCCTCTTGCGGTACACCCTGGCGAGCACCTGGGCATCCAGCTCCCAAGGAGGTGTGCCCGCCAAGACACAGGCCGCCCCGTGGCTGACCGTGCGGTACGATCGTATGACCCGGGTCGCAATCACCCGCTGCGGTTGGCGCAGGAGTGCCCTCGTGTGGGGATTTAGGCACTCCGCCCAAACCGGAGCTCCATACAGTGCCATCGACCTCACCACTCCATGGTAAAGCCGACGGCACGGCGACCCAGGCCCACCCAGGTTGGGGAGAACACGTCCGAGGGCGGCTGCAGATGCGCACAGCCGCGGAGCGAGGAGCTTGAAATGCTCCTCGAAACTCCATCGGGGATCCAGCACCAGGCCGAGGTACTTCATCTGCACCCCGACCGGGATACGAACCCCCTCCACTCGGACGCATAGTCCCCCCGGGATCACGCCACGCGGGCCACGGAAGGCCAACGCCTTCGTCTTGGCGAGCGCCACCTCCAGTCCCAGTCTGCGGATGCGCCGCACCACCAGAGAGGCGCCGACCGATGCCAGGTGTACCGCATCCTCCCATATGGCCGCCCTGACCACCACCAGGGTGTCATCCGCGAAGCACACCACCTCCATCCTCGGCAGGAGCGCTCCGCGGAGGACCCAGTTGTACCCCAGGTTCCAGAGCAGGGGGCCAAGCACTGAACCCTGGGGCACCCCCGCCGGCATGGCCCACGATTGGACGCACCCCTCCGAATCCTCATAGAGGACCACCCTCTCGCGCAGGTAGTCCGCTACGAGGACACGGAGGTAGAGGGGCACCTGGTGGAACTGTAGTGCCTCCTCTATGCATTCGTGGGGGAGGCTGTTGAACGCGTTAGCGATGTCCAGTGACACCGCCACCACAGCCTCCCCCCTTGCTGTGGCTGCCTCAGTCCACGCCTTGAGGCGAGCCACCGCGTCCATCGTGGACCGACCTGTCCGGAAGCCATATTGGCACTCCGCCAAGTCAAGGGACAGAGGAACTGCGTGTGGCCGACCTCCAAGCACCGGTGGCAGCGCATTGGGCGCTGCTCGAGCAGCTGGATCGTGGCCGCACTCCAGCCAACACAAAGCCGCCCCGCCTCCACCAGTCGTTCCACTGCTTCGACCGGGCATGAGGCCAGGGCCGACCCCATTCGCTGGCCTCCCATGGCGACGGCGCCCACCCTTATCTTTTCCGGCGGACATCCAGCCTTCTCCGCCAGCGCCGCCCGGAGTTCCTCCACGGTGACGGAGTCGTCCAGCCCGCCGACTCTGATGTCCGCCATTTTGGTGGGGCGGGTGACCCTGCCCGCTTCCCCCAGCACCTCCCCCATTCTGGCGGCCAATGCATCCGCCTGCGTTGCGCTCGCCTCCTGCGGTAACTCCAACACGCAGCCGCCCGCCATGGACCTTCTAAATTTGCAAGGGCCAATCCCCAGTTCCCCGAGGTTAATATTGGCCCTTGCACTGGCTAGCGCCGCGGAGTATGTGGCCCCTTTGGCAACCGCCTCCGGCTTGAGGGTCAGCACCACCGCCAGTGTCTTCGGCGCCTTGGGAAGCCTGGCCTTCTCCGTCCCAGGGGCCGGCTTGGCAGGCGCCGATTTAGCCGGCAGCTTGCCGGCTTTTTTTGCCACCGTTGTCCAGCCCTCCTCCTCCATGAGCAGCGGATCCTGTTGGCGGGATGACCCCGGGAACTGTTCCGCCGCTCGGGTCCCCGACGGTGGAGCCAATGGTGCTGACTTCCCCCCCTTCACCTGCCTGGCTTTCTTCGGCAGGTTCGCAGGCGGCGCCAGCGTGGTTGGAGCCACCACAGTTCGCGGAGCCGGAGTTCTGTCTCCTGGCGGGCGATCCACCTTTTTGTTGTCCCCCGCCAAGGGTGGACGCCGGCGACTGGTCGAGGCCGGCAAGAGCCTGCCGTCCAACTCCAGGCTCTCAAGGCGCGCCGTGATGACCCCTCCGACATGGGTCATGAGCTCACGCTGGAGCAACCCCATCGCCTGCAAGAGATCCTCCCGCGTGAGCCCATTCCCGGCCCCGCGCGACTCCTCCCTACTCTCCGTTGCGGCCACTGGCGGTGTGGTTCCCTCAACAGTGCGCTCCGAAAATGCCTTTCGGAGAGCCACAACTTCTTCCGAGAGGGCCGTGAGTTGCCCCCGCAGACGTTTGTTGTCCGCGTGGAGCCGCCGGACCTCTTCCTCCTCCTTGCGCTCCGTGAGGGCACGGACCACCCCCAACATCATCTGCGCGGCCTCCCGGACCTCCCGGATGCAGGTCCCCTTCAAGTTCTTAGACTTGTGGAGGACCCGCTCAATGACCTCCGCGCCATCTTCCGCCCTCTGCTGGAGCTCCCCGAACGATGACATTGGGGGAGGGGACCTCCTCTTCTTTTTCTTCTTCACCTTTTGCTCCTCCAGTGTGGAGGGCGCCGACTCGGTGTCGGAGTCCAGAGGACCCTCCCTCATCTCCCTGCGAGCCTGGGAGAGACCCACCGCATGGTGGTACCCCTTGCCAGCACGCACTTTCGGCACTTTAGGTGCCGGATAGGACTCCGAGCTCCCAGCCTCCTCAAGCTCGACACACTCGGCCTCCGAGGCACTGGTCTCCCAGAGACGCCCAGGTCCACCCAGTGGCCTCTTGCGGTCCGACTGAGCCGCCCCCCTGGCAGAGCTCTCGCTGTCAGGAACCCCACCATCCGTTCCCTCCAGAGAGTAGCCCCGCGCTTTAATGAACCGCCCGTTAGCGGCCCTTGCATAGGAGAGCACCTTCTGCTTCCTCTCCCCTGGTTTCGCGCTCCCCGCCGTGGGATCGGCGCCGGAGGTAGCCTCCGACTCCATCTCCCAGTCCAGGGACCGACCCAAGAGCGATTCCGACGGAGAAAAAATTCTTCCGCCGTATCACCCACAAAAACGACCAAACCACAAAAGAACACAATAAAACAACAGGACAACCACAAAACAACAGATCAACCAACAAATAACAAATACAACAACAATACTAATAACTACAACAATAAAAATATTTACATTTAAAAACTACAACTAAAAAACACAAAACTCAAATTTTGAGGGGGAGGGGGGGGTCCCCCGACCTCGCACCCCGCACAAAAGTTGCTCCGGCAGGCAACACCGATCGGATGGCACCCCAAATTTCCGCGAATTCGCAAAGAAAATTTAGAGCACCCTGCTCTCGTACCGGTATTGCCTACCAGAAAACCAACTTCCCAGCAAGATGGAGGTGCGGGAGTGGTCGCAAACGACTCCCCCCGACCCCTAGACACCGAAACGAAACAAAAAATTTTTTGGAGGTTTTTGGCCCCCAAAAAATACTTCCCGTGGGAAATTTTTAAAAATTTCCACGGGACCCTAACAACACCACAAATATACGCCCTCTACAACAAAAAAGTGTATTTCGCCCTAGTATTTCCTCCTGAAGTCCAACTTCTAACCTAACCTAACCTTTTTTTTTTTTTTTTTTTTTTTTTTTTTTTTTTTTTTTTTTTTTTTTTTGTGACGCGGGGAAAAATGCGTTACGCACACCACCGGTGCCTGGGTGGCCTCCGGTGGTAGTGTGGGACTCCCCGTCGGCTGTCCGACGGTATACCCACTAAACAACCCCGCGAAATGCCATCGGCCGCGTTGGTGTGGTGCCCCGGATCTGTCAGCAACAGGGCACCACTGCGACTGGCCAGCCCCTCAGGAGGGGCCGGACTTCTTCTCTCTAGGGGCCGTCCCGGCAAATTGGGACAGCCCCTCCGGCGGCGGGACCATTATGGGGCCAGGTTCCCATCCTGACCCCTAGTCCCACAGGTTAGGGAGGCGGCAGTAGGTGCGCGTAGCGCCTACGCCGCACTCCCGTCCGCCGTCTCCGGAGCGGGACAGCCAACGGATCATCCTCCCTGTCCCGCTCCGCGGCCTCCTTCTGGGACATGACCGTCTCACAGAAGGAGGCCATCGCCTGCCAGGCACTGTCGCTCCCGAGCATGTAGCGGACCACGCTCGGGAGCGAGAGGTCCGCGCTTCCTAGCGCGGACACCAGATCGTGGCGCTGCCGAGACCACCTGGGACACCGCTCCAGAGTGTGCTGAGCGGTGTCCTCGGCCGCGCCACAATCGTGGCAGCCCGGCGTCATCTCCCGCCTCGCGACCCGGTGCAGGTACTCACCGAAGCACCCATGTCCAGTGAGCACCTGCACCATGCGGAAAGTGAGGGGTTTGCGCCGGCGGCGCATCCACGCCTCCAGGACCGGGCGCAGCGCATCCGCAACGCGGACTCCGTACCGCGGCTGCGCCAGGTCCTCCCCCCACCTCCGCATCATCTCCACATGCCCTCGCTGGCGATACCGCCCCACCTCCACCGATGTGGGGCGCTCGCCGAGGCTCCTCCTTTCCGAGACAAACCCGTATACCTCGGCGAGCACCTCCGCCTCCAACTCCCAGGGCGGGTCGCCAGCTAGGGCGGTCGCGGCCGTCCAAGCCACCGTACGGTACCCCCTTATCGCCCTCTGCGCTATGACCCGCTGCGCTCTGCGCAGCTGGGCCCTGTTGCGGCTGCAGAGGGCGTCCGCCCATATTGGGGCACCGTACGTGGCCATACTCCGGCAGACGCCGGAGTACAGCCGCCTGCACGCGGCGCTGGGCCCGCCCACATTGGGCAGGAGGCGACCCAGCGCCGCCGCAGCTCTGATGACCCTCGGCCCCAACCGCTCGAAGTGGGGGCCGAAGGTCCATCGTCCGTCCAGGGTGAGGCCCAGGTAGCTCATCTGGGCACTCACCCTTACCCTTTCTCCTCCTATTTGGAGGTGTGCTCCGGGGGGAGGGCCCCGTCTGCCGGCCCCGCGGAAGAGGAGGGCCTCGGTCTTCTCCAAACGGACCCGAAGCCCAAGCCTCTCTATACGGCTGACCACCAGTCCTACTCCGACTTCGGCCAGCCGCGCCGCCTCCACAAAGTTCTTACCCCGGGACGTGACAAGGGTGTCATCTGCATAGCAGATGACACCCATCCCGGGGAGGAGACGGCCCCGCAGGACCCAGTCGTAAGCGAGGTCCCACAGAATGGGGCCCAGAACGGACCCCTGCGGGACCCCGCACCCTACAGACCTCCTGACCATACGGCCCCTCGCATCCTCGAAGCACACCTCCCTGTCCTCCAAGTATGCCTTCAACAGTCTCCCCAAGTACGGAGGCACCTCAAAGTATTTGAGGGCCTCCAGTATGGTACTGTGGGGGAGGCTGTTGAAGGCATTGGCGATGTCCAGCGACACCGCCACCACCACCTTACCCTCGCGCTCCGCCTCCTCCGTCACCGACCTAAGGCGCCTAATGGCGTCGACGGTCGACCGCCTGGCCCGGAACCCGAACTGGGCATCCGAAAGGCCCGGTCCCGGGCCATCCTCCAAGTGCTGAGCGAGGCGGGAAGCGACAACCCTTTCTAGGGCCTTCCCCGCCTCGTTCAGCAGAACGACCGGTCGAACCGCCGACCCCGAGTCCGGGGGCCGGTCTCCCTTCAACAGAAGGCAGAGCCGGCCCACCCTGAAGGGTCCCGGGCAGCACCCCGACCGCAAGCAGCAGTCGAGGAGCTCCCGGAACCTGTCTCCGAGGTGCACGAGAGCCAACGCTAGCACCTTCCCGTGCACCCCGTCCGGACCCGGCGCCCTCTTCTTACCTCGGAGGCGGTCAACTACCGCCTCCATTTCCTGGTCGGTGACGGGCGGCGGAGCGCCCTCCTCCTCTCCTATGGAGTCCGACGATCGGGCCATCCTAGGGGGAGCGTACCCCCGTGGGGTGTCGGGGAAGAGTTCCCCGACAACCCTCTCCAACAGGGCTGGCTGGAGGGTCTCCGTCAGCGGGGCCGACTGAGCGCGGATTTTGTTCCGCGCTCCTCTGTAAGGTCGGCCCCACGGGTCCCTGTCTAGGCCCTCCAGCAGCTCCTGCCACGCTCCCTCCTTGGCCCTACTTATGGCCATCTGCAAGGCCCTCTTCTTCTCCACGTATATGCCGTGCAGATGGCCATCTCGTCGTTCGTCCCGGGGGCGGCGACGCCTGCTCCGGGTGTACGCTCTACGCGCCCCGTTGCAGGCGTCCCGGAGGTCGGCTATCTCCGCCGACCACCAGTAGACCGCCCGCCTTGGGGGCGGACGCCCAACACTGGGCATGGCCGCCCTGCACACCGCCGTGAAGGCGTCGCAGAGACGGCCAGCCCCTTGCTCCACCCCCAAATCCTCCATCGGCGGGAGGCCCCAGCGGCCGACTATGGCCGCCTCCTCTGCCAGTTCCCGATCGAGCCTAGTGAGTGCCCAACGCGGGAACCGGCTCCGCCACCGGGACGAAATCGTCGGACTCCCGGGGGCTGGAGACACCTCGAACCTGATATAGCGATGGTCCGAGAGTGTCTCCACCCCCGTCTCCACCCTCCATCCTTCCACTCGGCGTGCGGCGGACGCGGTGGCGAAGGACAGATCCACCACCGACCCTCCGTTCCACCGCACGCACGTGTGGACTGTCCCCCTATTCAAGAGGGACAGTCCCGCGGCCAGCGCCCACTCCTCCACCTTCCGCCCTTTGGCTTCCGTGGCCGGGTTGCCCCACGCCGTGGACTTGGCGTTGAAGTCCCCGGCCACGAAAACCTGGGCGGGCGCTAGCCGCCTCACTGCCGACCCCAGAGCGTCGAGCAGCCGCTCCAAGGCCGGCAGGTCGCGGTTCGGGGAGAAGTACACACCGATGATTGCGTACTCTCCCCGAACCGCCGCCACGTATCCCGCCCCCCTCCCACTCAACACGAGTGGGGGGCTGGCGCCAGGCCTCGTGACGATGGCCACGGAACCGTCCAGATCCCCGGCCCAGTTAGGCCGGGAGGGCACGGAATATGGTTCCGCAACCACCGCCACGTCCACGTCCCACTCCACCATGGTCTGCAGGAATAGGTCCTGAGCCCCGGCGGAGTGGTTGACGTTGGCCTGCAGGAAGCGGGGATGTCCGGCCATTATTCGGACATCCCAGCCTCAGGCGCCACCTGCCGCCCACTCCCGCGAGAGATGGGGGGCGTTCTCCCGCGTATGGATGGGGGGTTACAGAGACGACCCCCCATCACATGCGTCGCCTTTCGTCCGGCGTCGGCGCACACGGCACAGCGGGCCTGTGCCGAGCAGCCCGAGGCGATGTGCCCCGGCTGCCCACACCTGTAGCACAGGCGGCTGCGGTCCTCCTTGGAGGGGCACAACTCGGCTGTGTGCCCCTTCCCCATGCACTTGTAACAGTGCATGGGGCGCGCTTCCAACAAATGGAGCTGCACCCTGCTCCAGCCCACCCCTATACTGCCCAGCTCTAGCAGCTTTTTCGCTGCCGTCACCGGGCAGCGCATCAGGGCGGAGCTGGAGTTCCGCCAGTCCGGGCGGATTTCGCCCACCCGGACCTGTTCCGGGGTGCAGCCACCCTCCCGCGCGACCGCAGCTTGGACCCGCTGTGCCGTTGCGGCATCGTCCAGACCCGTGAGTCGGAACTCCGCACACTTCACGGGCCTGGACACCTCTACGACGCCGGACAGGGCGGCCGTCAACTTGGCCGCCAAGGCGTCAGCCTTCTCGTGGCTGGTGGAGCCGGGGACTTCGATCAGCCTCGCTCCGGTCGCCGACTTGCGTATCCGGAGCGAGCCGATTCCCAGCTCCCCCAGATTCACCTCCCGCTCGGCCTTCAAGAGGGCCGAGGCATACGATGCCCCCCCTGTGGCTGCCTCCGGCCGTAACTTTAAAATTACGGCCGTGGAGCTGGGGAGCACCACCTTGGGCTTTCGGCCCTCCTCCTTGCCCGCGGGAGTGTTGGCTGACGCCTTGGCGGGCGCCGGTCTCGCAGGAGTCGCGGGGGCCGCGGTTTTCCGCGGCTTGCGGCGGACCACGTCGGTCCACGACGCCACCTCCGGGACCTCGGCGGTCCCTGCCGCTGCCGACGGTGTCACCGCGGCCGGCTTCGCCCTAGATGTGGACGGGCCGAAGCTCGTCCACGACTCCTCGCCGGCCCCAGTTCGGCGGGCGGGGCCCACTTTGGCGGCCTTTCTCGCCTGAGGGCGCACGTCGAGCTCGGCCGGTGCGCTCGCGTTAGCGCGCTGCGACTTAGTCGCCGGCCTTCGCGCGCCCTCAATGGCCGCCCTCGCGGCTTTGGCGACTGCGGAGCTGTCACCCGCTAATGGCGGACGGGCGACAGTCGGAGGGGGCAGGCGCGACTCTAGGTCGGCGAGCCGCCCGTCCACCAAGTTACCGACGAGCCGGGCGATACTGCTCTCCAGAGCCTGTATATCGACCGGGCCCGTCGGCCCCTGCGCCTTCCTCTCCTTGCGGAGCTCCTCGAATTCCAGGCGATGCGCCCGGACTTCTTCCCGCAGCGAGGAGACCTCGCGCTGCAGCCGAGCGTTGTCGGCTCGGAGACGGAAGGTCTCCCCACTCTCCGTGCGCACCACGAGGGACTCGAGGATCTCCTTTATCCCGCCCGCCGCCTTCACAATCTTGGCGGCGTAGCCGCCTTTGAGGCTCGCCGACCTGCTGGTGAGGTCGAGGATCAGCCCCAGCTTCTCCCCGGCCACCACCATGAGCTCTTCGGCTCCCCTCTCAGTTAGGCACGCCGCCTCCCCCTCAGGGCTTTTCCCTTCGGGGCTCTTCTTTTTGGCCGCCTCGGGGCTGACCCCCTCGGCGCTTCCGGCCACCTCCGCGCTCTTCCTCTGGACTCCAAAGGCCCGCCTCTCAAGGAGCGCCTGGATGGCCTGCTCCCTTTCCTCCTCCTCGCGCTCCTTGAGCTGACGGCGGGCTCTGGCCAGTGTAAGGGCAGCGCCGCCCCTCTTCCCGCGCCTGGCCGTCGGCAACTTCGCCCTCTCCGCCGGCGCCTCGGTCTCTGAGCCGGAGAAGAGGCGCTTGCCCCGCCCCAGCTCCGACTCCGAAAGGGTGGGGACCGACATACTGTCGGTCTCCTCACCCCCACCTGACTCGCTATCCACCACAAAAACTGGTGGCCCCTCCGCGGGCCCACTCCCCCCGGAACCCTTAGGTCCCAACATACCCCCCGCTCCCGGCATCGCCGGGACTCGGCTGTCTAGGCTCGTCACCGAAACCTAGACACACAACGACAAACACAAGAGACAATAACCAACTGCACAAAAACACAACAAAAACAACCAACAAAGAACACCAAGACACACACTCCACTGCGAAAAGCAAGATCCACCTGATAACTCCTCCTAGGTACTTAACCACCTCGCCCACAAGTATCGACTTTCCAGATTTGGTCACCACTCACCGGCCACTGCGTTACCGCGCACCGGTGAGATGGGTCCAGGGCAGACGACGGGGACGTACTGGAAATCACTTGGGGCCTGCCCCAACCTAACCTAACCTTTTTTTTTTTTTTTTTTTTTTTGTGACGCGGGGAAAAATGCGTTACGCACACCACCGGTGCCTGGGTGGCCTCCGGTGGTAGTGTGGGACTCCCCGTCGGCTGTCCGACGGTATACCCACTAAACAACCCCGCGAAATGCCATCGGCCGCGTTGGTGTGGTGCCCCGGATCTGTCAGCAACAGGGCACCACTGCGACTGGCCAGCCCCTCAGAAGGGGCCGGACTTCTCCAATCTAGGGGCCATCCCGGCAAATTGGGACAGCCCCTCCGGCGGCGGGACCGTTATGGGGCCAGGTTCCCAGCCTGACCCCTAGTCCCACAGGTTAGGGAGGCGGCAGGAGGTGCGCGTAGCGCCTCCGCCGCACTCCCGTCCGCCGTCTCCGGAGCGGGACAGCCACGGGATCATCTTCCCTGTCCCGCTCCATGGCCTCCTTCCGCGCTATAACTATTTCGCAGAAGGAGGCCATCGCCTGCCAGCACCTGTCACTCCCGAGCATGGAGCGGACCACGCTCGGGAGCGAGAGGTCCGCGTCTCCCAGCGCGGACTGCAGATCGCGGCGCTGCCGAGACCACATGAGACACTGCTCCATTGTGTGTTGAGCAGTGTCCTCGGCCGCGCCGCACTCATGGCAGTCCGGCCGCTCCTCCCGCCTCGCGACCCGGTGCAGGTACGCACCGAAGCATCCGTGTCCGGTGAGCACCTGCACCATGCGGAAGGTGAGGGGTTTGCGTTTCCGCAGCATCCACCTTTCCAGGACCGGGCGCAGCGCTTCCGCAACGCGGGTACCATACCGCGGCTGCGCCAGGTCCTCCCCCCACCTCCGCATCATCTCTGCGTGCCCTCTCTGGCGACATCGCCCTATTTCCTCCATCGTGGGGTGCTCGCCGAGTACCCTCCTACTCGCAACAAAGTTGTACACCTCGGCGAGCACCTCCGCCACCAACTCCCAGGGCGGGTCGCCAGCGAGGGCGGTCGCGGCCGTCCAAGCTACCGTACGGTACCCCCTTATCACCCTCTGCGCTATGACCCGCTGCGCTCTGCGCAGCTGGGCCCTATTTTGGCGACAGAGGGCGTCCGCCCATATGGAGGCACCGTACGTGGCCATACTCCGGCAGATTCCGGAGTACAGCCGCCTGCACGCGGCGCTGGGCCCGCCCAAATTGGGCATGAGCCGACCCAGCGCCGACGCAGCTCTGATGACCTTCGGCCCCAACTGCTCGAAGTGGGGGCCGAAGGTCCATCTCCCGTCAAGGGTGAGGCCCAGGTACCTCATCTGGGCACTCACCCTTATTCTCCTTCCTCCGATTTGGAGGTGTGCTCCCGAGGGGGGGCCCCGCCTGCCGGTCCCGCGGAAGAGGAGGGCTTCGGTCTTCTCCAAACGGACCCGAAGCCCAAGCCTCTCTATACGGCTGACCACTAGTCCAACACCGACTTCGGCGGGACGTGACGAGGGTGTCATCTGCATAACAGATGACGCCCATCCCGGGGAGGAGACGGCCCCGCAGGACCCAGTCGTATGCGAGGTCCCACAGAATGGGGCCCAAAACGGACCCCTGTGGGACCCCGCACCCGACGAACCTTCTGACCATCTGGCCCCTCGCGTCCTCGTAGCACACCTCCCTGTCCTCCAAGTATGCCTTCAACAGTCTCCCCAAGTACGGAGGCACCTCAAAATACTTGAGGGCCTCCAGGATGGTAGTTGGACTTCGGAACCTAACCTAACCTAACCTTTTTTTTTTTTTTTTTTTTTACAAGGAGAAATCTTTTAAAGACCGTACCCACCGCTAGCGAGGCAGTGGGCGTGAGTGGGACTCGCCCGGTGAGAAGCACCGGGAATACCCACTAAAACTCCTTGGTCGCCCCTCGGACCCTATGTGGGAGAGGTCTGGGCTCTGCCTTGTGGCAATTCACCAGGTCTCTCCCAGGGGTGGGCCCCGGCCTATGCCGGGGCTTACGCCAAAGGAGGATTACCCGGGGCTACCGGGGTAATCCT
This sequence comes from Pyralis farinalis, assembly GCA_947507595.1. Lineage (NCBI taxonomy): Eukaryota > Metazoa > Arthropoda > Insecta > Lepidoptera > Pyralidae > Pyralis > Pyralis farinalis. The sequence continues at coordinate 41,362,867 of OX382261.1, read as the reverse complement.
CAGACGAGGCAGCCTAAGTGTTCCATGTGCGGGAGCAACCCGCACACGTTGGCTACTCTCAGGGGTCAAAGAAGACGGACGTGCGCCCGCCTTCTTCGACCCACCCGTCTGCGTCGGAGTGGAGCGGCTAGAGCGTCCTCCTCCCGCTCCCTCTCCGCAGCCTCCTTCTGCAGTATCACGCACTCGCAGAAGGAGGCGGCAGCCTCCCATACCGTCTCACTGCAAACCATGGCTCTAACCATGGTTTGAAGGGAGAGGTATCCCCCGCCAAGCGCCGCGCGAAGTTCGCGGCGCTCTCGCCGCCAGGCCGGGCATTCGACTAGCGTGTGCTCGGCCGTGTCATCGGGGTAGGCGCAATGATGGCACCTCGCCGTCTCCTCCCGATGGGCGACTCGGTGCAGGTAGTGGCCGAAGCAGCCATGCCCGGTCAAAACCTGCACCAGGCGGTAGGTGAGGCTGCCATGCCGGCGCCCAACCCACTCCTCCAACACCGGACGAATCGCTTCGATCGTCCGGTGACCGGCAACTGGGGAGGTCAAGGAGTCCCCCCAGAGCTCCAGGGCCTCCCTCTGCGCTAACCTGCGCTCCCCTTCGACCTCCTCCAGTGTGGGGCGCGCTCCACGCTCCCTCGCCGCCACCCTCTTGCGGTACACCCTGGCGAGCACCTGGGCATCCAGCTCCCAAGGAGGTGTGCCCGCCAAGACACAGGCCGCCCCGTGGCTGACCGTGCGGTACGATCGTATGACCCGGGTCGCAATCACCCGCTGCGGTTGGCGCAGGAGTGCCCTCGTGTGGGGATTTAGGCACTCCGCCCAAACCGGAGCTCCATACAGTGCCATCGACCTCACCACTCCATGGTAAAGCCGACGGCACGGCGACCCAGGCCCACCCAGGTTGGGGAGAACACGTCCGAGGGCGGCTGCAGATGCGCACAGCCGCGGAGCGAGGAGCTTGAAATGCTCCTCGAAACTCCATCGGGGATCCAGCACCAGGCCGAGGTACTTCATCTGCACCCCGACCGGGATACGAACCCCCTCCACTCGGACGCATAGTCCCCCCGGGATCACGCCACGCGGGCCACGGAAGGCCAACGCCTTCGTCTTGGCGAGCGCCACCTCCAGTCCCAGTCTGCGGATGCGCCGCACCACCAGAGAGGCGCCGACCGATGCCAGGTGTACCGCATCCTCCCATATGGCCGCCCTGACCACCACCAGGGTGTCATCCGCGAAGCACACCACCTCCATCCTCGGCAGGAGCGCTCCGCGGAGGACCCAGTTGTACCCCAGGTTCCAGAGCAGGGGGCCAAGCACTGAACCCTGGGGCACCCCCGCCGGCATGGCCCACGATTGGACGCACCCCTCCGAATCCTCATAGAGGACCACCCTCTCGCGCAGGTAGTCCGCTACGAGGACACGGAGGTAGAGGGGCACCTGGTGGAACTGTAGTGCCTCCTCTATGCATTCGTGGGGGAGGCTGTTGAACGCGTTAGCGATGTCCAGTGACACCGCCACCACAGCCTCCCCCCTTGCTGTGGCTGCCTCAGTCCACGCCTTGAGGCGAGCCACCGCGTCCATCGTGGACCGACCTGTCCGGAAGCCATATTGGCACTCCGCCAAGTCAAGGGACAGAGGAACTGCGTGTGGCCGACCTCCAAGCACCGGTGGCAGCGCATTGGGCGCTGCTCGAGCAGCTGGATCGTGGCCGCACTCCAGCCAACACAAAGCCGCCCCGCCTCCACCAGTCGTTCCACTGCTTCGACCGGGCATGAGGCCAGGGCCGACCCCATTCGCTGGCCTCCCATGGCGACGGCGCCCACCCTTATCTTTTCCGGCGGACATCCAGCCCGGACATCCAGCCTTCTCCGCCAGCGCCGCCCGGAGTTCCTCCACGGTGACGGAGTCGTCCAGCCCGCCGACTCTGATGTCCGCCATTTTGGTGGGGCGGGTGACCCTGCCCGCTTCCCCCAGCACCTCCCCCATTCTGGCGGCCAATGCATCCGCCTGCGTTGCGCTCGCCTCCTGCGGTAACTCCAACACGCAGCCGCCCGCCATGGACCTTCTAAATTTGCAAGGGCCAATCCCCAGTTCCCCGAGGTTAATATTGGCCCTTGCACTGGCTAGCGCCGCGGAGTATGTGGCCCCTTTGGCAACCGCCTCCGGCTTGAGGGTCAGCACCACCGCCAGTGTCTTCGGCGCCTTGGGAAGCCTGGCCTTCTCCGTCCCAGGGGCCGGCTTGGCAGGCGCCGATTTAGCCGGCAGCTTGCCGGCTTTTTTTGCCACCGTTGTCCAGCCCTCCTCCTCCATGAGCAGCGGATCCTGTTGGCGGGATGACCCCGGGAACTGTTCCGCCGCTCGGGTCCCCGACGGTGGAGCCAATGGTGCTGACTTCCCCCCCTTCACCTGCCTGGCTTTCTTCGGCAGGTTCGCAGGCGGCGCCAGCGTGGTTGGAGCCACCACAGTTCGCGGAGCCGGAGTTCTGTCTCCTGGCGGGCGATCCACCTTTTTGTTGTCCCCCGCCAAGGGTGGACGCCGGCGACTGGTCGAGGCCGGCAAGAGCCTGCCGTCCAACTCCAGGCTCTCAAGGCGCGCCGTGATGACCCCTCCGACATGGGTCATGAGCTCACGCTGGAGCAACCCCATCGCCTGCAAGAGATCCTCCCGCGTGAGCCCATTCCCGGCCCCGCGCGACTCCTCCCTACTCTCCGTTGCGGCCACTGGCGGTGTGGTTCCCTCAACAGTGCGCTCCGAAAATGCCTTTCGGAGAGCCACAACTTCTTCCGAGAGGGCCGTGAGTTGCCCCCGCAGACGTTTGTTGTCCGCGTGGAGCCGCCGGACCTCTTCCTCCTCCTTGCGCTCCGTGAGGGCACGGACCACCCCCAACATCATCTGCGCGGCCTCCCGGACCTCCCGGATGCAGGTCCCCTTCAAGTTCTTAGACTTGTGGAGGACCCGCTCAATGACCTCCGCGCCATCTTCCGCCCTCTGCTGGAGCTCCCCGAACGATGACATTGGGGGAGGGGACCTCCTCTTCTTTTTCTTCTTCACCTTTTGCTCCTCCAGTGTGGAGGGCGCCGACTCGGTGTCGGAGTCCAGAGGACCCTCCCTCATCTCCCTGCGAGCCTGGGAGAGACCCACCGCATGGTGGTACCCCTTGCCAGCACGCACTTTCGGCACTTTAGGTGCCGGATAGGACTCCGAGCTCCCAGCCTCCTCAAGCTCGACACACTCGGCCTCCGAGGCACTGGTCTCCCAGAGACGCCCAGGTCCACCCAGTGGCCTCTTGCGGTCCGACTGAGCCGCCCCCCTGGCAGAGCTCTCGCTGTCAGGAACCCCACCATCCGTTCCCTCCAGAGAGTAGCCCCGCGCTTTAATGAACCGCCCGTTAGCGGCCCTTGCATAGGAGAGCACCTTCTGCTTCCTCTCCCCTGGTTTCGCGCTCCCCGCCGTGGGATCGGCGCCGGAGGTAGCCTCCGACTCCATCTCCCAGTCCAGGGACCGACCCAAGAGCGATTCCGACGGAGAAAAAATTCTTCCGCCGTATCACCCACAAAAACGACCAAACCACAAAAGAACACAATAAAACAACAGGACAACCACAAAACAACAGATCAACCAACAAATAACAAATACAACAACAATACTAATAACTACAACAATAAAAATATTTACATTTAAAAACTACAACTAAAAAACACAAAACTCAAATTTTGAGGGGGAGGGGGGGGTCCCCCGACCTCGCACCCCGCACAAAAGTTGCTCCGGCAGGCAACACCGATCGGATGGCACCCCAAAGAATTCGCAAAGAAAATTTAGAGCACCCTGCTCTCGTACCGGTATTGCCTACCAGAAAACCAACTTCCCAGCAAGATGGAGGTGCGGGAGTGGTCGCAAACGACTCCCCCCGACCCCTAGACACCGAAACGAAACAAAAAATTTTTTGGAGGTTTTTGGCCCCCAAAAAATACTTCCCGTGGGAAATTTTTAAAAATTTCCACGGGACCCTAACAACACCACAAATATACGCCCTCTACAACAAAAAAGTGTATTTCGCCCTAGTATTTCCTCCTGAAGTCCAACTTCTAACCTAACCTAACCTTTTTTTTTTTTTTTTTTTTTTTTTTTTTTTTTTTTTTTTTTTTTTGTGACGCGGGGAAAAATGCGTTACGCACACCACCGGTGCCTGGGTGGCCTCCGGTGGTAGTGTGGGACTCCCCGTCGGCTGTCCGACGGTATACCCACTAAACAACCCCGCGAAATGCCATCGGCCGCGTTGGTGTGGTGCCCCGGATCTGTCAGCAACAGGGCACCACTGCGACTGGCCAGCCCCTCAGGAGGGGCCGGACTTCTTCTCTCTAGGGGCCGTCCCGGCAAATTGGGACAGCCCCTCCGGCGGCGGGACCATTATGGGGCCAGGTTCCCATCCTGACCCCTAGTCCCACAGGTTAGGGAGGCGGCAGTAGGTGCGCGTAGCGCCTACGCCGCACTCCCGTCCGCCGTCTCCGGAGCGGGACAGCCAACGGATCATCCTCCCTGTCCCGCTCCGCGGCCTCCTTCTGGGACATGACCGTCTCACAGAAGGAGGCCATCGCCTGCCAGGCACTGTCGCTCCCGAGCATGTAGCGGACCACGCTCGGGAGCGAGAGGTCCGCGCTTCCTAGCGCGGACACCAGATCGTGGCGCTGCCGAGACCACCTGGGACACCGCTCCAGAGTGTGCTGAGCGGTGTCCTCGGCCGCGCCACAATCGTGGCAGCCCGGCGTCATCTCCCGCCTCGCGACCCGGTGCAGGTACTCACCGAAGCACCCATGTCCAGTGAGCACCTGCACCATGCGGAAAGTGAGGGGTTTGCGCCGGCGGCGCATCCACGCCTCCAGGACCGGGCGCAGCGCATCCGCAACGCGGACTCCGTACCGCGGCTGCGCCAGGTCCTCCCCCCACCTCCGCATCATCTCCACATGCCCTCGCTGGCGATACCGCCCCACCTCCACCGATGTGGGGCGCTCGCCGAGGCTCCTCCTTTCCGAGACAAACCCGTATACCTCGGCGAGCACCTCCGCCTCCAACTCCCAGGGCGGGTCGCCAGCTAGGGCGGTCGCGGCCGTCCAAGCCACCGTACGGTACCCCCTTATCGCCCTCTGCGCTATGACCCGCTGCGCTCTGCGCAGCTGGGCCCTGTTGCGGCTGCAGAGGGCGTCCGCCCATATTGGGGCACCGTACGTGGCCATACTCCGGCAGACGCCGGAGTACAGCCGCCTGCACGCGGCGCTGGGCCCGCCCACATTGGGCAGGAGGCGACCCAGCGCCGCCGCAGCTCTGATGACCCTCGGCCCCAACCGCTCGAAGTGGGGGCCGAAGGTCCATCGTCCGTCCAGGGTGAGGCCCAGGTAGCTCATCTGGGCACTCACCCTTACCCTTTCTCCTCCTATTTGGAGGTGTGCTCCGGGGGGAGGGCCCCGTCTGCCGGCCCCGCGGAAGAGGAGGGCCTCGGTCTTCTCCAAACGGACCCGAAGCCCAAGCCTCTCTATACGGCTGACCACCAGTCCTACTCCGACTTCGGCCAGCCGCGCCGCCTCCACAAAGTTCTTACCCCGGGACGTGACAAGGGTGTCATCTGCATAGCAGATGACACCCATCCCGGGGAGGAGACGGCCCCGCAGGACCCAGTCGTAAGCGAGGTCCCACAGAATGGGGCCCAGAACGGACCCCTGCGGGACCCCGCACCCTACAGACCTCCTGACCATACGGCCCCTCGCATCCTCGAAGCACACCTCCCTGTCCTCCAAGTATGCCTTCAACAGTCTCCCCAAGTACGGAGGCACCTCAAAGTATTTGAGGGCCTCCAGTATGGTACTGTGGGGGAGGCTGTTGAAGGCATTGGCGATGTCCAGCGACACCGCCACCACCACCTTACCCTCGCGCTCCGCCTCCTCCGTCACCGACCTAAGGCGCCTAATGGCGTCGACGGTCGACCGCCTGGCCCGGAACCCGAACTGGGCATCCGAAAGGCCCGGTCCCGGGCCATCCTCCAAGTGCTGAGCGAGGCGGGAAGCGACAACCCTTTCTAGGGCCTTCCCCGCCTCGTTCAGCAGAACGACCGGTCGAACCGCCGACCCCGAGTCCGGGGGCCGGTCTCCCTTCAACAGAAGGCAGAGCCGGCCCACCCTGAAGGGTCCCGGGCAGCACCCCGACCGCAAGCAGCAGTCGAGGAGCTCCCGGAACCTGTCTCCGAGGTGCACGAGAGCCAACGCTAGCACCTTCCCGTGCACCCCGTCCGGACCCGGCGCCCTCTTCTTACCTCGGAGGCGGTCAACTACCGCCTCCATTTCCTGGTCGGTGACGGGCGGCGGAGCGCCCTCCTCCTCTCCTATGGAGTCCGACGATCGGGCCATCCTAGGGGGAGCGTACCCCCGTGGGGTGTCGGGGAAGAGTTCCCCGACAACCCTCTCCAACAGGGCTGGCTGGAGGGTCTCCGTCAGCGGGGCCGACTGAGCGCGGATTTTGTTCCGCGCTCCTCTGTAAGGTCGGCCCCACGGGTCCCTGTCTAGGCCCTCCAGCAGCTCCTGCCACGCTCCCTCCTTGGCCCTACTTATGGCCATCTGCAAGGCCCTCTTCTTCTCCACGTATATGCCGTGCAGATGGCCATCTCGTCGTTCGTCCCGGGGGCGGCGACGCCTGCTCCGGGTGTACGCTCTACGCGCCCCGTTGCAGGCGTCCCGGAGGTCGGCTATCTCCGCCGACCACCAGTAGACCGCCCGCCTTGGGGGCGGACGCCCAACACTGGGCATGGCCGCCCTGCACACCGCCGTGAAGGCGTCGCAGAGACGGCCAGCCCCTTGCTCCACCCCCAAATCCTCCATCGGCGGGAGGCCCCAGCGGCCGACTATGGCCGCCTCCTCTGCCAGTTCCCGATCGAGCCTAGTGAGTGCCCAACGCGGGAACCGGCTCCGCCACCGGGACGAAATCGTCGGACTCCCGGGGGCTGGAGACACCTCGAACCTGATATAGCGATGGTCCGAGAGTGTCTCCACCCCCGTCTCCACCCTCCATCCTTCCACTCGGCGTGCGGCGGACGCGGTGGCGAAGGACAGATCCACCACCGACCCTCCGTTCCACCGCACGCACGTGTGGACTGTCCCCCTATTCAAGAGGGACAGTCCCGCGGCCAGCGCCCACTCCTCCACCTTCCGCCCTTTGGCTTCCGTGGCCGGGTTGCCCCACGCCGTGGACTTGGCGTTGAAGTCCCCGGCCACGAAAACCTGGGCGGGCGCTAGCCGCCTCACTGCCGACCCCAGAGCGTCGAGCAGCCGCTCCAAGGCCGGCAGGTCGCGGTTCGGGGAGAAGTACACACCGATGATTGCGTACTCTCCCCGAACCGCCGCCACGTATCCCGCCCCCCTCCCACTCAACACGAGTGGGGGGCTGGCGCCAGGCCTCGTGACGATGGCCACGGAACCGTCCAGATCCCCGGCCCAGTTAGGCCGGGAGGGCACGGAATATGGTTCCGCAACCACCGCCACGTCCACGTCCCACTCCACCATGGTCTGCAGGAATAGGTCCTGAGCCCCGGCGGAGTGGTTGACGTTGGCCTGCAGGAAGCGGGGATGTCCGGCCATTATTCGGACATCCCAGCCTCAGGCGCCACCTGCCGCCCACTCCCGCGAGAGATGGGGGGCGTTCTCCCGCGTATGGATGGGGGGTTACAGAGACGACCCCCCATCACATGCGTCGCCTTTCGTCCGGCGTCGGCGCACACGGCACAGCGGGCCTGTGCCGAGCAGCCCGAGGCGATGTGCCCCGGCTGCCCACACCTGTAGCACAGGCGGCTGCGGTCCTCCTTGGAGGGGCACAACTCGGCTGTGTGCCCCTTCCCCATGCACTTGTAACAGTGCATGGGGCGCGCTTCCAACAAATGGAGCTGCACCCTGCTCCAGCCCACCCCTATACTGCCCAGCTCTAGCAGCTTTTTCGCTGCCGTCACCGGGCAGCGCATCAGGGCGGAGCTGGAGTTCCGCCAGTCCGGGCGGATTTCGCCCACCCGGACCTGTTCCGGGGTGCAGCCACCCTCCCGCGCGACCGCAGCTTGGACCCGCTGTGCCGTTGCGGCATCGTCCAGACCCGTGAGTCGGAACTCCGCACACTTCACGGGCCTGGACACCTCTACGACGCCGGACAGGGCGGCCGTCAACTTGGCCGCCAAGGCGTCAGCCTTCTCGTGGCTGGTGGAGCCGGGGACTTCGATCAGCCTCGCTCCGGTCGCCGACTTGCGTATCCGGAGCGAGCCGATTCCCAGCTCCCCCAGATTCACCTCCCGCTCGGCCTTCAAGAGGGCCGAGGCATACGATGCCCCCCCTGTGGCTGCCTCCGGCCGTAACTTTAAAATTACGGCCGTGGAGCTGGGGAGCACCACCTTGGGCTTTCGGCCCTCCTCCTTGCCCGCGGGAGTGTTGGCTGACGCCTTGGCGGGCGCCGGTCTCGCAGGAGTCGCGGGGGCCGCGGTTTTCCGCGGCTTGCGGCGGACCACGTCGGTCCACGACGCCACCTCCGGGACCTCGGCGGTCCCTGCCGCTGCCGACGGTGTCACCGCGGCCGGCTTCGCCCTAGATGTGGACGGGCCGAAGCTCGTCCACGACTCCTCGCCGGCCCCAGTTCGGCGGGCGGGGCCCACTTTGGCGGCCTTTCTCGCCTGAGGGCGCACGTCGAGCTCGGCCGGTGCGCTCGCGTTAGCGCGCTGCGACTTAGTCGCCGGCCTTCGCGCGCCCTCAATGGCCGCCCTCGCGGCTTTGGCGACTGCGGAGCTGTCACCCGCTAATGGCGGACGGGCGACAGTCGGAGGGGGCAGGCGCGACTCTAGGTCGGCGAGCCGCCCGTCCACCAAGTTACCGACGAGCCGGGCGATACTGCTCTCCAGAGCCTGTATATCGACCGGGCCCGTCGGCCCCTGCGCCTTCCTCTCCTTGCGGAGCTCCTCGAATTCCAGGCGATGCGCCCGGACTTCTTCCCGCAGCGAGGAGACCTCGCGCTGCAGCCGAGCGTTGTCGGCTCGGAGACGGAAGGTCTCCCCACTCTCCGTGCGCACCACGAGGGACTCGAGGATCTCCTTTATCCCGCCCGCCGCCTTCACAATCTTGGCGGCGTAGCCGCCTTTGAGGCTCGCCGACCTGCTGGTGAGGTCGAGGATCAGCCCCAGCTTCTCCCCGGCCACCACCATGAGCTCTTCGGCTCCCCTCTCAGTTAGGCACGCCGCCTCCCCCTCAGGGCTTTTCCCTTCGGGGCTCTTCTTTTTGGCCGCCTCGGGGCTGACCCCCTCGGCGCTTCCGGCCACCTCCGCGCTCTTCCTCTGGACTCCAAAGGCCCGCCTCTCAAGGAGCGCCTGGATGGCCTGCTCCCTTTCCTCCTCCTCGCGCTCCTTGAGCTGACGGCGGGCTCTGGCCAGTGTAAGGGCAGCGCCGCCCCTCTTCCCGCGCCTGGCCGTCGGCAACTTCGCCCTCTCCGCCGGCGCCTCGGTCTCTGAGCCGGAGAAGAGGCGCTTGCCCCGCCCCAGCTCCGACTCCGAAAGGGTGGGGACCGACATACTGTCGGTCTCCTCACCCCCACCTGACTCGCTATCCACCACAAAAACTGGTGGCCCCTCCGCGGGCCCACTCCCCCCGGAACCCTTAGGTCCCAACATACCCCCCGCTCCCGGCATCGCCGGGACTCGGCTGTCTAGGCTCGTCACCGAAACCTAGACACACAACGACAAACACAAGAGACAATAACCAACTGCACAAAAACACAACAAAAACAACCAACAAAGAACACCAAGACACACACTCCACTGCGAAAAGCAAGATCCACCTGATAACTCCTCCTAGGTACTTAACCACCTCGCCCACAAGTATCGACTTTCCAGATTTGGTCACCACTCACCGGCCACTGCGTTACCGCGCACCGGTGAGATGGGTCCAGGGCAGACGACGGGGACGTACTGGAAATCACTTGGGGCCTGCCCCAACCTAACCTAACCTTTTTTTTTTTTTTTTTTTTTTTGTGACGCGGGGAAAAATGCGTTACGCACACCACCGGTGCCTGGGTGGCCTCCGGTGGTAGTGTGGGACTCCCCGTCGGCTGTCCGACGGTATACCCACTAAACAACCCCGCGAAATGCCATCGGCCGCGTTGGTGTGGTGCCCCGGATCTGTCAGCAACAGGGCACCACTGCGACTGGCCAGCCCCTCAGAAGGGGCCGGACTTCTCCAATCTAGGGGCCATCCCGGCAAATTGGGACAGCCCCTCCGGCGGCGGGACCGTTATGGGGCCAGGTTCCCAGCCTGACCCCTAGTCCCACAGGTTAGGGAGGCGGCAGGAGGTGCGCGTAGCGCCTCCGCCGCACTCCCGTCCGCCGTCTCCGGAGCGGGACAGCCACGGGATCATCTTCCCTGTCCCGCTCCATGGCCTCCTTCCGCGCCATAACTATTTCGCAGAAGGAGGCCATCGCCTGCCAGCACCTGTCACTCCCGAGCATGGAGCGGACCACGCTCGGGAGCGAGAGGTCCGCGTCTCCCAGCGCGGACTGCAGATCGCGGCGCTGCCGAGACCACATGAGACACTGCTCCATTGTGTGTTGAGCAGTGTCCTCGGCCGCGCCGCACTCATGGCAGTCCGGCCGCTCCTCCCGCCTCGCGACCCGGTGCAGGTACGCACCGAAGCATCCGTGTCCGGTGAGCACCTGCACCATGCGGAAGGTGAGGGGTTTGCGTTTCCGCAGCATCCACCTTTCCAGGACCGGGCGCAGCGCTTCCGCAACGCGGGTACCATACCGCGGCTGCGCCAGGTCCTCCCCCCACCTCCGCATCATCTCTGCGTGCCCTCTCTGGCGACATCGCCCTATTTCCTCCATCGTGGGGTGCTCGCCGAGTACCCTCCTACTCGCAACAAAGTTGTACACCTCGGCGAGCACCTCCGCCACCAACTCCCAGGGCGGGTCGCCAGCGAGGGCGGTCGCGGCCGTCCAAGCTACCGTACGGTACCCCCTTATCACCCTCTGCGCTATGACCCGCTGCGCTCTGCGCAGCTGGGCCCTATTTTGGCGACAGAGGGCGTCCGCCCATATGGGGGCACCGTACGTGGCCATACTCCGGCAGATTCCGGAGTACAGCCGCCTGCACGCGGCGCTGGGCCCGCCCAAATTGGGCATGAGCCGACCCAGCGCCGACGCAGCTCTGATGACCTTCGGCCCCAACTGCTCGAAGTGGGGGCCGAAGGTCCATCTCCCGTCAAGGGTGAGGCCCAGGTACCTCATCTGGGCACTCACCCTTATTCTCCTTCCTCCGATTTGGAGGTGTGCTCCCGAGGGGGGGCCCCGCCTGCCGGTCCCGCGGAAGAGGAGGGCTTCGGTCTTCTCCAAACGGACCCGAAGCCCAAGCCTCTCTATACGGCTGACCACTAGTCCAACACCGACTTCGGCGGGACGTGACGAGGGTGTCATCTGCATAACAGATGACGCCCATCCCGGGGAGGAGACGGCCCCGCAGGACCCAGTCGTATGCGAGGTCCCACAGAATGGGGCCCAAAACGGACCCCTGTGGGACCCCGCACCCGACGAACCTTCTGACCATCTGGCCCCTCGCGTCCTCGTAGCACACCTCCCTGTCCTCCAAGTATGCCTTCAACAGTCTCCCCAAGTACGGAGGCACCTCAAAATACTTGAGGGCCTCCAGGATGGTAGTTGGACTTCGGAACCTAACCTAACCTAACCTTTTTTTTTTTTTTTTTTTTTTTTTACAAGGAGAAATCTTTTAAAGACCGTACCCACCGCTAGCGAGGCAGTGGGCGTGAGTGGGACTCGCCCGGTGAGAAGCACCGGGAATACCCACTAAAACTCCTTGGTCGCCCCTCGGACCCTATGTGGGAGAGGTCTGGGCTCTGCCTTGTGGCAATTCACCAGGTCTCTCCCAGGGGTGGGCCCCGGCCTATGCCGGGGCTTACGCCAAAGGAGGATTACCCGGGGCTACCGGGGTAATCCTCAGACGAGGCAGCCTAAGTGTTCCATGTGCGGGAGCAACCCGCACACGTTGGCTACTCTCAGGGGTCAAAGAAGACGGACGTGCGCCCGCCTTCTTCGACCCACCCGTCTGCGTCGGAGTGGAGCGGCTAGAGCGTCCTCCTCCCGCTCCCTCTCCGCTGCCTCCTTCTGCAGCATCACGCACTCGCAGAAGGAGGCGGCAGCCTCCCATACCGTCTCACTGCAAACCATGGCTCTAACCATGGTTTGAAGGGAGAGGTATCCTCCGCCAAGCGCCGCTCGTAGTTCGCGGCGCTCTCGCCGCCAGGCCGGGCATTCTACCAACGTATGCTCGGCCGTGTCATCGGGGGAGGCGCAATGATGGCACCTCGCCGTCTCCTCCCGATGGGCGACTCGGTACAGGTAATGGCCGAAGCAGCCATGCCCGGTCAAAACCTGCACCAGGCGGTAGGTGAGGCTGCCATGCCGGCGCCCAACCCACTCCTCCAACACCGGACGCATCGCTTCGATCGTCCGGTGACCGGCAACTGGGGAGGTCAAGGAGTCCCCCCAGAGCTCCAGGGCCTCCCTCTGCGCTAGCCTGCGCTCCCCTTCGACCTCCTCCAGTGTGGGGCGCGATCCACGCTCCCTCGCCGCCACCCTCTTGCGGTACACCCTGGCGAGCACCTGGGCATCCAGCTCCCAAGGAGGTGTGCCCGCCAAGACACAGGCCGCCCCGTGGCTGACCGTGCGGTACGATCGTATGACCCGGGTCGCAATCACCCGCTGCGGTTGGCGCAGGAGTGCCCTCGTGTGGGGATTTAGGCACTCCGCCCAAACCGGAGCTCCATACAGTGCCATCGACCTCACCACTCCATGGTAAAGCCGACGGCACGGCGACCCAGGCCCACCCAGGTTGGGGAGAACACGCCCGAGGGCGGCCGCAGATGCGCACAGCCGCGGAGCGAGGAGCTTAAAGTGCTCCTCGAAACTCCATCGGGGATCCAGCACCAGGCCGAGGTACTTCATCTGCACCCCGACCGGGACACGAACCCCCTCCACTCGGACGCATAGCCCCCCCGGGATCACGCCACGAGGGCCACGGAAGGCCATCGCCTTCGTCTTGGCGAGCGCCACCTCCAGTCCCAGTCTGCGGATGCGCCGCACCACCAGAGAGGCGCCAACCGATGCCAGGTGTACCGCATCCTCCCATATGGCCGCCCTGACCACCACTAGGGTGTCATCCGCGAAGCACATCACCTCCATCCTCGGCAGGAGCGCTCCGCGGAGGACCCAGTTGTACCCCAGGTTCCAGAGCAGGGGGCCAAGCACTGAACCCTGGGGCACCCCCGCCGGCATGGCCCACGATTGGACGCACCCCTCCGAATCCTCATAGAGGACCACCCTCTCGCGCAGGTAGTCCGCCACGAGGACACGGAGGTAGAGGGGCACCTGGTGGAACTGCAGTGCCTCCTCTATGCATTCGTGGGGGAGGCTGTTGAACGCGTTAGCGATGTCCAGAGACACCGCCACCACAGCCTCCCCCCTTGCTGTGGCTGCCTCAGTCCACGCCTTGAGGCGAGCCACCGCGTCCATCGTGGATCGACCGGTCCGGAAGCCATATTGGCAATCCGCCAAGTCCGGGCCGCCGGTCTCCAAGTGCTTGGTGATCCGGGAAGCGATGATCTTCTCGAGGAACTTCCCGGACTCATCCAGCATCACCAGCGGCCGAAAACTCGATGGAGAGTCCGGAGGGCGGCCATCCTTGCACAGGAGGCAGAGCCTTCCTGCCCGCCATATCCCGGGGAAGCGGCCCGTCGCGATGCATGTGTTCAACACCGCACGGTACCGCTCCTCCAGGGGCCCTAGTGCTATCGCCATCACCCTGGAGGGCACTCCATCCGGCCCCGGCGTCTTTTTTCTGGACCTGAGCCTGTCCAGACCGGTCTCAAACTCCAGGTCTGACACCGGGGGCCCGTCCATCCCATCCTCCAAGGTGGTGGGGGCGGCTGCGGCGCGCATACGGGGGGGAACGAAGGGTCCCGGGCTGGGAAAGAGCGTATCCAGGACCCTCCGCAACAGCACGGGCTCCATACAGGATGTGGAGGGGGCCATGTCAAAGAATTTCCCCCTCACCACCCTGTACGGCCTACCCCAGGGGTCCCTCTCTAGGGTAGCGATGAATCGCTCCCCAGCTTGGGCTTTCGCCCCGCGGATGGCTGTCCGCAGGGCCCTCTGGGCCTCCCTATAATGCTGGCGGAGCTCATCATCGCCATCCGGCCCCCCGTTGGCGCGCCTGCGGCTACGCAGGTAGGCACGCCTCGCTGCCATACCGGTGGTACGCAGATCCGCTATCTCCTGCGTCCACCAGTAAACCCCTTTTCGGGGACACCTTCGGGCCCTAGGCATAGCGGAACTGCAGACGACACGCATGTCGTCAGCGAACAATTCCGCCATGCCCTCCGCGTCCCCGACAAGTTGGGCAGGAGGCTCGGCCCACGCCCTGACGATAGCCGCCTCCTCCGCCACGTCTCGACGAAGCCTGGCGAGCGCCCACCTCTGAAAGGAGGGCTCGCCTGCGACAGGGCCCAGATGTAAGGGGGCCCCGGGTCCGACTGTGGAGAGCCCGTAGCGGACGTATCGATGGTCCGATAGGGTTTCAACGTCCGCCACTACTCTCCACCCCACCATCCGGGCAGCAATCGCGGAGGAGGCAAAGGTGACGTCGATGACCGACTCACCCTGCCACCTCACGCAGGTCGGCGTGCTGCCCCTGTTCAACACCCGGAGCCCCAGGGCCACAGCCCACGTCGCCAGGTCTTCGCCGAAAGCGTTTTGCACCGGGGACCCCCACGCCCGGTGCTTAGCGTTGAGGTCTCCACCCACCACTACAGGGTGGGGAGCCGCCCTCCTCACGACTCCCTCCACCGCAGCCAGGAACCGCTCAAACTCGGCCCTACTGCGGTTCCCCGAGAAGTAGGTGGAGACCACCACTACTCCACCCCAGAGCGCCGCCACGTATCCCGGCCCCCTCTCCCGCAGGATGAGAGGGGGGGCTGCGGCGGTAGCGACCCCCACGATCGCCGCCGTGCCGTCTGTCGCCCCGAGCCACTTGCGGGACGAGGGCACGTGGTGGGGCTCCGCCACAAGCGCCAAGTCCACCCCCCACTCCGCCATCGTCTGACACAGCAGGTCCTGCGACCCGGCGGAGTGGTTGGTGTTGGCCTGCACGATTTCACCGATGGACCTACTTGGCA
Source organism: Pyralis farinalis (assembly GCA_947507595.1). NCBI lineage: Eukaryota > Metazoa > Arthropoda > Insecta > Lepidoptera > Pyralidae > Pyralis > Pyralis farinalis. Next base: position 41,347,628 of record OX382261.1, on the reverse strand, counting down.
TTAGTGTCCATCGGTGTCACTTCTGTGGGGGGGGAGGCCTGCGATGCCGGTGCCCTAGTCGCTAGGACGGGGCGGCCCCTGACAGGTGGGGGATTGCAGTGCGGTCCCCCCATCCTGTGCGCCGACTGCAGACCACGGTCCTTGCACACGACGCATTTAGGCGGGGCTGTACACCCAGCCGCCAAGTGTCCCTCGACGCCACACCTGTAGCATAGACTGCTTCTGTCTTTCTTGGAGGGACACAGGAACTGGGTGTGTCCGACCTCCAGGCACCGGTGGCAGCGCATAGGGCGCTGCTCAATTAGCTGGACCGTGGCCGCACTCCAGCCAACACAAATCCGCCCCGCCTCCACCAGCCGGTCCGCTGCCTCTACAGGGCATGAGGCCAGGACCGACCCCATTCGCTGGCCCCCCATAGAGACAGCGCCCACCCTTATCTTCTCCGGGGGGCAGCCAGCTTTCTCAGCCAGCGCCGCCCGGAGTTCCTCGCCAGTGACCGAATCGTCCAGCCCGGTCACTCGAAAGTCGGCCATTTTGGTGGGGCGGGTGACCCTGCCCGCATCCCCCAGCACCTCCGCCATTCTGGCTGCCAGTGTGTCCGCCTGTGCCGTGCTAGTCTCCTGGGGGAGCTCCAGCACGCAGCCGCCCGCCATAGACCTCCTGAATTTGCAAGGGCCAATCCCCAGTTCCCCGAGGTTGATCTTGGCCCTTGCATTGGCGAGCGCCGCTGAATATGTGGCCCCCCCGGCCACCGCCTCTGGCTTCAGCGTCAGGACGACAGCCAGAGTCTTTGGCGCCTTGGGCAACTTTGCCTTCTCCGCCCCAGGAGCCGGCTTGGCAGGCGTCGACTTTGCTGACGGCTTGGGGGCCTTTTTCCCCACCGTCTTCCATCCATCCTCCTCCAAGACAAGGGGATCCTCTTGGCGGGACGACCCCGGAAATTGTTCCGCCGCTCGGATCCCCGACGGTGGAGCCAAGGGTGCCGGCTTTAACCCCTTCACCTGCCTGGCCTTCTTAGGCAAGTTTGCCGGTGGTGCCAGCGTGGTTGGAGCCACCACAGTTCGCGGAGCCGGAGTGCTGCCCCCTGGCGGGCGTTCCACCTTTTCGTCCGCCGCCAAGGGTGGACGCCGGCGGCTGGTCGAGGCCGGCAGGAGCCTGCCGTCCAGCTCCAGGCTCTCGAGGCGCGCCGCAATGACGCCCCCGACATGGGTCATGAGCTCACGCTGGAGCAACCCCATCGCCTGCAAAAACTCCTCCCGCGTGAGCCCATCCCCGCCCTTACGCGACTCCTGCGTGCGCTCAGTTGGGGGCACTGGGGGCGTGATTCCCTCCGCTGTACGCTCCGAAAAGGCCCTACGAAGGGCCACTACCTCCTCAGAGAGGGCCGAAAGTTGCCCCCGCAGACGTTTATTATCCGCATGGAGGCGCCGGATTTCTTCGTCCTCCTTGCGGCCTGCGAGGGCACGGACCACCCCCAGCATGGTATGCGCGGCCTCCCGAACGTCCTTGATGCAGGTCCCCTTCAGGTTCTTCGATTTCTGGAGTACCTGCTCAATGGTCCCCGCGCCATCCTCAGCCCTCTGCTGCAGCTCTGCAAGCGATGCTGTAGGGGGAGGGGACCTCCTCTTCAGCTTCTTCTTCCGCTCCGTCTTATCCTCCTCCAATGTAGAGGGCGTCGACTCAGCCTCCGAGTCCGGGAGACCATCGCGCAGCTCCCTACGGGCCTGAGAGAGGCCCACCGCATGGTGGTGTGTGGCCCGCACTTTCGGCACTTTCGGTGCCTGTGTCGTCTCTGGGCTCACAGTCTCCTGCTCGGCCCACTCGGCCTCCGAGGCACTGGTCTCCCAGAGACGTCCACCAAGTGGCCTCTTGCGGTCCGACTGAGCTGCCCCCCTGTCAGAGCTCTCGCTGTCAGGAACCCCACCATCCGTTCCCTCCAGAGAGTGGCCCCGCGGTTTAACAAACCGCCCGTTAGCGGCCCTTGCGTACGACATCACACCTTTCTTTTTCCTCTCTGTGGGTTTGGTGCCTCCCGCAATGGGATCGGCGCCGGAGGTAGCCTCCGACTCCATCTCCCAGTCCAGGGACCGTCCCAAGAGCGACTCCGACGGAGAGAAAATCCTTCCGCCGTGTCACTCACAACAAAACAAATAACAACAAAACAACAACGAAACAACACAACCAAACAACAGGACAACAACAAAACAACAAACCAATTAACAAATAACAAATATAACAACAAAACTAATAATTACAACAACAAACGGCACAGCGGGCCTGTGCCGAGCAGCCCGAGGCAATATGCCCCGGCTGCCCGCACCTGTAGCACAGGCGGCTGCGGTCCTCCTTGGAGGGGCACAACTCCGCTGTGTGCCCCTTCCCCATGCACTTGAAACAATGCATGGGGCGCGCCTCCAACAGGTGGAGCTGCACCCGGCTCCAGCCCACCCCGACACTGCCCAGCTGGAGCAGCTTTTTTGCTGCCGTCACCGGGCAGCGCATCAGGGCGGAACTAGAGTTTCGCCAGTCCGGGCGGATTTCGCCCACCCGGACCTGCTCGGGGGTGCAGCCCCCCTCGCGCGCGACCGCAACCTTGACCCGCTCTGCCGTAGCGGCGTCGTCCAGACCCGTAAGGCGGAACTCCGCACACTTCACGGGCCTGGACACCTCCGCAACGCCGGACAGGGCAGCCGACAACCTGGCTGCCAAGGCGTCAGCCTTCTCGTGACTGGACGAGCCGGGGACCTCGATCAGCCTCGCTCCGGTCGCCGACTTGCGGATCCGGAGCGAGCCGATTCCCAGCTCGCCCAGATTCACCTCCCGCTCGGCCTTCAATAGGGCCGAGGCATATGATGCCCCCCCTTGGGCTGCCTCCGGCCGTAACTTTAAAATTACGGCCGTGGAGCTGGGGAGCACCACCTTGGGCTTTCGGCCCTCCTCCTTGCCTGCGGGAGTGGCTGACGCCTTGGAAGGCGCTGGTGCCGCAGGAGTCGCGGGAGCCGCGGTTTTCCGCGGCTTGCGGCGGACCACGTCGGTCCACGAGGCCTCCTTCGGGACCTCGGCGGCCCCTGCCGCTGCCGACGGCGTCGCCGCGGCCCTAGATGTGGACGGGCCGAAGCTCGTCCACGACTCCTCGCTGGCACCAGTACGGCGAGCGGGGCCCACTTTTGCGGCCTGCCTCGCCCGAGGGCGCACCTCGAGCTCGGCCGGCCCGGTCGCTTTCTGCGGTGCCGGAGCCGGTCGTCCCGCGCTCTCGATGGCCGCCCTTGCGGCCCTGGCCACCGCAGACTTGTCACCCGCCAATGGCGGGCGGGTGACCGCGGGGGGAGGCAGGCGGGATTCCAGGTCCGCGAGGCGCCCATCGACGAGGTTGCCGACGAGCCGGGCGATGTTGGCTTCCAGAGCCTGGAGATCGACCGGGCCCGCCGGCCCCTGCGCCTGCGCCTGCGCCCTCCTCTCCTTCCGGAGCTCCTCGAATTCCAGGCGATGCGCCCGGACCTCTTCCCTCAGCGAGGAGACCTCCCGCTGCAGCCGAGCGTTGTCGGCTCGGAGACGGTAGGTCTCCTCCGTCTCTGTGCGCATCACCAGGGATTCGAGGATCTCCCGAATCCCGCCCGCCGCCCTCGCAATCTTGGCGGCGTAGCCGCCCTTGAGGCTCGCTGACCGGCTGGTGAGGTCGAGGATAAGCTGCAGCTTCTCCCCGGCCACCACCCCGAGCTCTTCCGATCCCCTCGCAGTGAGGTCCGCCGCCTTCCCCTCAGGGCCTCTCCCTTCGGGGCTTCTTCCCGCCTCGGGGCTGTCCCCCTCGGCGCTTCCGGCGGCCGCCGCGCTGGCCTTCGGGACTCCAAAGGCCCGCCTCTCAAGGAGCGCCTGGATGGCCCGCTCCCTCTCCTCCTCCTCGCGCTCCTTCAGCTGCCGGCGGGCTCTGGCCAGTGTAAGGGCAGCGCCGCCCCTCTTCCCGCGCCTAGCCGTGGGCAACTTCGCCCTCTCGGCCGGCGCCTCCGTCTCTGAGCCGGAGAAGAGGCGCTTGCCCCGCCCCAGCTCCGACTCAGATAGGGTGGGGACCGACATCGAGTCGGTCTCCTCCCCGCCTCCCGACTCGCTCTCCACCAGGATAGGCCCCTCCTGGAGCCCACTCACCCCCGGACCCTTAGACCCCAACACACCCCCCCGACCCGGCATCACCGGGACTCGGCTGTCTAGGTCCGTGACCGAACCCTAGACAGCCCACGCACAACGACAAACACAAACGCCACCAACGAAAACACACCACAAAACAAAACAACAAAAAACACAAAATCGAATTTTGAGGGGGGAAGGGGGGGTCCCCCGACCTCGCACCCCGCACAAAAGTTGCTCCGGCAGGCAACACCGATCGGATGGCGCCCCAAATTCCCGCGAATTCTCAAGGAAAATTTAGAGCAGCCTGCTCTCGTACCGGTATTGCCTACCAGAAAACCAACTTCCAAGTGAGCGGGAGATGCGGGAGTGGTCTCAATCGACTGCCCCCGACCCCCAGACACCGAAACCAACAAAAAGATTTTTTAGGGGTTTTTGGCCCCTAAAAAATAGTTCCCGTGGGAAATTCCAAAAAATTCCCACGGGACCCGCTGAAGCCTACCAAGACACAACCTCTACAACGAAAAAAGCAAAATCCTCCTTACTAGACCTCCTGAAGTTCGACTTCGTGGGAAATTAACCTAACCTAACCTAACCTAACCTAACCTAACCTAACCTAACCTAACCTAACCTTTTTTTTTTTTTTTTTTTTTGTGACGCGGGGAAAAATGCATTACGCACACCACCGGCGCCTGGGTGGCCTCCGGTGGTAGTGTGGGACTCCCCGTCGGCTGTCCGACGGTATACCCACTAAACAACCCCGCGAAATGCCATCGGCCGCGTTGGTGTGGTGCCCCGGATCTGTCAGCTACAGGGCACCACTGCGACTGGCCAGCCCCTCAGAAGGGGCCGGACTTCTCCAATCTAGGGGCCATCCCGGCAAATTGGGACAGCCCCTCCGGCGGCGGGACCGTTATGGGGCCAGGTTCCCAGCCTGACCCCTAGTCCCACAGGTTAGGGAGGCGGCAGGAGGTGCGCGTAGCGCCTCCGCCGCACTCCCGTCCGCCGTCTCCGGAGCGGGACAGCCACGGGATCATCTTCCCTGTCCCGCTCCATGGCCTCCTTCCGCGCCATAACTATTTCGCAGAAGGAGGCCATCGCCTGCCAGCACCTGTCACTCCCGAGCATGGAGCGGACCACGCTCGGGAGCGAGAGGTCCGCGTCTCCCAGCGCGGACTGCAGATCGCGGCGCTGCCGAGACCACATGAGACACTGCTCCAGTGTATGTTGAGCAGTGTCCTCGGCCGCGCCGCACTCATGGCAGTCCGGCCGCTCCTCCCGCCTCGCGACCCGGTGCAGGTACGCACCGAAGCATCCGTGTCCGGTGAGCACCTGCACCATGCGGAAGGTGAGGGGTTTGCGTTTCCGCAGCATCCACCTTTCCAGGACCGGGCGCAGCGCTTCCGCAACGCGGGTACCATACCGCGGCTGCGCCAGGTCCTCCCCCCACCTCCGCATCATCTCTGCGTGCCCTCTCTGGCGACATCGCCCTATTTCCTCCATCGTGGGGTGCTCGCCGAGTACCCTCCTACTCGCAACAAAGTTGTACACCTCGGCGAGCACCTCCGCCACCAACTCCCAGGGCGGGTCGCCAGCGAGGGCGGTCGCGGCCGTCCAGGCTACTGTACGGTACCCCCTTATCGCCCTCTGCGCAATGACCCGCTGCGCTCTGCGCAGCTGGGCCTTATTTTGGCGACAGAGGGCGTCCGCCCAAATGGGGGCGCCGTACGTGGCCATACTCCGGCAGATGCCGGAGTACAGCCGCCTACACGCGGCGCTGGGCCCGCCCAAGTTGGGCAGAAGCCGACCCAGCGCCGACGCAGCTCTGATGACCTTCGGCCCCAACTGCTCGAAGTGGGGGCCGAAGGTCCATCTCCCGTCAAGGGTGAGGCCCAGGTACCTCATCTGGGCACTCACCCTGATCCGCCTTCCTCCTATTTGGAGGTGTGCTCCCGAGGGGGGGCCCCGCCTGCCGGTCCCGCGGAAGAGGAGGGCTTCGGTCTTCTCCAAACGGACCCGAAGCCCAAGCCTCTCTATACGGCTGACCACCAGTCCTACACCGACTTCGGCCAGCCGCGCCGCCTCCACAAAGGTCTTGCCCCGGGATGTGACGAGGGTGTCATCAGCGTAACAGATGACGCCCATCCCGGGGAGGAGACGGCCCCGCAGGACCCAGTCGTATGCGAGGTCCCACAGGATGGGGCCCAGAACGGACCCCTGTGGAACCCCGCACCCGACGACCCTTCTGACCATATGGCCCCTCGCGTCCTCGTAGCACACCTCCCTGTCCTCCAGGTATGCCTTCAAGAGCCTCCCCAAGTACGGAGGCACCTCAAAATACTTGAGGGCCTCCAGGATGGTACTGTGGGGGAGGCTGTTGAAGGCATTGGCGATGTCGAGCGACACCGCCATCACCACCTCTCCCTCGCGCTCCGCATCCTCCGTCACCGACCTTAGGCGCCTTATGGCGTCGACGGTCGACCGTCTGGCCCGGAACCCGAACTGGGCATCCGAAAGGCCCGGTCCCGGGCCATCCTCCAAGTGCTGAGCGAGGCGGGAGGCGACAACCCTCTCCAGGGCCTTGCCCGCCTCGTTCAGCAGAACGACCGGTCGAACCGCCGACCCCGAGTCCGGGGGCCGGTCTCCCTTCAACAGAAGGCAGAGCCGGCCCACCCTGAAGGGTCCCGGGCAGCACCCCGACCGCAAGCAGCAGTCGAGGAGCTCCCGGAACCTGTCTCCGAGGTGCACGAGAGCCAACGCTAGCACCTTCCCGTGCACCCCGTCCGGACCCGGCGCCCTCTTTTTGCCTCGGAGGCGGTCAACGACCGCCTCCATCTCCTGGTCGGTGACGGGCGGCGGAGCGCCCTCCTCCTCTCCTCTGGAGTCCGACGTCCGACGTAGGACCATCCTCGGGGGAGCGTAGCCCCGTGGGGTGTCGGGGAAGAGTTCCCCGACAACCCTCTCCAACACGGCTGGCTGGAGGGTCTCCGTCAGCGGGGCCGACTGAGCGCGGATCTTGTTCCGCGCTCCTCTGTAAGGTCGGCCCCACGGGTCCCTATCCAGACCCTCCAGCAGCTCCTGCCACGCTCCCTCCTTGGCCCTACTGATGGCCATCTGCAGGGCTCTCCTGCTCTCCACGTAAATGACGTGCAGATGGCCATCCCTTTCTTCGTCCCGGGGGCGGCGACGCCCGCTCCGGGTGTACGCTCTACGCGCCCCGTTGCAGACGTCCCGGAGGTCGGCTATCTCCGCCGACCACCAGTAGACCGCCCGCCTTGGGGGCGGACGCCCAACACTGGGCATGGCCGCCCTGCACACCGCCGTGAAGGCGTCGCAGAGACGGCCAGCCCCTTGTTCCACCCCCAAATCCTCCACTGGCGGGAGGCCCCAGCGGCCGACAATGGCCGCCTCCTCTGCCAGTTCCCGGTCGAGCCTTGTGAGCGCCCAACGCGGGAACCGGCTCCGCCACCGGGACGAAATCGTCGGACTCCCGGGGGCTGGAGACACCTCGAACCTGATATAACGATGGTCCGAGAGTGTCTCCACCCCCGACTCCACCCTCCATCCTTCCACTCGGCGTGCGGCGGACGCGGTGGCGAAGGACAGATCCACCACCGACCCTCCGTTCCACCGCACGCACGTGTGGACTGTCCCCCTATTCAAGAGGGACAGTCCCGCGGCCAGCGCCCACTCCTCCACCTTCCGCCCTTTGGCTTCCGTGGCCGGGTTGCCCCACGCCGTGGATTTGGCGTTGAAATCCCCGGCCACGATAACCTGGGCGGGCGCCAGCCGCCTCACTGCCAACCCCAGAGCATCGAGCAGCTGCTCCAGGGCCGGCAGGTCGCGGTTCGGGGAGAAGTACACACCGATGATTGCGTACTCTCCCCGAACCGCCGCCACGTAACCGCCTCCCCTCCCCCACACCACGAGTGGGGGGCTGGCGCCAGGCCTCGTGACGATGGCCACGGAACCGTCCAGATCCCCGGCCCAGTTAGGCCGGGAGGGCACGGAATATGGTTCCGCAACCACCGCCACGTCCACGTCCCACTCCGCCATGGTCTGCAGGAAAAGGTCCTGAGCCCCGGCGGAGTGGTTGACGTTGGCCTGCAGGAAGCGGGGATGTCCGGCCATTACTCGGACATCCCAGCCTCAGGCGCCACCTGCCGCCCACTCCCGCGGGAGATGGGGGGCGTTCTCCCGCGGATGGATGGGGGGTTGCAGAGACGGCCCCCCATCACGTGTGTGGCCTTCCTTCCGGCGTCTGCGCACACTGCACAGCGGGCCTGAGCCGAGCAGCCCGAGGCGATGTGCCCCGGCTGCCCGCACCTGTAGCATAAACGGCTGCGGTCCTCCTTGGAGGGGCACAGCTCGGCAGTGTGCCCCTTCCCCATGCACTTGAAACAGTGCATGGGGCGCGCCTCCAGCAAGTGGAGCTGCGCCCTGCTCCAGCCTACGCCGACACTGCCCAGTTCAAGCAGCTTTTTCGCTGCCGTCACCGGGCAGCGCATCAGGGCAGAGCTGGAACCACGCCAGTCCGGGCGGATTTCGCCCACCCGGACCTGCTCGGGGGCGCAGCCCCCCTCGCGAGCGACCGCAGCCTGTACCCGCTGTACAGTGGCTGCGTCATCCAGACCGGTGATCCGGAATTCCGCGCACTTCACCGGTCTGGAGACCTCTGCAACGCCGGACAATGCAGCCGTGAGTTTTGCCGCTAGGGCGTCCGCCTTGTCATGGCTCGAAGAGCCGGGGACCTCAATGAGCCTCGCTCCGGTGGCTGACTTCCGAATCCGGAGCGAGCCGATCCCCAGCTCCCCCAGATTCACCTCCTGCTCGGCCTTTAGTAGGGCCGAGGCATATGTGGCCCCCCCAGTGGCTGCCTCCGGCCGTAATTTTAAGATTACGGCCGTGGAGCCGGGGAGGACCACCTTGGCCTTGCGGCCCTCATCCTTTCCTGCTCGAGCAGGAGGTGCCGACGCCCCGGATGGCTTGGGTGCCGCGGGAGTCCTGGGTGCCGCGGTAGTCGCAGGGGCCGCGACCTTACGCAGTCCGCGGCGGACCACCTCGGTCCATGCCGCCTCCTTCGGGGCCTCAGCGGCCCCCACGGCCACCGACGGAGTCCCCACGGCTTGTGCCGGCTTTGAGGTGGACGGCCCAAAGCTCGTCCACTCTCCCTCCCGGGCTCCGCTGCGGGTGGGACCCGCTTTAGCCGCCGCCCTCGCCCGAGGCCGCACTTCGAGCTCAGCCGGCGTGCTCGTGCTCCTCGGTGCAGGAGCCGGCCGTCCCGCGCTCTCAATGGCCTCTCGGGCGGCCCTGGCCACCGCCGACTTATCACCCGCCAATGGCGGGCGGGTGACGGCGGGGGGAGGCAGACGCGACTCCAGCTCCGCCAGACGCCCGTCTACTAGGTTGCCGACGAGCCGGGCGATGTTATTTTCCAGCGACTGTATGTCGCCCGGGCTCATCGGCCCCTGCGTCTTTCTCTCCTGGCGGAGCTCCTGGAACTCCTTTCGGTGCGCCCGGACCTCCTCCCTGAGGGAGGCGACCTCCCGCTGAAGCCTGGCGTTATTGGCTCGGAGGCGGAAGGTCTCCTCCGTCTCCGTGCGCACCACTAGGGCCTCCAAAATTTCGCGGATCCCGCCCGCAGCTCTGGCAATCTTCGCGGCGAAGCCTCCTTTCAGGCTGGCCGATTTACCTGTTAGGTCTAGGACTAGACCCAACCTCTCTTCGGCCAGCACCATGAGCTCCTCCGCTCCCATGGTCTCAATTGAGGCCGCCGCAACCCCCTCAGGGCCCTTCCCTTCGGGGCCTTTTCCCGTCTCGGGGCTCACCCCCTCGACGCTTTCGTCCACCTCCGTAGTCCTCTTGACCTTAAGGGCCCGCTTCTTGAGGAGAGCCTGCATGGCCTTCTCCTTGGCCGCCTCCTTGGCCTCCTCTTCTCGCTCCTTGAGCTGTCGGCGGGCCCTTTCAAGGCTAGGCGCAATCCCGCCACGCTTCCCACGCCTGGCGGTGGGTATTTTCGCCCTTTCACTGGGCGCCTCCGTCTCCGTGTCGGAGAAGATCCTCTTCCCAGCGAGCATCGCCTCTGGCAGACTGGTCAGCGACATGTCGCTTTCCAGTCCGCTCCCCCAGTCGAACTCACTCCCCCCCCCCATTCTCCCACCTTTCGGGAATTCCACCCTCTCCCTATCTGCCTCACCATCCTCGCTCTCTCCCAACTCCGATTGTGGCCTCCCTGAGAGACCATCCTCCATGAGACCTCTCGGTCCCGACATCGTCCCCCCCCCCGGCAGCACCGGGACTCGGCCGTCCAGGCTCGAACTCGAGCCCTGGACCGCCCACACACAACGACAAACACCAGACAAAACACCACAAAAAACAAAAAACACCAACAACAAAAATCAAATTTTGAGGGGGAAGGGGGGGTCCCCCGACCTCGCACCCCGCACAAAAGTTGCTCCGGCAGGCAACACCGATCGGATGGCACTCTAAATTCCCGCGAATTCGCGAATAAAATTTAGAGCACCCTGCTCTCGTACCGGTATTGCCTACCAGAAAACCAACTTCCCAGCAAGATGGAGGTGCGGGAGTGGTCGCAAACGACTCCCCCCGACCCCTGGACACCGAATCGACGAAGAAGATTTTTTGGAGGTTTTTGGCCCCCAAAAAATACTTCCCGTAGGAATTCCCAAAAAGTTTTTTAGGGATAACCTTAAGGGCACCAAGCTACACAATATTCAACAGAAAAGACTAAATCCACCTACTAATACCTCCCGAAGTTCGACTTCAACCTAACCTAACCTAACCTAACCTAACCTAACCTAACCTAACCTAACCTAACCTTTTTTTTTTTTTTTTTTTTTTTTTTTTTTTTTTTTTTTTTTTTTTTTTTTTGTGACGCGGGGAAAAATGCGTTACGCACACCACCGGTGCCTGGGTGGCCTCCGGTGGTAGTGTGGGACTCCCCGTCGGCTGCCCGACGGTATACCCACTAAACAACCCCGCGAATTGCCATCGGCCGCGTTGGTGTGGTGCCCCGGATCTGTCCGCAACAGGGCACCACTGCGACTGGCCAGCCCCTCAGAAGGGGCCGGACTTCTCCAATCTAGGGGCCATCCTGGCAAATTGGGACGGCCCCTCCGGCGGCGGGACCACTATGGGGCCAGGTTCCCATCCTGACCCCTAGTCCCACATATTAGGGAGGCGGCAGTAGCGCAGCTAAGTAGCGCCTACGCCGCACTCCCGTCCGCCGTCTCCGAAGCGGGACAGCTTCAGGATCATCTTCCCTGTCCCGCTCCGAGGCCTCCTTCTGCGACATGACTATCTCGCAGAAGGAGGCCATTGCCTCCCAGGACCTGTCACTCTCGAGCATGGAGCGGACCACGCTCGGTAGTGAGAGGTCCGCACCTCCCAGCACGGACACCAGATCGCGGCGCTGCCGAGACCACATGAGACACTGCTCCAGATTGTGTTGAGCAGTGTCCTCGGCCGCGCCGCACTCGTGGCAGCCCGGCTCCTCCTCTCTTCTGGCCACCTTGTGCAGGTACTTACCGAAGCAACCATGTCCGGTGAGCACCTGCACCATTCGGAAGGTGAGAGGTTTGCGCTTGCGGCGCATCCAGCTTGCTAGGACCGGGCTCAACGCTTCCACGGTACGTACACCGTACCTCTGTTGCGCCAGGTCCCCCTCCCACCTCCGAACCATCTCCTCGTGCCCTCGCTGGCGAATCCTCCTTATTGCTTCCGCCGTGGGGTGCTCGCCGAGTTCCCTTCTCTCGGCAACGAAGTTGTACACCTCGGCGAGCACTTCCGCCATCAGTTCCCACGGCGGATCGCCCGCGAGGGCAGTGGCCGCCGCAAAACTCACGGTACGGTACCCCCGTATCGCCCTCTGCGCAATGACTCTCTGCGCTCTGCGCAGCTGTGTCGTGTTTGTGGCGCAGAGGGCGTCCACCCATACAGGGGCACCGTACAGGGCCATACTCCGGCAAACGCCGGAGTAAAGCCTCCTGCATGCGGCGCTGGGTCCACCCACATTAGGAAGGAGTCGTCCCAGCGCCGCCGCCGCCCTTATGACCTTCGGCCCCAACTCCTGAAAATGGGGTCCGAAGGTCCACCTACCGTCCAGGGTGAGTCCCAGGTACTTCATCTGGGCACTCACCCTGACCCTCCTACTTCCGATCAGGAGGTGTGCGCCCGGAGGGGGTCCTTTTCTACGGGCCCCGCGGAATAGTAGGGCTTCGGTCTTCTCCACACGGACCCGAAGCCCCAGCATCTCTATGCGGCTGACCATCATGTCAGTGCCGACTTCGGCCAGCCGCGCCGCCTCCACGTAACTTTTTCCCCGGAATGTTATTAGGGTGTCATCTGCATAGCAGATGACACTCATTCCGGGGAGAAGACGGCCCCGCAGGACCCAGTCATACGAGAGATCCCACAGTATCGGACCCAGAACCGATCCCTGTGGGACCCCCCGCTCCACCTTTCTCCTGTGGAGCCTACCCCCTCCGTCCTCGAACAACACCTCCCGATCCTCCAAATAGCTCTTCAACAGCCTTCCCAACCACGGAGGCACCCCGAAGTACTTGAGTGCCTCCAGGATCGTGCTGTGGGGAAGGCTGTTGAAGGCGTTGGCGATGTCCAAAGACACCGCCAACGTAATCTCTCCTTCGCGTTCCGCCGCATCCGTCACCGACTTAAGGCACCTGATAGCGTCGACGGTGGACCTTCTGGCCCGGAAACCGTACTGAGCGTCTGCTAACCTCGGTCCCGGGCCGTCCTCCACGTGCCGAACGAGGCGGGAGGCCATTATCCTCTCCAGGACCTTCCCATCCTCGTTCAGCAATATCACCGGTCGCACCGCCGACGCCGAGTCCGGCGACCGACCCGGCTTCAAAAGAAGACAGAGTCGGCCGTCCTTGCCTGTTTTCGGGAACTGCCCGCATCGTAGACAGAGGTCGAGCAGCTCCCGAAACCTCCCTTCGAGGTGCACGAGAGCCAGCGCAAGCACTCTCCCGTGCACCCCGTTCGGACCAGGTGCCCTCTTCTTCTCTTTGAGGCGGTTCAGCACCGCCTCCATTTCCTCATCGGTGACGGGCGGTGGAACGCCCTCCTCCCTTTCTTCCTCCGTGGATGAGTCCGGCGGTCGGGCCATCCTCGGGGGAGCAAAGTTTGCCGGGGGTTCGGGGAACAGTTCCCGAACAATCCCCCCCAGCTGGGCCGGCTGAAGGGTCTCCGTCAGTGGGGCCGTCTGGGCGCGGAGCTTGTTCTGCGCCCCTCTGTATGGACGACCCCATGGGTCTCGGTCGAGACCCTCCACCAATTCCAGCCATGCTCCCTCCTTGGCCCGACTGATGGCTAGCTGCAGGATCTTCTTTTTCGCCACGTAGACTCTGTACAGCCGGCCATCCCTCTCTTCGTCCCGAGGGCGACGGCGCCTGCTTCGGGTGTACGCCCTCCGCGCCCCATTGCAGGCGCCCCGGAGGGCGGCGATCTCCGCCGACCACCAGTATACCGCCCGCCGTGGGGGTGGACTCCCAACGCTGGGCATGGCCGCTCTGCACACCGCCGTGAAGACGTCGCAGAGACGGCCAGCCCCCTGTTCCACCCCCAGTTCTTCCATAGGCGGGAGGCTCCAGCGACCGACTATCGCCGCTTCCTCCGCTAGTTCCCGGTTGAGCTTTGTGAGTGCCCAACGCGGGAAACAACTTCGCCTCCGGGACGAAACCGCCGGACTGCCAGGGGCGGAGCACACCTCGAACCTTATATATCTATGGTCCGAAAGTGTCTCCACCCCCTCTTCCACTCTCCAACTCCGGACGTTGCGTGCGGTGTCAGGGGTGGCGAACGTGAGGTCCACCACGGAGCCCCCGTTCCACCGCACGCACGTGTGGACTGTCCCCCTGTTCAGCAGGGACAGTCCCGCCGCCAGCGCCCACTCTTCTACCTTCTGCCCCTTCGTCCCCGTGACCGGGTTGCCCCACGCTGTAGACTTGGCATTGAAGTCACCGGCCACGAGGACCGGAAGGGGCGCCAGCCGCCTAATCGCCGGCCCGAGAGCACCAAGGAAACGCTCCAGGACCGGCAGGTCGCGGTTCGGGGAGAAGTACACGCCGATTATCGCGCATCCTCCCCGAACCGCCGCCACATATCCTATCCCTCTCTCCCTGACAGTGAGAGGAGGGCCGGCGCCAGGCCTCGTGACGATAGCCACGGAGCCATCAACATCTCCGGCCCAATGCGGCCTGGAGGGGACCGCATATGGCTCCGAGACCACCGCCACGTCCACGTCCCACTCCGCCATTGACTGCAGGAGAAGGTCCTGAGCCCCAGCGGAGTGGTTGACGTTGGCCTGCAGGAAGCCGAGGTGTCCAGGCATTATTCGGACATCTCGGCCTGCGGCGCCGCCTGTTCTCCCCTCTCACGTCCGGGAGAGAGGGTCTTCCCGCGCACCGATGGGGGGTTGCACTTTTTCGCTCCCATCACGTGCCCGGCAGGTTTGCCGGCGTCGGCACATACCGCGCAGCGCGGTGGGGCCGAGCAGGTCGAGGCCTTGTGACCCGGCTCCCCACACCTATAACAAAGAAGGCTGCGGTCCTTCGTGGAGGGGCACAGCTCAGCCATGTGGCCCTTTCCCATGCACCTAAAGCAGTGCATGGGACGCACCTCCAAATGCTGGAGCTGCACCCTGCTCCAACCCACCTTGAGGCTGCCCGTTTCCAGCAGCTTTTTTGCTGCCGTAACCGGGCAGCGCATCAGGGCGGAGCGCGCTCTCCGCAGGTCAGAGCGGATCTCCCCCACCCTGACCTGGTCAGGCGCGCAGGCCCCTTCTCGCGCGACCGCAGCCTTGATACGCTCCGCGGTAGCCGTATCGTCCAGGCCCGTGATGCGGAACTCCGCACACTTTACGGGCCTGGAGATCTCCGCGACGCCGGACAAAGCCTCTTTGAGGCGCGAAGCCAACCCGTCCGCCTTTTCGTGGCTGGTGGCGCCGGACACCTCCAGCAGTCTGGCTCCAGTTGCCGACTGCCGGATTCGGAGCGAGGCGATGCCCAACTCCACCAGGTCCACCTTTCGCTCGGCCTCCAGCAGGGCGGAGCTGTACGTGGCTCCCTTGGCCGCTGCCTCCGGCCGTAACTTAAGTATTACGGCCGTGGAGCTAGGGAGCACCACTTTGGGCTTTTTGGGCCCCTTCTTCGCCACCGCCGAAGGTTTGCGCACTTCGGCCGCGGGCGCGGTTGGCTTCCGCGGCTTTCTTTTGACCACCTCGGTCCAGCTCTCCTCTGCCGTGACCGAGGCAGCCCGCTCTTTCGGGGCCGCCGCCTCCTGGGACGCCACCTTCTTTGGGGCCGGCGCCTCCGGCTCACCCCCGCGCGAAGTGGACGGGCCGAAGTTAGTCCACGGGGCCTTGCCCCTGCCCTTGCGGGCACTACCCCCGGTGGCCGATCTCGCTTGAGGGCGGACCTCCAGTTCTGCCGGCTCCTCGGCCAGAGGAGCCGAGCGTCCGGCCTGTGCGATGGCCGCCCTCGTCGCCCGCGCCAACGGCGAGCCGTCACCCGCAAGTGGTGGGCGCGTGATCGGCGCCGTAGGCAGACGCGCCTCGATGGCACTAAGGCGCCCGTCTACTAAATTCCCGACAAGCCGAGCGATGTTGCTCTCCAGCTCCTGGAGATCATCCCGGCTCATCGGGTTCTGCTTCCTCTCCGCCCTCTCCTTCCTCATCACCTCGAACTCAAGGCGGTGCGCACTGATCTCTTCTTTCATCTGCGCCACCTCCTCCTCCTCTGGAGTCCGACGTCCGACGTAGGGCCATCCTCGGGGGAACGTAGCCCCTTGGGGTGTCGGGGAAGAGTTCCCCGACAACCCTCTCCAACACGGCTGGCTGGAGGGTCTCCGTCAGTGGGGCCGACTGAGCGCGGATCTTGTTCCGCGCTCCTCTGTAAGGTCGGCCCCACGGGTCCCTATCCAGACCCTCCAGCAGCTCCTGCCACGCTCCCTCCTTGGCCCTACTGATGGCCATCTGCAAAGCCCTCTTCTTCTCCACGTATATGCCGTGCAGATGGCCATCTCTCCCTTCGTCCCGGGGGCGGCGACGCCTGCTCCGAGTATACGCCCTACGCGCCCCGTTGCAGGCGTCCCGGAGGTCGGCTATCTCAGCCGACCACCAGTAGACCGCCCGCCTCGGAGGCGGACGCCCAACGCTGGGCATGGCCGCCCTGCAAACCGCCGTGAAGGCGTCGCAGAGACGACCAGCCCCCTCCTCGGCGTCCAGATCCTCCATTGGCGGGAGGCCCCAGCGGCCGACAATGGCCGCCTCCTCGGCCAGTTCCCGGTCGAGCCTGGTGAGCGCCCAACGCGGGAACCGGCTCCGCCACCGGGACGAAGTCGTCGGACTCCCGGGGGCTGGAGACACCTCGAACCTGATGTAGCGATGGTCCGAGAGTGTCTCCACCCCCGTCTCCACCCTCCAACCCTCCACTCGGCGTGCGGTGGACGCGGTGGCGAAGGACAGATCCACCACCGATCCTCCGTTCCACCGCACGCACGTGTGGACTGTCCCCCTATTCAAGAGGGACAGTCCCGCGGCCAGCGCCCACTCCTCCACTTTCCGCCCCTTGGCTTCCGTGGCCGGGTTGCCCCACGCCGTGGATTTGGCGTTGAAGTCCCCGGCCACGATAACCTGGGCGGGCGCTAGCCGCCTGACTGCCGACCCCAGAGCATCGAGCAGCTGCTCCAGGGCCGGCAGGTCGCGGTTCGGGGAGAAGTACACACCGATGATTGCGTACTCCCCCCGAACCGCCGCCACGTATCCGCCTCCCCTCCCCCACACCACGAGTGGGGGGCAGGCGCCAGGCCTCGTGACGATGGCCACGGAACCGTCCAGATCCCCGGCCCAGTTAGGCCGGGAGGGCACGGAATATGGTTCCGCAACCACCGCCACGTCCACGTCCCACTCCGCCATGGTCTGCAGGAAAAGGTCCTGAGCCCCGGCGGAGTGGTTGACGTTGGCCTGCAGGAAGCGGGGATGTCCGGCCATTATTCGGACATCCCAGCCTCAGGCGCCACCTGCCGCCCACTCCCGCGGGAGATGGGGGGCGTTCTCCCGCGGACGGATGGGGGGTTACAAAGACGGCCCCCCATCACGTGCGTGGCCTTGCGTCCGGCGTCTGCGCATACGGAGCAGCGGGCCTGGGCCGAGCAGCCCGAGGCGATGTGCCCCGGCTGCCCGCACCGATAACAGAGCCGGCTGCGGTCCTCCTTGGAGGGGCACAGTTCGGCTGTGTGCCCCTTCCCCATGCACTTGAAACAGTGCATGGGGCGCGCCTCCAGCAACTGGAGCTGCACCCTGCTCCAGCCCACCCCTATACTGCCCAGCTCGAGCAGCTTTTTCGCTGCCGTCACCGGGCAGCGCATCAGGGCGGAGCTGGAGTTCCGCCAGTCCGGGCGGATTTCGCCCACCCGGACCTGCTCGGGGGTGCAGCCCCCCTCGCGCGCGACCGCAGCTTGGACCCGCTGTGCCGTTGCGGCATCGTCCAGACCCGTGAGGCGGAACTCCGCACACTTCACGGGCCTGGACACCTCTACGACGCCGGACAGGGCGGCCGTCAACTTGGCCGCCAAGGCGTCAGCCTTCTCGTGGCTGGTGGAGCCGGGGACTTCGATCAGCCTCGCTCCGGTCGCCGACTTGCGTATCCGGAGCGAGCCGATTCCCAGCTCCCCCAGATTCACCTCCCGCTCGGCCTTCAAGAGGGCCGAGGCATACGATGCCCCCCCTTGGGCTGCCTCCGGCCGTAACTTTAAAATTACGGCCGTGGAGCCGGGGAGCACCACCTTGGGCTTTCGGCCCTCCTCCTTGCCCGCGGGAGTGTTGGCTGACGCCTTGGCGGGCGCCGGTCTCGCAGGAGTCGCGGGGGCCGCGGTTTTCCGCGGCTTGCGGCGGACCACGTCGGTCCAGGACGCCACCTCCGGGACCTCGGCGGTCCCTGCCGCTGCCGACGGTGTCACCGCGGCCGGCTTCGCCCTAGATGTGGACGGGCCGAAGCTCGTCCACGACTCCTCCACGGCACCACTACGGCGGACGGGACCCACCTTGGCGGCTTTTGCGGCCGGCCTTGCCCGAGGACGCACATCGAGCTCGGCCGGCGTGCTCGCCCTCTGCGGAGCCGGAGCCGGTCGTCCCGCGCTCTCGATGGCCGCTCTTGTGGCTCTTGCCACCGAGGACCTATCACCCGACAATGGCGGGCGGGTGATCGCAGGGGGAGGCAATCGAGACTCCAGCTCCGCGAGTCGTCCGTCAACCAGGTTGCCGACGAGCCGGGCGATATTTGCTTCCAGAGCCTGGAAATCCACCGGGCCCGTCGGCCCCTGCGCCTGCGCCCTCCTCTCCTTCCGGAGCTCCTCAAATTCCAGGCGATGCGCCCGGACCTCTTCTTTCAGGGAGGAGACCTCCCGCTGGAGCCGAGCGTTGTCGGCTCGGAGACGGTAGGTCTCCTCCGTCTCTGTGCGCATCACCAGGGATTCGAGGATCTCCCGAATCCCTCCCGCCGCCTTCACAATCTTCGCGGCGTAACCCCCTTTGAGGCTCGCCGACCTGCCGGTTAGGTCGAGGATAAGCCCCAGCCTCTCCTCGGCCCTCGCCAACAACTCGTCGGTTCCCCCCTCCGTTGGGCCCGCCGCTCTCCCCTCAGGGCTTATCCCTTCGGGGCTTCCATTTGCCGCCTCGGGGCTCGCCCCCTCGGCGCTTCTGGCCACTGCCGCACTCTTTATACCCTTAAGGGCCCGCCTCTCAAGGAGCGCCTGGATGGCCTCCTCCCTCTCCTCCTCCTTGCGCTCTCTGAGCTCACGGCGGGCTCTCGCCAGGCTGAGGGCGACGCCGCCCCTCTTCCCGCGCCTAGCCGTGGGCAACTTTGCCCGCTCGTCGGGCGTCTCCGTCTCAGAGCCGGAGAAGAGGCGCTTCCCGCGCCCCAGCTCCGACTCCGAGAGGGTGGGGACCGACATTGTGTCGGTCTCCTCCCCTCCGCCACACAGTAGCTCCAGCTCCACCTCTACTAGCTGTGGCCCCTCCTGGAGCCCACTCACCCCCGGACCCTTAGGTCCCAACAAACCCCCCCCACCCGGCATCCCCGGGACTCGGCTGCCTAGGTCCGTCACCGAAACCTAGACACACAACGACAAACACAAGAAACAATAACCAACACCACAAAAACACAACAAAAACAACCAACAAATAACACCAAGTCACACACTCCACTGCGAAAAGCAACACCACCTAACAACTCCTCCTAGGTAATGAACCACCTCGCCCACAAGTATCGACTTTCCAGATTTGGTCACCACTCACCGGCCACTGCGTTACCGCGCACCGGTGAGATGGGTCCAGGGCAGACGACGGGGACGTACTGGAAATCACTTGGGGCCTGCCCCAACCTAACCTAACCTAACCTAACCTAACCTAACCTTTTTTTTTTTTTTTTTTTTTTTTTTGTGACGCGGGGAAAAATGCGTTACGCACACCACCGGTGCCTGGGTGGCCTCCGGTGGTAGTGTGGGACTCCCCGTCGGCTGTCCGACGGTATACCCACTAAACAACCCCGCGAAATGCCATCGGCCGCGTTGGTGTGGTGCCCCGGGTCTGTCAGCAACAGGGCACCACTACGACTGGCCAGCCCCTCAAGAGGGGCCGGACTTCTTCTCTCTAGGGGCCGTCCCGGCAAATTGGGACAGCCCCTCCGGCGGCGGGACCATTATGGGGCCAGGTTCCCATCCTGACCCCTAGTCCCACAGGTTAGGGAGGCGGCAGTAGGTGCGCGTAGCGCCTACGCCGCACTCCCGTCCGCCGTCTCCGGAGCGGGACAGCCCGAGGATCGTCCTCCCTATCCCGCTCCGAGGCCTCCTTCTGGGACATGACGGTCTCACAGAAGGAGGCCATCGCCTGCCAGGCACTGTCACTCCCGAGCATGGAGCGGACCACGCTCGGGAGCGAGAAGTCCGCGCTTCCTAGCGCGGACACCAGATCATGGCGCTGCTGAGACCACCTGGGACACCGCTCCAGAGTGTGCTGAGCGGTGTCCTCAGCCGCGCCACAATCGTGGCAGCCCGGCGTCATCTCCCGCCTCGCGACCCGGTGCAGGTACTCACCGAAGCACCCATGTCCAGTGAGCACCTGCACCATGCGGAAAGTGAGGGGTTTGCGCCGGCGGCGCATCCACGCCTCCAGGACCGGGCGCAGCGCATCCGCAACGCGGACTCCGTACCGCGGCTGCGCCAGGTCCTCCCCCCACCTCCGCATCATCTCCACATGCCCTCGCTGGCGATACCGCCCCACCTCCACCGATGTGGGGCGCTCGCCGAGGCTCCTCCTTTCCGAGACAAACCCGTATACCTCGGCGAGCACCTCCGCCTCCAACTCCCAGGGCGGGTCGCCAGCGAGGGCGGTCGCGGCCGTCCAAGCCACCGTACGGTACCCCCTTATCGCCCTCTGCGCTATGACCCGCTGCGCTCTGCGCAGCTGGGCCCTGTTGCGGCTGCAGAGGGCGTCCGCCCATATTGGGGCACCGTACGTGGCCATACTCCGGCAGATGCCGGAGTACAGCCGTCTGCACGCGGCGCTGGGCCCGCCCACATTGGGCAGGAGGCGACCTGATGTAGCGATGGTCCGAGAGTGTCTCCACCCCCGTCTCCACCCTCCAACCCTCCACTCGGCGTGCGGTGGACGCGGTGGCGAAGGACAGATCCACCACCGATCCTCCGTTCCACCGCACGCACGTGTGGACTGTCCCCCTATTCAAGAGGGACAGTCCCGCGGCCAGCGCCCACTCCTCCACCTTCCGCCCTTTGGCTTCCGTGGCCGGGTTGCCCCACGCCGTGGACTTGGCGTTGAAGTCCCCGGCCACGAAAACCTGGGCGGGCGCTAGCCGCCTCACTGCCGACCCCAGAGCGTCGAGCAGCCGCTCCAAGGCCGGCAGGTCGCGGTTCGGGGAGAAGTACACACCGATGATTGCGTACTCTCCCCGAACCGCCGCCACGTATCCCGCCCCCCTTCCACTCAACACGAGTGGGGGGCTGGCGCCAGGCCTCGTGACGATGGCCACGGAACCGTCCAGATCCCCGGCCCAGTTAGGCCGGGAGGGCACGGAATATGGTTCCGCAACCACCGCCACGTCCACGTCCCACTCCGCCATGGTCTGCAGGAAAAGGTCCTGAGCCCCGGCGGAGTGGTTGACGTTGGCCTGCAGGAAGCGGGGATGTCCGGCCATTATTCGGACATCCCAGCCTCAGGCGCCACCTGCCGCCCACTCCCGCGAGAGATGGGGGGCGTTCTCCCGCGTATGGATGGGGGGTTACAGAGACGACCCCCCATCACATGCGTCGCCTTTCGTCCGGCGTCGGCGCACACGGCACAGCGGGCCTGTGCCGAGCAGCCCGAGGCGATGTGCCCCGGCTGCCCACACCTGTAGCACAGGCGGCTGCGGTCCTCCTTGGAGGGGCACAACTCGGCTGTGTGCCCCTTCCCCATGCACTTGTAACAGTGCATGGGGCGCGCTTCCAACAAATGGAGCTGCACCCTGCTCCAGCCCACCCCTATACTGCCCAGCTCGAGCAGCTTTTTCGCTGCCGTCACCGGGCAGCGCATCAGGGCGGAGCTGGAGTTCCGCCAGTCCGGGCGGATTTCGCCCACCCGGACCTGTTCGGGGGTGCAGCCACCCTCCCGCGCGACCGCAGCTTGGACCCGCTGTGCCGTTGCGGCATCGTCCAGACCCGTGAGGCGGAACTCCGCACACTTCACGGGCCTGGACACCTCCACGACGCCGGACAATGCAGCCGTCAGTTTGGCCGCCAAGGCGTCAGCCTTTTCGTGGCTGGAGGATCCGGGGACTTCGATGAGTCTCGCTCCGGTCGCAGATTTGCGGATACGGAGCGAGCCGATCCCCAGCTCCCCCAGATTCACCTCCCGCTCGGCTTTTAATAGGGCCGAGGCATACGATGCCCCCCCTTGGGCTGCCTCCGGCCGTAACTTTAAAATTACGGCCGTGGAGCCGGGGAGCACCACCTTGGGCTTTCGGCCCTCCTCCTTGCCTGCGGGAGTGGCTGACGCCTTGGAAGGCGCTGGTGCCGCAGGAGTCGCGGGGGCCGCGGTTTTCCGCGGTTTGCGGCGGACCACGTCGGTCCACGAGGCCACCTTCGGGGCCTCGGTGGCCCCTGCCGCAGCCGACGGAGTCACCGCGGCCGGCTTCGCCCTTGATGTGGACGGGCCGAAGCTCGTCCACGACTCCTCGCTGGCACCAGTTCGGCGGGCGGGACCCACCTTTGCGGCCTGTCTCGCCCGAGGGCGCACCTCCAGCTCGGCCGGCGCGCTCGCCTTCTGCGGCTTCTGCGCCGGCCTTCGTGCGTTCTCAATGGCCGCCCTCGCGGCCCTGGCCACCGCGGAACCGTCGCCCGCTAATGGCGGACGGGCGACAGCCGGAGGAGGCAGGCGCGACTCGAGTTCAGCGAGCCGCCCATCTACCAAGTTGCCGACGAGCCGGACAATGTTTTGCTCCAGGGACTGGACATCGTCCGGGCTCATCGGCCCCTGCGTCCTCCTCTCCTTCCGGAGCTCCTCGAACTCGCGGCGGTGCGCATGCACTTCCTCCCTGAGGGAGGCGACCTCCCTCTGTAGCCGACCGTTGTCGGCTCGGAGGCGGTGGGTTTCCTCCGCCTCCGTGCGCACCACCAGGGCCTCGAGGATCTCGCGGATCCCGCCCGCAGCCTTCGCGATCTTGGCGGCGTAGCCGCCTTTTAGGCTCGCCGACTTGCCCGTGAGGTCGAGGATAAGCCCCAGCTTCTCCTCGGCAACCCCCATGAGCTCGTCGGCTCCCCTTTCCGTTAGGCCCGCCGCCTTCCCCTCAGGGCCTCTCCCTTCGGGGCTTTTTCCCGCCTCGGGGCTGTCCCCCTCGGCGCTTTCAGCGGCCGCCGCCCTGGTTTTCTGGCCTCCAAAGGCCCGCCTCTCAAGGAGCGCCTGGATGGCTTGCTCCCTTTCCTCCTCCTTGCGCTCCCTGAGCTCTCGGCGGGCTCTGGCCAAACTGAGGGCGACGCCGCCCCGCTTTCCACGCCTGGCCGTCGGCAGCTTCGCCCTCTCCGTGGGCGCTTCCGTCTCTGAGCCGGAAAACAATCGCTTCCGGCCCAGGTCCGACTCCGAGAGGGTGGGAACCGACATACTGTCGGTCTCCTCACCCCCACCAGACTCACTGTCCACCACAAAAACTGGTGACCCCTCCGCGGGCCTACTCCCACCGGGACCCGTAGGCCCCAACATACCCCTCCCACTCGGCATCACCGGGACTCGGCTGTCCAGGTCCGTGACCGAACCCCAGACAGCACACACAACACGGAAAAACACAAAACACACCACAAAAACTCAACAAAAGACAAAAGCAACCAACAAATAATAAATAAATGGCGGGACACGCTCAACACCACCAAAACAAACGAAAAGCCTCCAATAACAAAAATCCTCCTAGCCAAAAACTCACCCTCGCCCACAAGTATCGTATAACCGAATTTAGTCACCACCCACCGGCCACTGCGTTACCGCGCACCAGGTGGGATGGGTCCAGGGCAGACGACGTGGACGTATCGGTATACACTTGGGGGCCTGCCCCAACCTAACCTAACCTAACCTAACCTAACCTAACCTAACCTAACCTAACCTAACCTAACCACACGCTTTACCTTGTCCACACCCAGGCTGAGAAGGCACTCCTTATCAGCCAGGGCTACGGAGCAAATTCGGGTTCCCGCACCCTAACCATACATGAAGCACAGGGACTAACGTCCGAGTCAGTGATTATTGTGCGTACAAGCTCCAAAAAAAATCCCACCTCCTCCAAAGTGTCCCCCATGCCGTTGTCGCGGTCTCTAGACACACGGACAGCTGTGTATACCACACAGACTGTACCGACAACGACGCGACAGCTCGGTTTATCCAGCGAGCCGAGACCGCGACAACGGAACACATCAGGGACTATAACCTTAAGATGGCGATGAGGGCGAGGGACGAAAAGGTCATCAAAACGTTGACTCAAAGCTCTGAGGACCCAGGGAGCGGTCCCTCCTCCTTCTCCCTCACAACGGAAAAGACGAAAGAAAAGAAGGGCAAACTGGCGCAACTTCGGGGCGCCATTTCCTTTCAATTCTGGAAAAAAAAAAAAAAAAAAATGAACGAAAGCTGAACTGAGGGAAGCGAGCAGTCATGCTCACTAAACTGTCCAGACGCGTGGCGGCGTCGGGGGCGGGTCGCCGAGTTCCCTAAAATATGGTTGAGCACGGCGATGGCTGCCTTCCGCGTCAACTCGTGAACGGGTGCCGCGCGGAGGGACTGGTCTGCCCGCATCCCTCACTTCAGTTAACAATTGTAACATTAATTAACATAAGCACTTATTGTAAGCACTTGCGGAGCGAACAATAAATTAAACTAACAAAACGTGACAAACAAAAAAAGGCACGGGCCAAAGAGCCTGTGGATGTAATTTCTATTAAAAAAAAAAAAAAAAAAAAAACCTAACCTAACCTAACCTAACCTTTTTTTTTTTTTTTTTTTTTTTTTTTTTTTTTTTTTTTTTTTTTTTTTTTTTTGTGACGCGGGGAAAAATGCATTACGCACACCACCGGTGCCTGGGTGGCCTCCGGCGGTAGTGTGGGACTCCCCGTCGGCTGTCCGACGGTATACCCACTAAACAACCCCGCGAAATGCCATCGGCCGCGTTGGTGTGGTGCCCCGGATCTGTCAGCAACAGCAGGCACCACTGCGACTGGCCAGCCCCTCAGAAGGGGCCGGACTTCTTCTCTCTAGGGGCCGTCCCGGCAAATTGGGACAGCCCCTCCGGCGGCGGGACCGTTATGGGGCCAGGTTCCCAGCCTGACCCCTAGTCCCACAGGTTAGGGAGGCGGCAGGAGGTGCGCGTAGCGCCTCCGCCGCACTCCCGTCCGCCGTCTCCGGAGCGGGACAGCCACGGGATCATCTTCCCTGTCCCGCTCCGAGGCCTCCTTCTGGGACATGACAGTCTCACAGAAGGAGGCCACCGCCTGCCAGGCCCTGTCGCTCCCGAGCATGTAGCGGACCACGCTCGGGAGCGAGAGGTCCGCGCTTCCCAGCGCGGACACCAGATCATGGCGCTGCCGAGACCACCTGGGACACTGCTCCAAGGTGTGCTGAGCAGTGTCCTCGGCCGCGCCACAATCGTGGCAGCCTGGCCGCTCCTCCCGCCTCGCGACCCGGTGCAAGTACTCACCGAAGCACCCATGCCCGGTGAGCACCTGCACCATGCGGAAGGTGAGGGGTTTGCGTCTTCGACGCATCCACGCCTCCAGGACCGGGCGCAGCGCATCCGCAACGCGGACTCCGTACCGCGGCTGCGCCAGGTCCTCCCCCCACCTCCGCATCATCTCCTCATGCCCTCGCTGGCGATACCGCCCCACCTCCACAGACGTGGGGCGCTCGCCGAGGCTCCTCCTCTCGGCGACAAACGCGTACACCTCGGCGAGCACCTCCGCCACCAACTCCCAGGGCGGGTCGCCAGCGAGGGCGGTCGCGGCCGTCCAGGCTACCGTACGATACCCCCTAATCGCCCTCTGCGCTATGACCCGCTGCGCTCTGCGCAGCTGAGCCTTGTTGCGAGCGCAGAGGGCGTCCGCCCATATGGGGGCACCGTACGTCGCCATACTCCGACAGATGCCGGAGTACAGCCGTCTGCACGCGGCGCTGGGCCCGCCCAAATTGGGCAGGAGACGGCCCAGCGCCGCCGCAGCTCTGATGACCTTCGGCCCCAACCGCTCGAAGTGGGGGCCGAAGGTCCATCTCCCGTCCAGGGTGAGGCCCAGGTAGCTCATCTGGGCACTCACCCTTACTCGCTGTCCTCCTATTTGGAGGTGCGCTCCCGAGGGGGGGCCCCGCCTGCCGGTCCCGCGGAAGAGGAGGGCCTCGGTTTTATCCAAACGGACCCGAAGCCCAAGCCTCTCTATGCGGCTGACCCCGTGGGGTGTCGGGGAAGAGTTCCCCGACAACCCTCTCCAACACGGCTGGCTGGAGGGTCTCCGTCAGTGGGGCCGACTGAGCGCGGATCTTGTTCCGCGCTCCTCTGTAAGGTCGGCCCCACGGGTCCCTATCCAGACCCTCCAGCAGCTCCTGCCACGCTCCCTCCTTGGCCCTACTGATGGCCATCTGCAAGGCCCTCTTCTTCTCCACGTATATGCCGTGCAGATGGCCATCTCTCCCTTCGTCCTGGGGGCGGCGACGCCTGCTCCGAGTATACGCCCTACGCGCCCCGTTGCAGGCGTCCCGGAGGTCGGCTATCTCAGCCGACCACCAGTAGACCGCCCGCCTCGGAGGCGGACGCCCAACGCTGGGCATGGCCGCCCCGCAAACCGCCGTGAAGGCGTCGCAGAGACGACCAGCCCCCTCCTCGGCGTCCAGATCCTCCATTGGCGGGAGGCCCCAGCGGCCGACAATGGCCGCCTCCTCAGCCAGTTCCCGGTCGAGCCTGGTGAGCGCCCAACGCGGGAACCGGCTCCGCCACCGGGACGAAATCGTCGGACTCCCGGGGGCTGGAGACACCTCGAACCTGATGTAGCGATGGTCCGAGAGTGTCTCCACCCCCGTCTCCACCCTCCAACCCTCCACACGGCGTGCGGTGGACGCCTTTTACGCCGGACGCCGATTACTCGGACATCCTAGCCTCCGGCGCCGACTGCCGCCCACTCCCGCGAGAGATGGGGGGCGTTCTCCCGCGCACGGATGGGGGGTTGCAAAGACGGCCCCCCATCACGTGCGTCGCCTTCCGCCCAGCGTCTGCGCATACGGCACAGCGGGCCTGGGCCGAGCAGGCCGAGGCGATGTGCCCCGGCTGCCCGCACCGGTAACAAAGCCGGCTGCGGTCCTCCTTGGAGGGGCACAGCTCGGCTGTGTGCCCCTTCCCCATGCACTTGTAACAATGCATGGGGCGCGCCTCCAGCAGGTGGAGCTGCACCCGGCTCCAGCCCACCCCGACGCTGCCCAGCTCGAGCAGCTTCTTCGCTGCCGTCACCGGGCAGCGCATCAGGGCGGAGCTGGAGCTCCGCCAGTCCGGGCGGATTTCGCCCACCCGGACCTGCTCGGGGGTGCAGCCCCCCTCGCGCGCGACCGCAGCCTTGACCCGCTCCGCCGTAGCGGCGTCGTCCAGACCCGTGAGACGGAACTCCGCACACTTCACGGGCCTGGACACCTCAGCAACGCTGGACAGGGCAGCCGACAACCTGGCTGCCAAGGCGTCAGCCTTCTCGTGACTGGACGATCCGGGGACTTCGATAAGCCTCGCTCCGGTCGCAGACTTGCGAATCCGGAGCGAGCCGATCCCCAGCTCGCCCAGGTTCACCTCCCGCTCGGCCTTTAAAAGGGCCGAGGCATACGATGCCCCCCCTTGGGCTGCCTCCGGCCGTAACTTTAAAATTACGGCCGTGGAGCCGGGGAGCACCACCTTGGGCTTTCGGCCCTCCTCCCTGCCTGCGGGAGCGTTGGCTGACGCCTTGGAAGGCGCCGGCGCCGCAGGAGTCGCGGAAGCCGCGGTTTTCCGCGGCTTGCGGCGGACCACCTCGGTCCACGAGGCCACCTTCGGGACCTCGGTGGCCCCTGCCGCTGCCGACGGCGTCGCCGCGGCCCTAGATGTGGACGGGCCGAAGCTCGTCCACGACTCCTCGCTGGCGCCAGTACGGCGAGCGGGGCCCACTTTTGCGGCCTGCCTCGCCCGAGGTCGCACCTCGAGCTCGGCCGGCCGGGTCACCTTCTGCGGTGCCGGAGCCGGTCGTCCCGCGCCCTCGATGGCCGCCCTTGCGGCCTTGGCCACCGCAGACCTGTCACCCGCCAATGGCGGGCGGGTGACCGCGGGGGCAGGCAGGCGGGATTCCAGCTCCGCGAGGCGCCCATCGACGAGGTTGCCGACGAGCCGGGCGATGTTGGACTCCAGGGTCTGGATATCCACCGGGCCCGTCGGCCCCTGCGCCTGCGCCCTCCTCTCCTTCCGGAGCTCCTCAAATTCCAGGCGATGCGCCCGGACCTCTTCCCTCAGAGAGGAGACCTCCCTCTGGAGCCGAGCGTTGTCGGCTCGGAGGCGGTGGGTCTCCTCCACCTCCGTGCGCACCACCAGGGCCCCCAGGATCTCTCGGATCCCGCTCGCAGCCCTCGCAATTTTTGAGGCGTAGCCCCCCTTGAGGCTCGCCGACTTCCCCGTGAGGTCGAGGATCACTCCCAACATCTCCTCGCCCCTCACCATGAGGTCGTCGGCGCCCCTCTCGAGTGGGCCCGCCGCTACCCCCTCAGGGCTTCTCCCTTCGGGGCTTTTCTCCACCGCCTCGGGGCTCACTCCCTCGGCGCTTCCGGCCACAGACTTCCCGCTCGTTTGGGCCCGCTTCTTTAGGAACGCCTGGAAGGCCGCTTCCTTGGCATCCTCCTCCTGCTCCTTAAGCAGCCGGCGGGCCCTGGCAAGGCTGGGAGCGATGCCGCCCCTCTTGCCGCGCCTGGCAGTAGCCACCTTTGCCCGCTCGTCGGGCGTCTCCGTCTCAGAGCCGGAGAAGAGGCGCTTCCCGCGCCCCAGCTCCGACTCCGAGAGGGTGGGGACCGACATTGTGTCGGTATCCTCCCCTCCGCCACACATGATTTCGACCTCCACTAGTGGTGGCTCTTCCGGGAGGCCACCCTCCCCGGGACCATCAGGCCCCAACATCGTCCCGCTCCCCGGGAGCACCGGGACTCGGCTGTCCAGTTTCGTCCCTGAACCCTAGACAGAGACACAATCCACACACAACGACAAACACACAAGACACCAACAAAACCCAACAAAAGACAAAACACACACCAACAAAAGCAAGAATGGTTCCCGTGGGAAATCCAAAGAATTTTCCACGGGACACGCTCAACTCCTCCGAAACACAACAATGAACAAAGCCTCCTAGGTAACCTAACCTAACCTAACCTAACCTAACCTAACCTAACCTTTTTTTTTTTTTTTTTGTGACGCGGGGAAAAATGCATTACGCACACCACCGGTGCCTGGGTGGCCTCCGGCGGTAGTGTGGGACTCCCCGTCGGCTGTCCGACGGTATACCCACTAAACAACCCCGCGAATTGCCATCGGCCGCGTTGGTGTGGTGCCCCGGATCTGTCAGCAACAGGGCACCACTGCGACTGGCCAGCCCCTCAGAAGGGGCCGGACTTCTCCAATCTAGGGGCCATCCCGGCAAATTGGGACGGCCCCTCCGGCGGCGGGACCACTATGGGGCCAGGTTCCCATCCTGACCCCTAGTCCCACATATTAGGGAGGCGGCAGTAGCGCAGCTAAGTAGCGCCTACGCCGCACTCCCGTCCGCCGTCTCCGAAGCGGGACAGCTTCAGGATCATCTTCCCTGTCCCGCTCCGAGGCCTCCTTCTGCGACATGACTATCTCGCAGAAGGAGGCCATTGCCTCCCAGGACCTGTCACTCTCGAGCATGGAGCGGACCACGCTCGGTAGTGAGAGGTCCGCACCTCCCAGCACGGACACCAGATCGCGGCGCTGCCGAGACCACATGACACACTGCTCCAGATTGTGTTGAGCAGTGTCCTCGGCCGCGCCGCACTCGTGGCAGCCCGGCTCCTGCTCTCTTCTGGCCACCTTGTGCAGGTACTCACCGAAGCATCCATGTCCGGTGAGCACCTGCACCATTCGGAAGGTGAGAGGTTTGCGCTTGCGGCGCATCCAGCTTGCTAGGACCGGGCGCAACGCCTCCACGGTACGTACACCGTACCTCTGTTGCGCCAGGTCCCCCTCCCACCTCCGAACCATCTCCTCGTGCCCTCGCAGGCGAATCCTCCTTATTGCTTCCGCCGTGGGGTGCTCGCCGAGTCCCCTTCTCTCTGCAACGAAGTTGTACACCTCGGCGAGCACTTCCGCCATCAGTTCCCACGGCGGATCGCCCGCGAGGGCAGTGGCCGCCGCAAAACTCACGGTACGGTACCCCCGTATCGCCCTCTGCGCAATGACTCTCTGCGCTCTGCGCAGCTGCGCCTTGTTTTTGGCGCAGAGGGCGTCCACCCATACGGGGGCACCGTACAGGGCCATACTCCGGCAAACGCCGGAATACAGCCTCCTGCATGCGGCGCTGGGTCCACCCACATTAGGAAGGAGTCGTCCCAGCGCCGCCGCCGTCCTTATGACCTTCGGCCCCAACTCCTGAAAATGGGGTCCGAAGGTCCACCTACCGTCCAGGGTGAGTCCCAGGTACTTCATCTGGGCACTCACCCTGACCCTCCTACCTCCGATCAGGAGATGTGCGCCCGGAGGGGGTCCTTTTCTACGGGCCCCGCGGAATAGTAGGGCTTCGGTCTTCTCCACACGGACCCGAAGCCCCAGCATCTCTATGCGGCTGACCATCATATCAGTGCCGACTTCGGCCAGCCGCGCCGCCTCCACGTAACTTTTTCCCCGGAATGTTATTAGGGTGTCATCTGCATAGCAGATGACACTCATTCCGGGGAGAAGACGGCCCCGCAGGACCCAGTCATACGAGAGATCCCACAGTATCGGACCCAGAACCGATCCCTGTGGGACCCCCCGCTCCACCTTTCTCCTGTGGAGACTGCCCCCTCCGTCCTCAAACAACACCTCCCGATCCTCCAAATAGCTCTTCAACAGCCTTCCCAACCACGGAGGCACCCCGAAGTACTTGAGTGCCTCCAGGATCGTGCTGTGGGGAAGGCTGTTGAAGGCGTTGGCGATGTCCAATGACACCGCCAACGTAATCTCTCCTTCGCGTTCCGCTGCATCCGTCACCGATTTAAGGCACCTGATAGCGTCGACGGTGGACCTTCTGGCCCGGAACCCATACTGGGCGTCTGCTAGCCCCGGTCCCGGGCCGTCCTCCACGTGCCGAACGAGACGGGAGGCCATTATCCTCTCCAGGACCTTCCCATCCTCGTTCAGCAATATCACTGGTCGCACCGCCGACGCCGAGTCCGGCGACCGACCCGGCTTCAAAAGAAGACAGAGTCGGCCGTCCTTGCCTGTTTTCGGGAACTGCCCGCATCGTAGACAGAGGTCGAGCAGCTCCCGAAACCTCCCTTCGAGGTGCACGAGAGCCAACGCGAGCACTCTCCCGTGCACCCCGTTCAACCTAACCTAACCTAACCTAACCTAACCTAACCTAACCTAACCTTTTTTTTTTTTTTTTTTTTTTTTTTTTTTGTGACGCGGGGAAAAATGCGTTACGCACACCACCGGTGCCTGGGTGGCCTCCGGTGGTAGTGTGGGACTCCCCGTCGGCTGTCCGACGGTATACCCACTAAACAACCCCGCGAAATGCCATCGGCCGCGTTGGTGTGGTGCCCCGGATCTGTCAGCAACAGGGCACCACTGCGACTGGCCAGCCCCTGGAGGGGCCGGACTTCTTCTCTCTAGGGGCCGTCCCGGCAAATTGGGACAGCCCCTCCGGCGGCGGGACCATTATGGGGCCAGGTTCCCATCCTGACCCCTAGTCCCACAGGTTAGGGAGGCGGCAGTAGGTGCGCGTAGCGCCTACGCCGCACTCCCGTCCGCCGTCTCCGGAGCGGGACAGCCAACGGATCATCCTCCCTGTCCCGCTCCGCGGCCTCCTTCTGGGACATGACCGTCTCACAGAAGGAGGCCATCGCCTGCCAGGCACTGTCGCTCCCGAGCATGTAGCGGACCACGCTCGGGAGCGAGAGGTCCGCGCTTCCTAGCGCGGACACCAGATCGTGGCGCTGCCGAGACCACCTGGGACACCGCTCCAGAGTGTGCTGAGCGGTGTCCTCGGCCGCGCCACAATCGTGGCAGCCCGGCGTCATCTCCCGCCTCGCGATCCGGTGCAGGTACTCACCGAAGCACCCATGTCCAGTGAGCACCTGCACCATGCGGAAAGTGAGGGGTTTGCGCCGGCGGCGCATCCACGCCTCCAGGACCGGGCGCAGCGCATCCGCAACGCGGACTCCGTACCGCGGCTGCGCCAGGTCCTCCCCCCACCTCCGCATCATCTCCACATGCCCTCGCTGGCGATACCGCCCCACCTCCACCGATGTGGGGCGCTCGCCGAGGCTTCTCCTTTCCGAGACAAACCCGTATACCTCGGCGAGCACCTCCGCCTCCAACTCCCAGGGCGGGTCGCCAGCTAGGGCGGTCGCGGCCGTCCAAGCCACCGTACGGTACCCCCTTATCGCCCTCTGCGCTATGACCCGCTGCGCTCTGCGCAGCTGGGCCCTGTTGCTCCTCCTTACCTGCGGGAGCTTTCGCTGACGCCTTGGGAGCCGTGGGTGCCGCAGGAGACGCGGGGGCCGCGGTTTTCCGCGGCTTGCGGCGGACCACGTCGGTCCACGACGCCACCCCCGGGACCTCGGCGGTCCCTGCCGCTGCCGACGGTGTCACCGCGGCCGGCTTCGCCCTAGATGTGGACGGGCCGAAGCTCGTCCACGCCTCCTCGCTGGCACCGGTACGGCGAGCGGGACCCACTTTTGCGGCCGATCGCGCCTGAGGGCGCACCTCGAGCTCTGCCGGCGCGCTCGCCTTCTGCGGCTTAGGCGCCGACCGTCGCGCGCCCTCAATGGCCGCCCTCGCGGCCCTGGCGACCGAGGAGCTGTCGCCCGCCAATGGCGGACGGGCGACACTCGGAGGAGGCAGGCGCGACTCGATCTCGGCGAGCCGCCCGTCCACCAAGTTGCCGACAAGCCGGGCGATATTTGATTCCAGCGACTGGATATCAACCGGGCTCATCGGCCCCTGCGTCCTCCGCTCCTTCCGGAGCTCCTCGAACTCGCGGCGGTGCGCATGCACTTCCTCCCTGAGGGAGGCGACCTCCCTCTGTAACCGACCGTTGTCGGCTCGGAGGCGGTGGGTCTCCTCCGCCTCCGTGCGCACCACCAGGGCCTCGAGGATCTCGCGGATCCCGCCCGCAGCCTTCGCGATCTTGGCGGCGTAGCCGCCTTTTAGGCTCGCCGACTTGCCCGTGAGGTCCAGGATAAGCCCCAGGTTCTCCTCGGCAACCCCCATGAGCTCGTCGGCTCCCCTCGCCGTTAGGCCCGCCGCCTTCCCCTCAGGGCCTCTCCCTTCGGGGCTCTTTCCCGCCTCGGGGCTGTCCCCCTCGGCGCTTTCAGCGGCCGCCGCCCTGGTTTTCTGGCCTCCAAAGGCCCGCCTCTCAAGGAGCGCCTGGATGGCTTGCTCCCTTTCCTCCTCCTTGCGCTCCCTGAGCTCTCGGCGGGCTCTGGCCAGACTGAGGGCGGCGCCGCCCCGCTTTCCACGCCTGGCCGTCGGCAACTTCGCCCTCTCGGCCGGCGCCTCGGTCTCTGAGCCGGAGAAGAGGCGCTTGCCCCGCCCCAGCTCCGACTCCGAAAGGGTGGGGACCGACATACTGTCGGTCTCCTCACCCCCACCCGACTCACTGTCCACCACAAAAACTGGTGGCCCCTCCGCGGGCCCACTCCTACCGGGACCCCTAGGCTCCACCATTCTACTTCCACCCGGCATCACCGGGACTTGGCTGTCCAGGTCCGTGACCGAACCCTAGACAGCCCACACAACACGAAAAACACGAACAACAAACACAAAAACCCAACAAGTTACAAAACAAACACCAACAAAAACCGCCTATGTTCGTCACCGAACCCAGCAACAAACACAAAAACAACTGACTGCAGATCGCGGCGCTGCCGAGACCACATGAGACACCGCTCCAGTGTGTGTTGAGCAGTGTCCTCGGCCGCGCCGCACTCATGGCAGTCCGGCCGCTCCTCCCGCCTCGCGACCCGGTGCAGGTACTCACCGAAGCATCCATGTCCGGTGAGCACCTGCACCATGCGGAAGGTGAGGGGTTTGCGCTTCCGCAACATCCACCTTTCCAGGACCGGGCGCAGCGCCTCCGCAACGCGGGTACCATACCGCGGCTGCGCCAGGTCCTCCCCCCACCTCCGCATCATCTCTGCGTGCCCTCGCTGGCGACATCGCCCTATTTCCTCCATCGTGGGGTGCTCGCCGAGTACCCTCCTACTCGCAACAAAGTTGTACACCTCGGCGAGCACCTCCGCCACTAATTCCCAGGGCGGGTCGCCAGCAAGGGCGGTCGCGGCCGTCCACGCGACCGTACGGTACCCCCTTATCGCCCTCTGCGCTATGACCCGCTGCGCTCTGCGCAGCTGGGCCTTATTTTGGCGACAGAGGGCGTCCGCCCATATGGGGGCACCGTAAACCTAACCTAACCTAACCTAACCTAACCTAAACCTAACCTAACCTTTTTTTTTTTTTTTTTTTTTTTTTTGTTTTTTTTTTTTTTTGTGACGCGGGGAAAAATGCATTACGCACACCACCGGTGCCTGGGTGGCCTCCGGCGGTAGTGTGGGACTCCCCGTCGGCTGTCCGACGGTATACCCACTAAACAACCCCGCGAAATGCCATCGGCCGCGTTGGTGTGGTGCCCCGGATCTGTCAGCAACAGGGCACCACTGCGACTGGCCAGCCCCTCAGAAGGGGCCGGACTTCTTCTCTCTAGGGGCCATCCCGGCAAATTGGGACAGCCCCTCCGGCGGCGGGACCGTTATGGGGCCAGGTTCCCAGCCTGACCCCTAGTCCCACAGGTTAGGGAGGCGGCAGGAGGTGCGCGTAGCGCCTCCGCCGCACTCCCGTCCGCCGTCTCCGGAGCGGGACAGCCACGGGATCATCTTCCCTGTCCCGCTCCATGGCCTCCTGTGTGTTGAGCAGTGTCCTCGGCCGCGCCGCACTCATGGCAGTCCGGCCGCTCCTCCCGCCTCGCGACCCGGTGCAGGTACGCACCGAAGCATCCGTGTCCGGTGAGCACCTGCACCATGCGGAAGGTGAGGGGTTTGCGTTTCCGCAGCATCCACCTTTCCAGGACCGGGCGCAGCGCTTCCGCAACGCGGGTACCATACCGCGGCTGCGCCAGGTCCTCCCCCCACCTCCGCATCATCTCTGCGTGCCCTCTCTGGCGACATCGCCCTATTTCCTCCATCGTGGGGTGCTCGCCGAGTACCCTCCTACTCGCAACAAAGTTGTACACCTCGGCGAGCACCTCCGCCACCAACTCCCAGGGCGGGTCGCCAGCGAGGGCGGTCGCGGCCGTCCAGGCTACTGTACGGTACCCCCTTATCGCCCTCTGCGCAATGACCCGCTGTGCTCTGCGCAGCTGGGCCTTATTTTGGCGACAGAGGGCGTCCGCCCAAATGGGGGCGCCGTACGTGGCCATACTCCGGCAGATGCCGGAGTACAGCCGCCTACACGCGGCGCTGGGCCCGCCCAAGTTGGGCAGGAGCCGACCCAGCGCCGACGCAGCTCTGATGACCTTCGGCCCCAACTGCTCGAAGTGGGGGCCGAAGGTCCATCTCCCGTCAAGGGTGAGGCCCAGGTACCTCATCTGGGCACTCACCCTGATCCGCCTTCCTCCTATTTGGAGGTGTGCTCCCGAGGGGGGGCCCCGCCTGCCGGTCCCGCGGAAGAGGAGGGCCTCGGTCTTCTCCAAACGGACCCGAAGCCCAAGCCTCTCTATACGGCTGACTACTAGTCCAACACCGACTTCGGCCAGCCGCGCCGCCTCCACAAAGGTCTTACCCCGGGACGTGACGAGGGTGTCATCTGCGTAACAGATGACGCCCATCCCGGGGAGGAGACGGCCCCGCAGGACCCAGTCGTATGCGAGGTCCCACAGGATGGGGCCCAGAACGGACCCCTGTGGAACCCCGCACCCGACAACCCTTCTGACCATATGGCCCCTCGCGTCCTCGTAGCACACCTCCCTGTCCTCCAGGTATGCCTTCAAGAGCCTCCCCAAGTACGGAGGCACCTCAAAATACTTGAGGGCCTCCAGGATGGTACTGTGGGGGAGGCTGTTGAAGGCATTGGCGATGTCGAGCGACACCGCCATCACCACCTCTCCCTCGCGCTCCGCATCCTCCGTCACCGACCTTAGCCGCCTTATGGCGTCGACGGTCGACCGTCTGGCCCGGAACCCGAACTGGGCATCCGAGAGGCCCGGTCCCGGGCCATCCTCCAAATGCTGAGCGAGGCGGGAGGCGACAACCCTCTCCAGGGCCTTGCCCGCCTCGTTCAGCAGAACGACCGGTCGAACCGCCGACCCCGAGTCCGGGGGCCGGTCTCCCTTCAACAGAAGGCAGAGCCGGCCCACCCTGAAGGGTCCCGGGCAGCACCCCGACCGCAAGCAGCAGTCGAGGAGCTCCCGGAACCTGTCTCCGAGGTGCACGAGAGCCAATGCTAGCACCTTCCCGTGCACCCCGTCCGGACCCGGCGCCCTCTTTTTGCCTCGGAGGCGGTCAACGACCGCCTCCATCTCCTGGTCGGTGACGGGGGGCGGAGCGCCCTCCTCCTCTCCTCTGGAGTCCGACGTCCGACGTAGGACCATCCTCGGGGGAGCGTAGCCCCGTGGGGTGTCGGGGAAGAGTTCCCCGACAACCCTCTCCAACACGGCTGGCTGGAGGGTCTCCGTCAGTGGGGCCGACTGAGCGCGGATCTTGTTCCGCGCTCCTCTGTAAGGTCGGCCCCACGGGTCCCTATCCAGACCCTCCAGCAGCTCCTGCCACGCTCCCTCCTTGGCCCTACTGATGGCCATCTGCAGGGCTCTCCTACTCTCCACGTAGACGCCGTGCAGACGGCCATCCCTTTCTTCGTCCCGGGGGCGGCGACGCCTGCTCCGGGTGTACGCTCTACGCGCCCCGTTGCAGACGTCCCGGAGGTCGGCTATCTCCGCCGACCACCAGTAAACCGCCCGCCTTGGGGGCGGACGCCCAACACTGGGCATGGCCGCCCTGCACACCGCCGTGAAGGCGTCGCAGAGACGGCCAGCCCCTGGCTCCACCCCCAAATCCTCCATCGGCGGGAGGCCCCAGCGGCCGACAATGGCCGCCTCCTCAGCCAGTTCCCGGTCGAGCCTGGTGAGCGCCCAACGCGGGAACCGGCTCCGCCACCGGGACGAAGTCGTCGGACTCCCGGGGGCTGGAGACACCTCGAACCTGATGTAGCGATGGTCCGATAGTGTCTCCACCCCCGCCTCCACCCTCCAACCCTCCACTCTGCGTGCGGTGGACGCGGTGGCGAAGGACAGGTCCACCACCGATCCTCCGTTCCACCGCACGCACGTGTGGACTGTCCCCCTATTCAAGAGGGACAGTCCCGCGGCCAGCGCCCACTCCTCCACTTTCCGCCCCTTGGCTTCCGTGGCCGGGTTGCCCCACGCCGTGGATTTGGCGTTGAAGTCCCCGGCCACGATAACCTGGGCGGGCGCCAGCCGCCTCACTGCCGACCCCAGAGCATCGAGCAGCTGCTCCAGGGCCGGCAGGTCGCGGTTCGGAGAGAAGTACACACCGATGATTGCGTACTCTCCCCGAACCGCCGCCACGTAACCGCCTCCCCTCCCCCACACCACGAGTGGGGGGCTGGCGCCAGGCCTCGTGACGATGGCCACGGAACCGTCCAGATCCCCGGCCCAGTTAGGCCGGGAGGGCACGGAATATGGTTCCGCAACCACCGCCACGTCCACGTCCCACTCCGCCATGGTCTGCAGGAAAAGGTCCTGAGCCCCGGCGGAGTGGTTGACGTTGGCCTGCAGGAAGCGGGGATGTCCGGCCATTACTCGGACATCCCAGCCTCAGGCGCCACCTGCCGCCCACTCCCGCGGGAGATGGGGGACGTTCTCCCGCGGACGGATGGGGGGTTGCAGAGACGACCCCCCATCACGTGTGTGGCCTTCCTGCCGGCGTCTGCGCACACTGCACAGCGGGCCTGAGCCGAGCAGCCCGAGGCGATGTGCCCCGGCTGCCCGCACCTGTAGCACAATCGGCTGCGGTCCTCCTTGGAGGGGCACAGCTCAGCGGTGTGCCCCTTCCCCATGCACTTGTAGCAGTACATGGGGCGCGCCTCCAGCAAGTGGAGCTGCGCCCTGCTCCATCCCACCCCGACGCTGCCCCGTTCGAGCAGCTTTTTCGCTGCCGTCACCGGGCAGCGCATCAGGGCTGAGCTGGAGCCACGCCAGTCCGGGCGGATTTCACCCACCCGGACCTGCTCGGGGGCGCAACCCCCCTCGCGAGCGACCGCAACCTGCACCCGCTGTGCAGTAGCTGCGTCATCCAGACCGGTGATCCGGAACTCCGCGCACTTCACCGGCCTGGAGACCTCCGCAACGCCGGACAGAGCAGCCGTCAGTTTCGCCGCCAGGGCGTCAGCCTTCTCATGGCTGGAAGAGCCGGGGACCTCAATTAGCCTCGCTCCGGTCGCTGACTTCCGAATCCGGAGCAAGCCGATCCCCAGCTCCCCCAGATTCACCTCCTGCTCGGCCTTCAGTAGGGCCGAGGCATACGTGGCCCCCCCTGTTGCTGCCGCCGGCCGTAACTTCAAGATTACGGCCGTGGAGCTGGGGAGCACCACCTTGGCCTTGCGGCCCTCATCCTTTCCTGCTCGAGCAGGAGGTGCCGACGCCCTGGAGGGCGCGGGTGCCGCCCGTGCTGCAGGAGCCGCCCGCGTCGAGGGAGCCCCGGGAGCCGCGGTTTTCCTTAGCCCCCGGCGGACCACCTCGGTCCATGCCGCCTCCCCCGGGACCTTAGCAGTCCCAGTCTCCTCCTTTTCCGTCCGCACCACCAGGGCCTCGAGGATCTCGCGGATCCCACCGGCAGCCCGCGCTATTTTTGCGGCGAACCCCCCTTTAAGACTGGTTGACTTCCCAGTCAGGTCGCGGATGAGACTCAGCTTGCCCTCGGCCACAAGCATGAGCTCCTCCGCCCCCAGGCTCTCAATTGAGGCCGCCGCAACCCCCTCAGGGCCCGTCCCTTCGGGGCCTTTTTTTCCCGTCTCGGGGCTCACCCCCTCGACGCCATCTACTGCCGTGGCCTTCTTGGACATAAGGGCTCGCTTCTCAAGCTTGGCTTGAGTGGCCGCCTCCTTGGCCTCCTGTTGCCGTTCAGCCAGCTGTCGGCGGGCCCTCGCCAGGCTCGGGGCAATACCGCCCCGCTTCCCACGCCTAGCCGTGTCTAGTCTAGCCTAGTCGAACCGCCGACCCCGAGTCCGGGGGCCGGTCTCCCTTCAACAGAAGGCAGAGCCGGCCCACCCTGAAGGGTCCCGGGCAGCACCCCGACCGCAAGCAGCAGTCGAGGAGCTCCCGGAACCTGTCTCCGAGGTGCACGAGAGCCAACGCTAGCACCTTCCCGTGCACCCCGTCCGAGTCCGTCCGTCTTGCCCGAGGGCGTACCTCGAGCTCGGCCGGCGCCTTTGCCTTCTTCGGCGTAGTCGCCGGCCGACCTGCGCTCTCGATGGCCGCCCTTGCGGCCCTCGCCACCGGTGAGCTGTCGCCCGCCAGTGGCGGACGGACGACTGTCGGAGGAGGCAGGCGCGACTCAATCGCAGCGAGCCGCCCATCCACTAAGTTGCCGACGAGCCGGGCGATATTACTCTCCAGAGTCTGGAGATCGACCGGGCCCGCCGGCCCCTGCGCCTTCCTCTCGGCCCGGAGCTCCTGGAACTCCCGGCGGTGCGCCTTGACCTCCTCCCGCAAGGAGGCCACCTCCCGTTGGAGACGGGCGTTGTCAGCTCGGAGGCGGTGGGTCTCCTCCACCTCCGTGCGCACCACCAGGGCCTCCAGGATCTCCCGGATCCCGCCCGCGGCCCTCGCAATTTTCGCGGCGTAGCCCCCCTTGAGGCTCGCCGATTTCCCCGTGAGGTCGAGGATGGCCTGCAACATCCCCTCACCCCTCACCATGAGGTCCTCGGCGCCCCCACCGAGTGGGCTCGCCGCTTCCCCCTCAGGGCTTCTCCCTTCGGGGCTTCCCATCTCCGCCTCGGGGCTCACCCCCTCGGCGCTTACTCCCGCCACATATGGGCTCGTCTTGGCCTTAAGGGCCCGCTTCTCAAGGAGCGCATTAAAAGCCGCCTCCTTGGCCTCCTCCCTTCGCTCCCTCACTTGTTGGCGGGCCCTGGCCAGGCTAGGCGCAGTGCCGCCCCGCTTTCCACGCCTGGACGTGGCTATTTTTGCCCGCTCAGTGGGCGTCTCTGTCTCCGTGTCGGAGAACAGGCGCTTGTGACCGAGCGTCGCCTCAGGCAAGCTGGTGAGCGACGTGTCTGTCCCAGACCCGCTCGCCCAATCCGCTTTGCTCTCTCCGACTCCTCGCCTGCTCCTTGGACCATCCACCGCGTCCATTGCCCTCTCACTACTTTCGCTGCCTCCGGCAGCCGACTGTGGTTTCTTTGGGAGACCACCCTCCCCGGAACCCCTGGGCCCCAACATGTCACCCTCCACCCGGAAACCCCGGGACTCGACTGCCCAGGGTCGTCACCGATCCCCAGACAGCCCACACAGGACGACAAACACACACACGAAACGAAAAAACCCACCACCAAAGACAAAACAACAAAACCCACAAAAATCAAATTTTGAGGGGGAAGGGGGGGTCCCCCGACCTCGCACCCCGCACGAAAAATGCTCCGACAGGCAACACCGATCGGATGGCACCCTAAATTTCTGCGAATTCGCGAAGAAAAATTTAGAGCACCTGCTCTCGTACCGGTATTGCCTACCGAAAAACCAAGTTCCGAGCAAGGTGGAGATGCGGGAGTGGTCGCAAACGACTCCCCCCGACCCCTGGACATCAAAACAACGAAAAAGATTTTTTAGGGGTTTTTGGCCCCTAAAAAATAGTTCCCGTGGGAAATTCCAAAAAATTCCCACGGGACCCGATGAAGACCACTAACACACACAATATCCACCGAAAAAGCACAATTCACCTATACAAATCCTCCCGAAGTTCGACTTCAACCTTTTTTTTTTTTTTTTTTTTTTTTTTTTTTTTTTTTTTTTTTTTTTTTTTGTGACGCGGGGAAAAATGCGTTACGCACACCACCGGTGCCTGGGTGGCCTCCGGTGGTAGTGTGGGACTCCCCGTCGGCTGTCCGACGGTATACCCACTAAACAACCCCGCGAAATGCCATCGGCCGCGTTGGTGTGGTGCCCCGGATCTGTCAGCAACAGGGCACCACTGCGACTGGCCAGCCCCTCAGGAGGGGCCGGACTTCTTCTCTCTAGGGGCCGTCCCGGCAAATTGGGACAGCCCCTCCGGCGGCGGGACCGTTATGGGGCCAGGTTCCCATCCTGACCCCTAGTCCCACAGGTTAGGGAGGCGGCAGTAGGTGCGCGTAGCGCCTACGCCGCACTCCCGTCCGCCGTCTCCGGAGCGGGACAGCCAACGGATCATCCTCCCTATCCCGCTCCGCGGCCTCCTTCTGGGACATGACCGTCTCACAGAAGGAGGCCATCGCCTGCCAGGCACTGTCGCTCCCGAGCATGTAGCGGACCACGCTCGGGAGCGAGAGGTCCGCGCTTCCCAGCGCGGACACCAGATCATGGCGCTGCCGATACCACCTGGGACACTGCTCCAAGGTGTGCTGAGCAGTGTCCTCGGCCGCGCCACAATCGTGGCA
This sequence comes from Pyralis farinalis, assembly GCA_947507595.1. NCBI lineage: Eukaryota > Metazoa > Arthropoda > Insecta > Lepidoptera > Pyralidae > Pyralis > Pyralis farinalis. The sequence continues at coordinate 41,306,040 of OX382261.1, read as the reverse complement.
GCCTGGCCGCTCCTCCCGCCTCGCGACCCGGTGCAGGTACTCACCGAAGCATCCATGTCCGGTGAGCACCTGCACCATGCGGAAAGTGAGGGGTTTGCGCCTACGACGCATCCACGCCTCCAGGACCGGGCGCAGCGCCTCCGCAACGCGGACTCCGTACCGCGGCTGCGCCAGGTCCTCCCCCCACCTCCGCATCATCTCCTCATGCCCTCGCTGGCGATACCGCCCCACCTCCACAGACGTGGGGCGCTCGCCGAGGCTCCTCCTCTCGGCGACAAACGCGTACACCTCGGCGAGCACCTCCGCCACCAACTCCCAGGGCGGGTCGCCAGCGAGGGCGGTCGCGGCCGTCCATGCTACCGTACGGTACCCCCTAATCGCCCTCTGCGCTATGACCCGCTGCGCTCTGCGCAGCTGAGCCTTGTTGCGAGCGCAGAGGGCGTCCGCCCATATGGGGGCCCCGTACGTCGCCATACTCCGGCAGATGCCGGAGTACAGCCGTCTGCACGCGGCGCTGGGCCCGCCCAAATTGGGCAGGAGACGGCCCAGCGCCGCCGCAGCTCTGATGACCCTCGGCCCCAACCGCTCGAAGTGGGGGCCGAAGGTCCATCTCCCGTCCAGGGTGAGGCCCAGATAACTCATCTGGGCACTCACCCTAATCCTGCCTCCTCCAATCTGGAGGTGCGCTCCCGAGGGGGGGGCCCGCCTGCCGGTCCCGCGGAAGAGGAGGGCCTCGGTTTTATCCAAACGGACCCGAAGCCCAAGCCTCTCTATGCGGCTGACCACCAGTCCTACACCGATTATCAATTCTCCCAGATGCTCCTGGGTCATGGCATTTTTCGGAAGAGATTGTTTGAACTGGGAAGGTATGACTCAAGTATGTGTGCGTGCGGGGAAAGCGAGGAGGACAGAGACCATGTTTTGTGGTCCTGTCCTAGGTATGATGATCTGCGGTGTGAGATGATGGATGGGATATGGCGCTGTGGCGCGGTAATGGGTCCGGTGTTCCACACTGATCTCGTGTCGTCGGCGGCAAGCTTCGCGGTTTTCCGCAGGTTCGCCCACGGGTGGCACAAGCGCAGATCTGCGGAGGAACAGGCAGAGAAGGCTGGGGAGGATGTAGGACTGTAATCGAATACAGTACACTTACGGACGGCGACGAAGGCGTAAGTGTGCTTGTTGCTGCCCCAGAAAGGGGAGAAAGAAAAATAGAGACAGGACAGAGATGTAAATAATTTGTAGGGAGTCAAGCAAATGCCCACGGCACGAAGAGAGCCTTAGAGCAGCATGTGCCGTGCGCATCTCCCGCGATTCGGCTCATATGACCGTGAGGTCGGTGGAGCCATGGGCGGTGGTGGGTCAAGTCCTACACCGACTTCGGCCAGCCGCGCCGCCTCCACGAAGGTCTTGCCCCGGGACGTGACGAGGGTGTCATCTGCATAGCAGATGACGCCCATCCCGGGGAGGAGACGGCCCCGCAGGACCCAGTCGTATGCGAGGTCCCACAAGATGGGGCCCAGAACGGACCCCTGTGGGACACCGCACACGACGCGCCTTCTGACCATCTGGCCCCTCGCGTCCTCGTAGCGCACCTCCCTGTCCTCCAGATACGCCTTCAACAGCCTCCCCAAGTACGGAGGCACCCCAAAGTACTTGAGGGCCTCCAGTATGGTACTGTGGGGGAGGCTGTTGAAGGCGTTGGCGATGTCTAACGACACCGCCACCACCACGTCTCCCTCGCGCTCCGCCTCTTCCGTCACCGACCTTAGGCGCCTAATGGCGTCGACGGTCGACCGTCTGGCCCGGAACCCGAACTGGGCATCCGAGAGGCCCGGTCACCGTCACCGGGCAGCGCATCAGGGCGGAGCTGGAGCCCCGCCAGTCCGGGCGGATTTCGCCCACCCGGACCTGCTCGGGGGCGCAGCCCCCCTCGCGAGCGACCGCAACCTGTACCCGCTGTACAGTGGCGGCGTCATCCAGACCGGTGATCCGGAACTCCGCGCACTTCACCGGCCTGGAGTCCTCCGCAACGCCGGACAGAGCAGCCGTCAGTTTCGCCGCCAGGGCGTCAGCCTTTTCAGCCAGTGAAGGCGTCGCAGAGACGACCAGCCCCCTCCTCGGCGTCCAGATCCTCCATTGGCGGGAGGCCCCAGCGGCCGACAATGGCCGCCTCCTCAGCCAGTTCCCGGTCGAGCCTGGTGAGCGCCCAACGCGGGAACCGGCTCCGCCACCGGGACGAAGTCGTCGGACTCCCGGGGGCTGGAGACACCTCGAACCTGATGTAGCGATGGTCCGAGAGTGTCTCCACCCCCGTCTCCACCCTCCAACCCTCCACTCGGCGTGCGGTGGACGCGGTGGCGAAGGACAGATCCACCACCGATCCTCCGTTCCACCGCACGCACGTGTGGACTGTCCCCCTATTCAAGAGGGACAGTCCCGCGGCCAGCGCCCACTCCTCCACTTTCCGCCCCTTGGCTTCCGTGGCCGGGTTGCCCCACGCCGTGGATTTGGCGTTGAAGTCCCCGGCCACGATAACCTGGGCGGGCGCTAGCCGCCTGACTGCCGACCCCAGAGCATCGAGCAGCTGCTCCAAGGCCGGCAGGTCGCGGTTCGGGGAGAAGTACACACCGATGATTGCGTACTCCCCCCGAACCGCCGCCACGTATCCGCCTCCCCTCCCCCACACCACGAGTGGGGGGCTGGCGCCAGGCCTCGTGACGATGGCCACGGAACCGTCCAGATCCCCGGCCCAGTTAGGCCGGGAGGGCACGGAATATGGTTCCGCAACCACCGCCACGTCCACGTCCCACTCCGCCATGGTCTGCAGGAAAAGGTCCTGAGCCCCGGCGGAGTGGTTGACGTTGGCCTGCAGGAAGCGAGGATGTCCGGCCATTACTCGGACATCCTAGCCTCCGGCGCCGTCTGCCGCCCACTCCCGCGAGGGGTGGGGAGCGCTTTCCCTCGGATAGATGGGGGGTTGCACAGCCGACCCCCCATCACGTGGGCCGCCTTCCTACCGGCGTCGGCGCACACGGCACAGCGGGCCTGCGCCGAGCAGACCGAGGCGATGTGCCCCGGCTGCCCGCACCTATAACATAGGCGGCTGCGGTCCTCCTTGGAGGGGCACAACTCCGCGGTGTGCCCCTTCCCCATGCACTTAAAACAGTGCATGGGGCGCGCCTCCAGCAAGTGGAGCTGCGCCCGACTCCACCCCACCCCGACACTGCCCAGCTGGAGCAGCTTCTTCGCTGCCGTCACCGGGCAGCGCATGAGGGCGGAGCTGGAGTTCCGCCAGTCCGGGCGGATTTCGCCCACCCGGACCTGCTCGGGGGCGCAGCCCCCCTCGCGTGCGACCGCAGCCTGTACCCGCTCTACCGTGGCGGCGTCATCCAGACCGGTGATCCGGAATTCTGCGCACTTCACCGGTCTGGATACCTCCGCGACGCCGGTCAAGGCAGCCGACAGCTTGGCTGCCAGGGCGTCAGCTTTCTCCTGGCTGGAGGAGCCAGGGACCTCAATGAGCCTCGCTCCGGTCGCCGACTTGCGAATCCGGAGCGAGCCTATCCCAATCTCCCCCAGATTCACCTCCCGCTCAGCTTTTAGAAGGGCCGAGGCATACGTTGCCCCCCCTTTAGCTGCCTCCGGCCGTAACTTTAGGATTACGGCCGTGGAGCTGGGGAGCACCAATTTGGCCTTAGGGCCTTCCCCCTTGCCTGCGGGAGCAGGAGTCACTGACGCCCCTGAGGGCGGCGCAGGTGCCGCAGGAGTCGCAGGGGCCGCGGCCTTCCGCGGCTTGCGGCGGACCACATCGGTCCACGCCTCCTTTTGGACCTGAGTGGTCCGTTCTTCTGCCGGCGGCGTCACCGCGGCCGGCCTTGCCCCTGATGTGGACGGGCCGAAGCTCGTCCACGACTCCTTGCGGGCACTGCTGCGGGCGGGGCCCGATCCGGTGGCCGGTCGCGCCTGAGGGCGCACCTCAAGCTCGGCCGGCGCGTTCGCCTTTCTCGGCTTCGTCACCGGCCGACCCGCGCTCTCTATGGCCGCCCTCGCGGCCCTGGCCACCGCAGAACTGTCGCCCGCCAATGGCGGACGGGCGACCACCGGAGGAGGCAGGCGCGACTCGATCGCGGCGAGCCGGCCGTCAACCAGGTTGCCGACGAGCCGGGCGATGTTGGACTCCAGAGTCTGGAGATCCACCGGGCCCGTCGGCCCCTGCGCCTTCCTCTCCTTCCGGAGCTCCTCAAACTCCAGGCGATGCGCCCGGACCTCTTCCTTCAGGGAGGAGACCTCCCGATGCAGCCGAGCGTTGTCGGCTCGGAGACGGTAGGTCTCCTCCGTTTCCGTGCGCATCACTAGGGATTCGAGGATCTCTCGGATCCCGCCCGCAGCCTTAGCAATCTTGGCGGCGTACCCACCCTTTAGGCTGGCCGACTTGCCGGTGAGGTCCAGGATGACGCCCAGCATCCCGTCGCCCCTCACCAAGAGCTCCTCGGCTCCCTCATCGGCCAGGCACACCGCCTTCCCCTCAGGGCTTCTCCCTTCGGGGCTTCCTATCGCCGCCTCGGGGCTCACCCCCTCGGCGCTTCCGGCCACTGCCTTTCCACCCTTCTGGCTCTTGAGGGCCCGCCTCTCAAGGAGCGCCTGGATGGCCGCCTCCTTGGCCTCCTCCTGCCTCTCCTTAAGCTGCCGGCGGGCCCTGACAAGGCTGGGAGCAATGCCGCCCCTCTTTCCCCGCCTGGCAGTAGGCAACTTCGCACGCTCATCCGGCGTCTCGGTCTCCGACCCAGAGAACAGCCTCTTCCTCCCCAGATCGGATTCGGAGAGGGTGGTGACCGACATAGTGTCGGTCTCCTCCCCTCCACCACACATAATCTCCACCTCCACCTCTACCAACTGTGGCTCCTGCGGGAGACCACTCTCCACGGGACTGTCGGACCCCGACATCGTCCCCACCCGGTAGCACCGGGACTCGGCTGCCTAGGTTCGTCACCGAACCCTAGACAGCCCACACCCAACGACAAACACAACAAACAATAAACAACACCACAGAAACACAACAAAACAACCAACAAAAACACCAAGGCACACACTCCACTGCGAAAAGCAAGCACCACCTAACAGCTCCTCCTAGGTAATGAACCACCTCGCCCACAAGTATCGACTTTCCAGATTTGGTCACCACTCACCGGCCACTGCGTTACCGCGCACCGGTGAGATGGGTCCAGGGCAGACGACGGGGACGTACTGGAAATCACTTGGGGCCTGCCCCAACCTAACCTAACCTTTTTTTTTTTTTTTTTTTTTTGTGACGCGGGGAAAAATGCGTTACGCACACCACCGGTGCCTGGGTGGCCTCCGGTGGTAGTGTGGGACTCCCCGTCGGCTGTCCGACGGTATACCCACTAAACAACCCCGCGAAATGCCATCGGCCGCGTTGGTGTGGTGCCCCGGATCTGTCAGCAACAGGGCACCACTGCGACTGGCCAGCCCCTCAGAAGGGGCCGGACTTCTTCTCTCTAGGGGCGTCCCGGCAAATTGGGACAGCCCCTCCGGCGGCGGGACCGTTATGGGGCCAGGTTCCCAGCCTGACCCCTAGTCCCACAGGTTAGGGAGGCGGCAGGAGGTGCGCGTAGCGCCTCCGCCGCACTCCCGTCCGCCGTCTCCGGAGCGGGACAGCCACGGGATCATCTTCCCTGTCCCGCTCCGAGGCCTCCTTCTGGGACATGACAGTCTCACAGAAGGAGGCCACCGCCTGCCAGGCACTGTCGCTCCCGAGCATGTAGCGGACCACGCTCGGGAGCGAGAGGTCCGCGCTTCCCAGCGCGGACACCAGATCATGGCGCTGCCGAGACCACCTGGGACACTGCTCCAAGGTGTGCTGAGCAGTGTCCTCGGCCGCGCCACAATCGTGGCAGCCTGGCCGCTCCTCCCGCCTCGCGACCCGGTGCAAGTACTCACCGAAGCACCCATGCCCGGTGAGCACCTGCACCATGCGGAAGGTGAGGGGTTTGCGTCTGCGACGCATCCACGCCTCCAGGACCGGGCGCAGCGCATCCGCAACGCGGACTCCGTACCGCGGCTGCGCCAGGTCCTCCCCCCACCTCCGCATCATCTCCTCATGCCCTCGCTGGCGATACCGCCCCACCTCCACAGACGTGGGGCGCTCGCCGAGGCTCCTCCTCTCGGCGACAAACGCGTACACCTCGGCGAGCACCTCCGCCACCAACTCCCAGGGCGGGTCTCCAGCGAGGGCGGTCGCGGCCGTCCATGCTACCGTACGGTACCCCCTAATCGCCCTCTGCGCTATGACCCGCTGCGCTCTGCGCAGCTGAGCCTTGTTGCGAGCGCAGAGGGCGTCCGCCCATATGGGGGCCCCGTACGTCGCCATACTCCGGCAGATGCCGGAGTACAGCCGTCTGCACGCGGCGCTGGGCCCGCCCAAATTGGGCAGGAGACGGCCCAGCGCCGCCGCAGCTCTGATGGCCCTCGGCCCCAACCGCTCGAAGTGGGGGCCGAAGGTCCATCTCCCGTCCAGGGTGAGGCCCAGATAACTCATCTGGGCACTCACCCTAATCCTGCCTCCTCCAATCTGGAGGTGCGCTCCCGAGGGGGGGCCCCGCCTGCCGGTCCCGCGGAAGAGGAGGGCCTCGGTTTTGTCCAACCGGACCCGAAGCCCAAGCCTCTCTATGCGGCTGACCACCAGTCCTACTCCGACTTCGGCCAGCCGCGCCGCCTCCACGAAGGTCTTACCCCGGGATGTGACGAGGGTGTCATCTGCATAGCAGATGACACTCATCCCGGGGAGGAGACGGCCCCGCAGGACCCAGTCGTATGCGAGGTCCCACAGAATGGGGCCCAGAACGGACCCCTGTGGAACACCGCACACGACGCGCCTTCTAACCATCTGGCCCCTCGCGTCCTCGTAGCGCACCTCCCTGTCCTCCAGATACGCCTTCAACAGCCTCCCCAAGTACGGAGGCACCCCAAAGTACTTGAGGGCCTCCAGTATGGTACTGTGGGGGAGGCTGTTGAAGGCGTTGGCGATGTCTAACGACACCGCCACCACCACGTCTCCCTCGCGCTCCGCCTCTTCCGTCACCGACCTTAGGCGCCTAATGGCGTCGACGGTCGACCGTCTGGCCCGGAACCCGAACTGGGCATCCGAGAGGCCCGGTCCCGGGCCATCCTCCAAATGCTGAGCGAGGCGGGAGGCGACAACCCTCTCCAGGGCCTTGCCCGCCTCGTTCAGCAGAACGACCGGTCGAACCGCCGACCCCGAGTCCGGGGGCCGGTCTCCCTTCAACAGAAGGCAGAGCCGGCCCACCCTTAAGGGTCCCGGGCAGCACCCCGACCGCAAGCAGCAGTCGAGGAGCTCCCGGAACCTGTCCCCGAGGTGCACGAGGGCCAATGCCAGCACCCTCCCGTGCACCCCGTCCGGACCCGGCGCCCTTTTCTTGCCTCGGAGGCGGTCAACGACCGCCTCCATCTCCTGGTCGGTGACGGGCGGCGGAGCGCCCTCCTCCTCTCCTCTGGAGTCCGACGTCCGACGTAGGGCCATCCTCGGGGGAGCGTAGCCCCGTGGGGTGTCGGGGAAGAGTTCCCCGACAACCCTCTCCAACACGGCTGGCTGGAGGGTCTCCGTCAGTGGGGCCGACTGAGCGCGGATCTTGTTCCGCGCTCCTCTGTAAGGTCGGCCCCACGGGTCCCTATCCAAACCCTCCAGCAGCTCCTGCCACGCTCCCTCCTTGGCCCTACTGATGGCCATCTGCAAGGCCCTCTTCTTCTCCACGTATATGCCGTGCAGATGGCCATCTCTCCCTTCGTCCCGGGGGCGGCGACGCCTGCTCCGAGTATACGCCCTACGCGCCCCGTTGCAAGCGTCCCGGAGGTCGGCCATCTCAGCCGACCACCAGTAGACCGCCCGCCTCGGAGGCGGACGCCCAACGCTGGGCATGGCCGCCCTGCAAACCGCCGTGAAGGCGTCGCAGAGACGACCAGCCCCCTCCTCGGCGTCCAGATCCTCCATTGGCGGGAGGCCCCAGCGGCCGACAATGGCCGCCTCCTCGGCCAGTTCCCGGTCGAGCCTGGTGAGCGCCCAACGCGGGAACCGGCTCCGCCACCGGGACGAAGTCGTCGGACTCCCGGGGGCTGGAGACACCTCGAACCTGATGTAGCGATGGTCCGAGAGTGTCTCCACCCCCGTCTCCACCCTCCAACCCTCCACTCGGCGTGCGGTGGACGCGGTGGCGAAGGACAGATCCACCACCGATCCTCCGTTCCACCGCACGCACGTGTGGACTGTCCCCCTATTCAAGAGGGACAGTCCCGCGGCCAGCGCCCACTCCTCCACTTTCCGCCCTTTGGCTTCCGTGGCCGGGTTGCCCCACGCCGTGGATTTGGCGTTGAAGTCCCCGGCCACGATAACCTGGGCGGGCGCTAGCCGCCTCACTGCCGACCCCAGAGCATCGAGCAGCTGCTCCAGGGCCGGCAGGTCGCGGTTCGGGGAGAAGTACACACCGATGATTGCGTACTCTCCCCGAACCGCCGCCACGTATCCGCCACCCCTCCCCCACACCACGAGTGGGGGGCTGGCGCCAGGCCTCGTGACGATGGCCACGGAACCGTCCAGATCCCCGGCCCAGTTAGGCCGGGAGGGCACGGAATATGGTTCCGCAACCACCGCCACGTCCACGTCCCACTCCGCCATGGTCTGCAGGAAAAGGTCCTGAGCCCCGGCGGAGTGGTTGACGTTGGCCTGCAGGAAGCGGGGATGTCCGGCCATTATTCGGACATCCCAGCCTCAGGCGCCACCTGCCGCCCACTCCCGCGAGAGATGGGGGGCGTTCTCCCGCGTATGGATGGGGGGTTACAGAGACGACCCCCCATCACATGCGTCGCCTTTCGTCCGGCGTCGGCGCACACGGCACAGCGGGCCTGTGCCGAGCAGCCCGAGGCGATGTGCCCCGGCTGCCCACACCTGTAGCACAGGCGGCTGCGGTCCTCCTTGGAGGGGCACAACTCGGCTGTGTGCCCCTTCCCCATGCACTTGTAACAGTGCATGGGGCGCGCTTCCAACAAATGAAGCTGCACCCTACTCCAGCCCACCCCTATACTGCCCAGCTCGAGCAGCTTTTTCGCTGCCGTCACCGGGCAGCGCATCAGGGCGGAGCTGGAGTTCCGCCAGTCCGGGCGGATTTCGCCCACCCGGACCTGCTCCGGGGTGCAGCCCCCTTCGCGCGCGACCGCAACCTGAACCCGCTGTACCGTAGCGGCGTCGTCCAGGCCCGTGAGGCGGAACTCCGCACACTTCATGGGCCTGGACACTTCAACAACGCCGGACAGTGCGGCCGTTAACTTGGCCGCCAAGGCGTCAGCCTTCTCATGACTGGTGGAGCCTGGGACTTCGATCAGCCTCGCTCCGGTAGCCGACTTTCGTATCCGGAGCGAGCCGATTCCCAGCTCCCCCAGATCCACCTCCCGCTCGGCCTTAAGCAGGGCCGAGGCATACGACGCGCCCCCTTGGGCTGCCTCCGGCCGTAATTTCAGGATTACGGCCGTGGAGCCGGGGAGCACCACTTTGGGCCTTCGGCCCTCCTCCTTGCCCGCGGGAGTGGCTGACACCTTGGAAGGCGCTGGCGCCGCAGGAGTCGCGGCGGCCGCGGTCTTTCGCGGCTTGCGGCGGACCACGTCGGTCCACGCCTCCTTAGGGACCTCGGTGGCCCCCGCTGCCGGCGACGGCGTCACCGCGGCCGGCTTCGCCCTTGATGTGGACGGGCCGAAGCTCGTCCACGTCTCCTGCGGGGCCCCACTGCGGGCGGGACCCGCTCCGGTGGCCGGTCTTGCCCGAGGACGTACCTCGAGCTCGGCCGGCGCATTCACCTTCTTCGGCTTAGTCGCCGGCCGACCTGCGCTCTCAATGGCCGCCCTCGCGGCCCTCGCCACCGCAGAGCTGTCGCCCGCCAATGGCGGACGGGCGACAACCGGAGGAGGCAGGCGCGACTCAATCGCGGCGAGCCGGCCGTCCACCAGGTTGCCGACGAGCCGGGCGATGTTGGATTCCAGAGCTTGGATATCAACCGGACCCGTCGGCCCCTGCGCCTGCGCCCTCCTCTCCTTCCGGAGCTCCTCAAATTCCAGGCGATGCGCCCGGACCTCCTCCTTCAGGGAGGAGACCTCTCGCTGGAGCCGAGCGTTGTCGGCTCGTAGACGGTAGGTCTCCTCCGTCTCTGTGCGCATCACCAGGGATTCGAGGATCTCCCGAATCCCGCCCGCCGCCTTCACAATCTTGGCGGCGTAGCCCCCTTTGAGGCTCGCCGACCTGCCGGTGAGGTCGAGGATAAGCCCCAGCTTCTCCCCGGCTCTCGCCAACAGCTCGTCGGCTCCCCCCTCCGTTGGGCCCGCCGCTCTCCCCTCAGGGCTTTTCCCTTCGGGGCTTCTGTTTCCCGCCTCGGGGCTCACCCCCTCGGCGCTTCTGGCCACTGCCGTGCCATTCTTCTGGCCCTTGAGGGCCCGCTTCTCAAGGAGCGCCTGGATAGCTGCCTCCTTGGCCTCCTCATCGCGCTCCCTGAGCTGTCGACGAGCTCTGGCCAGACTGGGGGCAATGCCGCCCCTCTTACCGCGCCTGGCAGTGGCCACCTTCGCACGCTCGTCGGGCGTCTCCGTCTCTGAGCCGGAGAAGAGGCGTTTCCGGTTTAGCTCCGACTCAGAAAGGGTAGTGACGTCCATGGAGTCCGTCTCCGCCGCGCCGCCGCACATAATTTCCAGCTCCACCAGCTGCGGAATGCCACTCTCCCAGGGACTGTCAGGCCCCGACATCTTCTCTTCCACCGGTAGCACCGGGACTCGGCTGCCCAGGCTCGTCACCGAACCCTGGACAGCCCACACCCAACGAAAAACACAAAACACACCACAAAAACACAACAAAAGACAAAAACAACCAACAGAGAATAAAAATAGCGGGATACGCTCAACGCCACCAAAACAAACGAAAAGCCTCCAACAATCGCGAAAATCCTCCTCGTTAAGAACTCACCCTCGCCCACAAGTATGGTATATCCGAATTTAGTCACCACCCACCGGCCACTGCGTTACCGCGCACCAGGTGGGATGGGTCCAGGGCAGACGACGTGGACGTATCGATATACACTTGGGGGCCAACCTAACCTAACCTAACCTAACCTAACCTAACCTTTTTTTTTTTTTTTTTTTTTTTTGTGACGCGGGGAAAAATGCATTACGCACACCACCGGTGCCTGGGTGGCCTCCGGTGATAGTGTGGGACTCCCCGTCGGCTGTCCGACGGTATACCCACTAAACAACCCCGCGAAATGCCATCGGCCGCGTTGGTGTGGTGCCCCGGATCTGTTAGCAACAGGGCACCACTGCGACTGGCCAGCCCCTCAAAAGGGGCCGGACTTCTTCTCTCTAGGGGCCGTCCCGGCAAATTGGGACAGCCCCTCCGGCGGCGGGACCGTTATGGGGCCAGGTTCCCAGCCTGACCCCTAGTCCCACAGGTTAGGGAGGCGGCAGGAGGTGCGCGTAGCGCCTCCGCCGCACTCCCGTCCGCCGTCTCCGGAGCGGGACAGCCACGGGATCATCTTCCCTGTCCCGCTCCATGGCCTCCTTCCGCGCCATAACTATTTCGCAGAAGGAGGCCATCGCCTGCCAGCACCTGTCACTCCCGAGCATGGAGCGGACCACGCTCGGGAGCGAGAGGTCCGCGTCTCCCAGCGCGGACTGCAGATCGCGGCGCTGCCGAGACCACATGAGACACTGCTCTAGTGTGTGTTGAGCAGTGTCCTCGGCCGCGCCGCACTCATGGCAGTCCGGCCGCTCCTCCCGCCTCGCGACCCGGTGCAGGTACGCACCGAAGCATCCGTGTCCGGTGAGCACCTGCACCATGCGGAAGGTGAGGGGTTTCCGCTTTCGCAGCATCCACCTTTCCAGGACCGGGCGCAGCGCCTCCGCAACGCGGGTACCATACCGCGGCTGCGCCAGGTCCTCCCCCCACCTCCGCATCATCTCCTCGTGCCCTCGCCGGCGACATCGCCCTATTTCCTCCATCGTGGGGTGCTCGCCGAGAGCCCTCCTACTCGCAACAAAGTTGTACACCTCGGCGAGCACCTCCGCCACCAGCTCCCAGGGCGGGTCGCCAGCGGTACCCCCTTATCACCCTCTGCGCTATGACCCGCTGCGCTCTGCGCAGCTGGGCCCTATTTTGGCGACAGAGGGCGTCCGCCCATATAGGGGCACCGTACGTGGCCATACTCCGGCAGATTCCGGAGTACAGCCGCCTGCACGCGGCGCTGGGCCCGCCCAAATTGGGCAGGAGCCTACCCAGCGCCGACGCAGCTCTGATGACCCTCGGCCCCAACCGCTCGAAGTGGGGGCCGAAGGTCCATCTCCCATCAAGGGTGAGGCCCAGGTACCTCATCTGGGCACTCACCCTGATCCTCCTTCCTCCTATTTGGAGGTGTGCTCCCGAGGGGGGGCCCCGCCTGCCGGTCCCGCGGAAGAGGAGGGCTTCGGTCTTCTCCAAACGGACCCGAAGCCCAAGCCTCTCTATACGGCTGACCACCAGTCCTACACCGACTTCGGCCAGCCGCGCCGCCTCCACAAAGGTCTTGCCCCGGGACGTGACGAGGGTGTCATCTGCGTAACAGATGACGCCCATCCCGGGGAGGAGACGGCCCCGCAGGACCCAGTCGTATGCGAGGTCCCACAGGATGGGGCCCAGAACGGACCCCTGTGGAACCCCGCACCCGACAACCCTTCTGACCATATGGCCCCTCGCGTCCTCGTAGCACACCTCCCTGTCCTCCAGGTATGCCTTCAAGAGCCTCCCCAAGTACGGAGGCACCTCAAAATACTTGAGGGCCTCCAGGATGGTACTGTGGGGGAGGCTGTTGAAGGCATTGGCGATGTCGAGCGACACCGCCATCACCACCTCTCCCTCGCGCTCCGCATCCTCCGTCACCGACCTCAGGCGCCTTATGGCGTCGACGGTCGACCGTCTGGCCCGGAACCCGAACTGGGCATCCGAAAGGCCCGGTCCCGGGCCATCCTCCAAGTGCTGAGCGAGGCGGGAGGCGACAACCCTCTCCAGGGCCTTGCCCGCCTCGTTCAGCAGAACGACCGGTCGAACCGCCGACCCCGAGTCCGGGGGCCGGTCTCCCTTCAACAGAAGGCAGAGCCGGCCCACCCTGAAGGGTCCCGGGCAGCACCCCGACCGCAAGCAGCAGTCGAGGAGCTCCCGGAACCTGTCTCCGAGGTGCACGAGAGCCAACGCTAGCACCTTCCCGTGCACCCCGTCCGGACCCGGCGCCCTCTTTTTGCCTCGGAGGCGGTCAACGACCGCCTCCATCTCCTGGTCGGTGACGGGCGGCGGAGCGCCCTCCTCCTCTCCTCTGGAGTCCGACGTCCGACGTAGGACCATCCTCGGGGGAGCGTAGCCCCGTGGGGTGTCGGGGAAGAGTTCCCCGACAACCCTCTCCAACACGGCTGGCTGGAGGGTCTCCGTCAGTGGGGCCGACTGAGCGCGGATCTTGTTCCGCGCTCCTCTGTAAGGTCGGCCCCACGGGTCCCTATCCAGACCCTCCAGCAGCTCCTGCCACGCTCCCTCCTTGGCCCTACTGATGGCCATCTGCAGGGCTCTCCTACTCTCCACGTAGACGCCGTGCAGACGGCCATCCCTTTCTTCGTCCCGGGGGCGGCGACGCCTGCTCCGGGTGTACGCTCTACGCGCCCCGTTGCAGACGTCCCGGAGGTCGGCTATCTCCGCCGACCACCAGTAGACCGCCCGCCTTGGGGGCGGACGCCCAACACTGGGCATGGCCGCCCTGCACACCGCCGTGAAGGCGTCGCAGAGACGGCCAGCCCCTGGCTCCACCCCCAAATCCTCCATCGGCGGGAGGCCCCAGCGGCCAACTATGGCCGCCTCCTCCGCCAGTTCCCGGTCGAGCCTGGTGAGTGCCCAACGCGGGAACCGGCTCCGCCAACGGGACGAAATCGTCGGACTCCCAGGGGCTGGAGACACCTCGAACCTGATATAGCGATGGTCCGAGAGTGTCTCCACCCCCGTCTCCACCCTCCATCCTTCCACTCGGCGTGCGGCGGAGGCGGTGGCGAAGGACAGATCCACCACCGACCCTCCGTTCCACCGCACGCACGTGTGGACTGTCCCCCTGTTCAAGAGGGACAGTCCCGCGGCCAGCGCCCACTCCTCCACCTTCCGCCCTTTGGCTTCCGTGGCCGGGTTGCCCCACGCCGTGGACTTGGCGTTGAAGTCCCCGGCCACGAAAACCTGGGCGGGCGCTAGCCGCCTCACTACCGGCCCCAGAGCGTCGAGCAGCCGCTCCAAGGCCGGCAGGTCGCGGTTCGGGGAGAAGTACACACCGATGATTGCGTACTCTCCCCGAACCGCCGCCACATACCCCGCCCCCCTTCCACTCACCACGAGTGGGGGGCTGGCGCCAGGCCTCGTGACGATGGCCACGGAACCGTCCAGATCCCCGGCCCAGTTAGGCCGGGAGGGCACGGAATATGGTTCCGCAACCACCGCCACGTCCACGTCCCACTCCGCCATGGTCTGCAGGAAAAGGTCCTGAGCCCCGGCGGAGTGGTTGACGTTGGCCTGCAGGAAGCGGGGATGTCCGGCCATTACTCGGACATCCCAGCCTCAGGCGCCACCTGCCGCCCACTCCCGCGGGAGATGGGGGGCGTTCTCCCGCGGACGGATGGGGGGTTGCAGAGACGGCCCCCCATCACGTGTGTGGCCTTCCTGCCGGCGTCTGCGCACACTGCACAGCGGGCCTGGGCCGAGCAGCCCGAGGCGATGTGCCCCGGCTGCCCGCACCTGTAGCACAATCGGCTGCGGTCCTCCTTGGAGGGGCACAGCTCAGCGGTGTGCCCCTTCCCCATGCACTTGTAACAGTACATGGGGCGCGCCTCCAGCAAGTGGAGCTGCGCCCTGCTCCAGCCTACGCCGACACTGCCCAGTTCGAGCAGCTTTTTCGCTGCCGTCACCGGGCAGCGCATCAGGGCAGAGCTGGAACCACGCCAGTCCGGGCGGATTTCGCCCACCCGGACCTGCTCGGGGGCGCAGCCCCCCTCGCGAGCGACCGCAACCTGCACCCGCTGTACAGTAGCGGCGTCATCCAGACCGGTGATCCGGAACTCCGCGCACTTCACCGGCCTGGAGACCTCTGCAACGCCGGACAGAGCAGCCGTCAGTTTCGCCGCCAGGGCGTCAGCCTTTTCATGGCTGGAGGAGCCGGGGACCTCAATGAGCCTCGCTCCGGTCGCCGACTTCCTAATCCGGAGCGAGCCGATCCCCAGCTCCCCCAGATTCACCTCCTGCTCGGCCTTTAGTAGGGCCGAGGCATACGTGGCCCCCCCAGTGGCTGCCTCCGGCCGTAACTTCAAGATTACGGCCGTGGAGCCGGGGAGCACCACCTTGGCCTTGCGGCCCTCATCCTTTCCTGCTCGAGCAGGAGGTGCCGACGCCCTGGAGGGCGCGGGTGCCGCCCGCGCCGCAGGAGCCGCCCGTGTCGCGGGAGCCCCGGGGGCCGCGGTTTTCCGTAGCCCGCGGCGGACCACGTCGGTCCATGCCGCCTCCTTCGGGGCCTTATCAGCCCCTCCGGCCACCGACTGGGTCGCCGCGGCCGGTTCCCTCGCTGAGGTGGACGGGCCAAAGCTCGTCCACGTCTCCTCCACGGCACCACTACGGCGGACGGGACCCACCTTGGCGGCTTTTGCGGCCGGCCTCGCCCGTGGTCGCACGTCGAGTTCGTTCGGCGTGCTCGCCTTCTTCGGAGCAGGAGCCTGTCGCCCCGCGCTCTCGATAGCGGCTCTTGTGGCTCTTGCCACTGCCGACTTATCACCCGCCAATGGTGGACGGGTGACCGCGGGGGGAGGCAGACGCGACTCCAGTTCCGCCAACCGCCCGTCGACCAGGTTGCCGACGAGCCGGGCGATATTGCTCTCCAGGGAGCGGATATCTTCCGGGCCCATCGGCCCCTGGGTCTTTCTCTCCTTGCGGAGATCCTCAAATTCCCGGCGGTGCGCCAGGACTTCCTCCCTGAGGGAGGCGACCTCCCGCTGCAACCGGGCGTTGTCGGCCCGGAGACGGTAGGTCTCCCCCGCTTCCGTGCGCACCACCAGGGCCTCGAGGATCTCGCGGATCCCACCGGCTGCCCTTGCTATCTTTGCGGCGAACCCCCCTTTTAAACTGGCCGACTTCCCAGTTAGGTCGCGGATGAGGTTCAGCTTTTCTTCTGCCACGAGCATAAGCTCCTCCGCGCCCAGGGTCTCAGTTGAGGCCGCCGCAACCCCCTCAGGGCCCGTCCCTTCGGGGCCTTTTTTCTCCGTCTCGGGGCTCACCCCCTCGACGCCATCTACTGCCGTTGCCTTCTTGGCCATAAGGGCCCGCTTGTCAAGCTTGGCCTGAGTGGCCGCCTCCTTGGCCTCCTGTTCACGCTCGGCCAGCTGTCGGCGGGCCCTCGCCAGGCTAGGGGCAATGCCGCCCCGCTTCCCACGCCTAGCCGTGGGTATCTTGGCCCTCTCGCTAGGCGTCTCCGTCCCCGTATCGGAGAACAGTCTTTTACCACCGAGCGTCGCCTCGGGCAGACTGGTGAGCGAAGTATCGCTCTCCGCCCAGCTTCCCCACTCCATCCTACCCTCAGGACCACTTCCCACACCCTTCGGAGTTTCGGTCCCATCCGTGGCACCGTCACCACTCTCACTGTCTCCCAGTTCCGCCATTGGCTTCCCTGGGAGCCCTTCCCCACTAGCGCCCTTCGGCCTCAACATCCCCCCCCACCCGGAAAACCCGGGACCCGACTGCCCAGGGTCGTCACCGATCCCCAGACAGCCCACACCCAACGACACACACAAAAGACAAAACGAAAAACCACCACGAAAGACAGAACAACAAAAACCAACAAAAATCAAATTTTGAGGGGGAAGGGGGGGTCCCCCGACCTCGCACCCCGCACAAAAGTTGCTCCGACAGGCAACACCTGCATCTGCATAGCAGATGACACTCATCCCGGGGAGGAGACGGCCCCGCAGGACCCAGTCGTACGCGAGGTCCCACAGAATGGGGCCCAGAACGGACCCCTGCGGGACCCCGCACCCGACAGACCTCCTGACCATACGGCCCCTCGCATCCTCGAAGCACACCTCCCTGTCCTCCAAGTATGCCTTCAACAGTCTCCCCAAGTACGGAGGCACCTCAAAGTATTTGAGGGCCTCCAGTATGGTACTGTGGGGGAGGCTGTTGAAGGCATTGGCGATGTCCAGCGACACCGCCACCACCACCTTACCCTCGCGCTCCGCATCCTCCGTCACCGACCTAAGGCGCCTTATGGCGTCGACGGTCGACCGTCTGGCCCGGAACCCGAACTGGGCATCCGAGAGGCCCGGTCCCGGGCCATCCTCCAAATGCTGAGCGAGGCGGGAGGCGACAACCCTCTCCAGGGCCTTGCCCGCCTCGTTCAGCAGAACGACCGGTCGAACCGCCGACCCCGAGTCCGGGGGCCGGTCTCCCTTCAACAGAAGGCAGAGCCGGCCCACCCTGAAGGGTCCCGGGCAGCACCCCGACCGCAAGCAGCAGTCGAGGAGCTCCCGGAACCTGTCTCCGAGGTGCACGAGAGCCAAGGCTAGCACCTTCCCGTGCACCCCGTCCGGACCCGGCGCCCTCTTCTTGCCTCGGAGGCGGTCAACGACCGCCTCCATCTCCTGGTCGGTGACGGGCGGCGGAGCGCCCTCCTCCTCTCCTCTGGAGTCCGACGTCCGACGTAGGGCCATCCTCGGGGGAGCGTAGCCCCGTGGACTGTCGGGGAAAAGTTCCCCGACAATCCTCTCCAACTGCGCCGGCTGGAGGGTCTCCGTCAGCGGGGCCGACTGAGCGCGGATCTTGTTCCGCGCTCCTCTGTAAGGTCGGCCCCACGGGTCCCTATCCAGACCCTCCAGCAGCTCCTGCCACGCTCCCTCCTTGGCCCTACTGATGGCCATCTGCAGTGCTCTCCTGCTCTCCACGTATACACCGTGCAGATGGCCATCCCTTTCTTCGTCCCGGGGGCGGCGACGCCTGCTCCGGGTATACGCTCTACGCGCCCCGTTGCAGACGTCCCGGAGGTCGGCAATCTCCGCCGACCACCAGTAGACCGCCCGCCTTGGGGGCGGACGCCCAACACTGGGCATGGCCGCCCTGCACACCGCCGTGAAGGCGTCGCAGAGACGGCCAGCCCCTTGCTCCACCCCCAAATCCTCCACTGGCGGGAGGCCCCAGCGGCCGACTATTGCCGCCTCCTCTGCCAGTTCCCGGTCGAGCCTGGTGAGCGCCCAACGCGGGAACCGGCTCCGCCACCGGGACGAAATCGTCGGACTCCCGGAGGCTGGAGACACCTCGAACCTGATATAACGATGGTCCGAGAGTGTCTCCACCCCCGTCTCCACCCTCCAACCCTCCACTCGGCGTGCGGTGGACGCGGTGGCGAAGGACAGATCCACCACCGACCCTCCGTTCCACCGCACGCACGTGTGGACTGTCCCCCTGTTCAAGAGGGACAGTCCCGCGGCCAGCGCCCACTCCTCCACCTTCCGCCCTTTGGCTTCCGTGGCCGGGTTGCCCCACGCCGTTGACTTGGCGTTGAAGTCCCCGGCCACGATAACCTGGGCGGGCGCTAGCCGCCTCACTGCCGACCCCAGAGCGTCGAGCAGCCGCTCCAAGGCCGGCAGGTCGCGGTTCGGGGAGAAGTACACACCGATGATTGCGTAATCTCCCCGAACCGCCGCCACGTATCCCGCCCCCCTCCCACTCAACACGAGTGGGGGGCTGGCGCCAGGCCTCGTGACGATGGCCACGGAACCGTCCAGATCCCCGGCCCAGTTAGGCCGGGAGGGCACGGAATATGGTTCCGCAACCACCGCCACGTCCACGTCCCACTCCACCATGGTCTGCAGGAAAAGGTCCTGAGCCCCGGCGGAGTGGTTGACGTTGGCCTGCAGGAAGCGGGGATGTCCGGCCATTATTCGGACATCCCAGCCTCAGGCGCCACCTGCCGCCCACTCCCGCGGGAGATGGGGGGCGTTCTCCCGCGGACGGATGGGGGGTTGCAGAGGCGGCCCCCCATCACGTGCGTGGCCTTCCGTCCGGCGTCGGCGCATACTGCACAGCGGGCCTGTGCCGAGCAGCCCGAGGCAATATGCCCCGGCTGCCCGCACCTGTAGCACAGGCGGCTGCGGTCCTCCTTGGAGGGGCACAACTCCGCTGTGTGCCCCTTCCCCATGCACTTGAAACAATGCATGGGGCGCGCCTCCAACAGGTGGAGCTGCACCCGGCTCCAGCCCACCCGATTAGCACAGACTCCGATCATGTTGGAGGTAGAGTAGGATTTATAACGTAAGCCGATCTGCGCACACCCAGCGGACAGCTATGCTCCCGCTGGATGTGCGCAAGTTGCGATTGGCCTATGTAAAAAAAAAAAAAAAAAAAAAAAAAAAAAAAAAAACCTAACCTAACCTAACCTAACCTAACCTAACCTAACCTAACCTTTTTTTTTTTTTTTTTTTTTTTTTTTTTTTTTTTTTTTTTTTTTTTTTTTTTGTGACGCGGGGAAAAATGCGTTACGCACACCACCGGTGCCTGGGTGGCCTCCGGTGGTAGTGTGGGACTCCCCGTCGGCTGTCCGACGGTATACCCACTAAACGACCCCGCGAAATGCCATCGGCCGCGTTGGTGTGGTGCCCCGGATCTGTCAGCAACAGGGCACCACTACGACTGGCCAGCCCCTCAGGAGGGGCCGGACTTCTTCTCTCTAGGGGCCGTCCCGGCAAATTGGGACAGCCCCTCCGGCGGCGGGACCATTATGGGGCCAGGTTCCCATCCTGACCCCTAGTCCCACAGGTTAGGGAGGCGGCAGTAGGCGCGCGTAGCGCCTACGCCGCACTCCCGTCCGCCGTCTCCGGAGCGGGACAGCCTGAGGATCGTCCTCCCTATCCCGCTCCGAGGCCTCCTTCTGGGACATGACGGTCTCACAGAAGGAGGCCATCGCCTGCCAGGCACTGTCACCCCCGAGCATGGAGCGGACCACGCTCGGGAGCGAGAGGTCCGCGCTTCCTAGCGCGGACACCAGATCGTGGCGCTGCCGAGACCACCTGGGACACCGCTCCAGAGTGTGCTGAGCGGTGTCCTCGGCCGCGCCACAATCGTGGCAGCCCGGCGTCATCTCCCGCCTCGCGACCCGGTGCAGGTACTCACCGAAGCACCCATGTCCAGTGAGCACCTGCACCATGCGGAAAGTGAGGGGTTTGCGCCGGCGGCGCATCCACGCCTCCAGGACCGGGCGCAGCGCATCCGCAACGCGGACTCCGTACCGCGGCTGCGCCAGGTCCTCCCCCCACCTCCGCATCATCTCCACATGCCCGCCAACATTGGGCAGGAGGCGACCCAGCGCCGCCGCAGCTCTGATGACCTTCGGCCCCAACCGCTCGAAGTGGGGGCCGAAGGTCCATCTCCCGTCCAGGGTGAGGCCCAGATAGCTCATCTGGGCACTCACCCTAATCCTAACTCCTCCTAGTTAGAGGTGCGCTCCCGAGGGGGGGCCCGCCTGCCGGTCCCGCGGAAGAGGAGGGCCTCGGTTTTATCCAACCGGACCCGAAGCCCAAGCCTCTCTATGCGGCTGACCACCAGTCCTACTCCGACTTCGGCCAGCCGCGCCGCCTCCACGAAGGTCTTACCCCGGGATGTGACGAGGGTGTCATCTGCATAGCAGATGACACTCATCCCGGGGAGGAGACGGCCCCGCAGGACCCAGTCGTATGCGAGGTCCCACAGAATGGGGCCCAGAACGGACCCCTGTGGGACACCGCACACGACACGCCTTCTGACCATCTGGCCCCTCGCGTCCTCGTAGCGCACCTCCCTGTCCTCCAAGTACGCCTTCAACAGCCTCCCCAAGTACGGAGGCACCTCAAAGTATTTGAGGGCCTCCAGTATGGTACTGTGGGGGAGGCTGTTGAAGGCGTTGGCGATGTCTAACGACACCGCCATCACCACGTCTCCCTCGCGCTCCGCATCCTCCGTCACCGACCTTAGGCGCCTAATGGCGTCGACGGTCGACCGTCCGGCCCGGAACCCGAACTGGGCATCCGAAAGGCCCGGTCCCGGGCCATCCTCCAAGTGCTGAACGAGGCGGGAGGCGACAACCCTTTCCAGGGCTTTCCCCGCCTCGTTCAACAGAACGACCGGTCGAACCGCCGACCCCGAGTCCGGAGGCCGGTCTCCCTTCAACAGAAGGCAGAGCCGGCCCACCCTGAAGGGTCCCGGGCAGCACCCCGACCGCAAGCAGCAGTCGAGGAGCCCACGGAACCCGTCTCCGAGGTGCACGAGAGCCAACGCTAGCACCTTCCCGTGCACCCCGTCCGGACCCGGCGCCCTCTTCTTGCCTCGGAGGCGGTCAACGACCGCCTCCATCTCCTGGTCGGTGACGGGCGGCGGAGCGCCCTCCTCCTCTCCTCTGGAGTCCGACGTTCGGGCCATCCTCGGGGGAGCGTAGCCCCGTGGGTTGTCGGGGAAGAGTTCCCCGACAACCCTCTCCAACACGGCCGGCTGGAGGGTCTCCGTCAGTGGGGCCGACTGGGCGCGGATTTTGTTCCGCGCTGTTATACGGTCGGCCCCACGGGTCCCTGTCTAGGCCCTCCAGCAGCTCCTGCCACGCTCCCTCCTTGGCCCTACTTATGGCCATCTGCAAGGCTCTCTTCTTCTCCACGTAGATGCCGTGCAGATGGCCATCCCTTGCTTCGTCCCGGGGGCGGCGACGCCTGCTCCGAGTGTACGCCCTACGCGCCCCGTTGCAGGCGTCCCGGAGGTCGGCTATCTCCGCCGACCACCAGTAGACCGCCCGCCTCGGAGGCGGACGCCCAACGCTGGGCATGGCCGCCCTGCACACCGCCGTGAAGGCGTCGCAGAGACGACCAGCCCCCTCCTCGGCGTCCAGATCCTCCATTGGCGGGAGGCCCCAGCGGCCGACAATGGCCGCCTCCTCTGCCAGTTCCCGGTCGAGCCTGGTGAGCGCCCAACGCGGGAACCGGCTCCGCCACCGGGACGAAATCGTCGGACTCCCGGAGGCTGGAGACACCTCGAACCTGATATAACGATGGTCCGAGAGTGTCTCCACCCCCGTCTCCACCCTCCATCCTTCCACTCGGCGTGCGGCGGACGCGGTGGCGAAGGACAGATCCACCACCGACCCTCCGTTCCACCGCACGCACGTGTGGACTGTCCCCCTATTCAAGAGGGACAGTCCCGCGGCCAGCGCCCACTCCTCCACCTTCCGCCCTTTGGCTTCCGTAGCCGGGTTGCCCCACGCCGTGGACTTGGCGTTGAAGTCCCCGGCCACGAAAACCTGGGCGGGCGCTAGCCGCCTCACTGCCGACCCCAGAGCATCGAGCAGCTGCTCCAGGGCCGGCAGGTCGCGGTTCGGGGAGAAGTACACACCGATGATTGCGTACTCTCCCCGAACCGCCGCCACGTAACCGCCACCCCTCCCCCACACCACGAGTGGGGGGCTGGCGCCAGGCCTCGTGACGATGGCCACGGAACCGTCCAGATCCCCGGCCCAGTTAGGCCGGGAGGGCACGGAATATGGTTCCGCAACCACCGCCACGTCCACGTCCCACTCCGCCATGGTCTGCAGGAAAAGGTCCTGAGCCCCGGCGGAGTGGTTGACGTTGGCCTGCAGGAAGCGAGGATGTCCGGCCATTACTCGGACATCCTAGCCTCCGGCGCCGACTGCCGCCCACTCCCGCGAGAGATGGGGGGCGTTCTCCCGCGGACGGATGGGGGGTTGCAAAGACGGCCCCCCATCACGTGCGTCGCCTTCCGTCCAGCGTCTGCGCATACGACACAGCGGGCCTGGGCCGAGCAGGCCGAGGCGATGTGCCCCGGCTGCCCGCACCGGTAACAAAGCCGGCTGCGGTCCTCCTTGGAGGGGCACAGCTCGGCTGTGTGCCCCTTCCCCATGCACTTGTAACAATGCATGGGGCGCGCCTCCAGCAGGTGGAGCTGCACCCGGCTCCAGCCCACCCCGATACTGCCCAGCTCGAGCAGCTTCTTCGCTGCCGTCACCGGGCAGCGCATCAGGGCGGAGCTGGAACTCCGCCAGTCCGGGCGGATTTCGCCCACCCGGACCTGCTCGGGGGTGCAGCCCCCCTCGCGCGCGACCGCAGCCTTGACCCGCTCTGCCGTAGCGGCGTCGTCCAGACCCGTGAGACGGAACTCCGCACACTTCACGGGCCTGGACACCTCAGCAACGCTGGACAGGGCAGCCGACAACCTGGCTGCCAAGGCGTCAGCCTTCTCGTGACTGGACGAGCCGGGGACTTCGATAAGCCTCGCTCCGGTCGCAGACTTGCGAATCCGGAGCGAGCCGATTCCCAGCTCGCCCAGGTTTACCTCCCGCTCGGCCTTTAAAAGGGCCGAGGCATACGATGCCCCCCCTTGGGCTGCCTCCGGCCGTAACTTGAGAATTACGGCCGTGGAGCCGGGGAGCACCACTTTGGCCTTTCGGCCCTCCTCCTTGCCTGCGGGAGCTTTGGCTGACGCCTTGGAAGGCGTGGGTGCCGCAGGAGTCGCGGGGGCCGCGGATTTCCGCGGCTTGCGGCGGACCACGTCGGTCCACGACGCCTCCTTAGGGACCTCGGTGGCCCCTGCCGCTGCCGACGACGTCGCCGCGGCCCTAGATGTGGACGGGCCGAAGCTCGTCCACGACTCCTCGCTGGCGCCAGTACGGCGAGCGGGGCCCACTTTTGCGGCCTGCCTCGCCCGAGGCCGCACCTCGAGCTCGGCCGGCCGGGTCACCTTCTGCGGTGCCGGAGCCGGTCGTCCTGCGTTCTCGATGGCCGCCCTTGTGGCCTTGGCCACCGCAGACCTGTCACCCGCCAATGGCGGGCGGGTGACCGCGGGGGGAGGCAGGCGGGATTCCAGCTCCGCGAGGCGCCCATCGACGAGGTTGCCGACGAGCCGGGCGATGTTGGACTCCAGGGTCTGGATATCCACCGGGCCCGTCGGCCCCTGCGCCTGCGCCCTCCTCTCCTTCCGGAGCTCCTCAAATTCCAGGCGATGCGCCCGGACCTCTTTCCTCAGGGAAGAGACCTCCCGCTGGAGCCGAGCGTTGTCGGCTCGGAGACGGAAGGTCTCCTCCGTCTCTGTGCGCATCACCAGGGATTCGAGGATCTCCCGAATCCCGCCCGCCGCCTTCACAATCTTGGCGGCGTAGCCCCCTTTGAGGCTCGCCGACCTGCCGGTGAGGTCGAGGATAAGCCCCAGCTTCTCCCCGGCCCTCGCCAACAGCTCGTCGGCTCCCCCCTCCGTTGGGCCCGCCGCTCTCCCCTCAGGGCTTATCCCTTCGGGGCTTCCTATCGCCGCCTCGGGGCTCACCCCCTCGGCGCTTCCGGCCACTGCCTTTCCACCCTTCTGGCTCTTGAGGGCCCGCCTCTCAAGGAGCGCCTGGATGGCCGCCTCCTTGGCCTCCTCATTGCGCTCCCTGAGCTGTCGGCGGGCTCTGGCCAGACTGGGGGCGATGCCGCCCCTCTTGCCGCGCCTGGAAGTGGCCACCTTCGCCCGCTCGTCGGGCGTCTCCGTCTCTGAGCCGGAGAAGAGGCGCTTGCCCCGCCCCAGCTCCGACTCCGAAAGGGTGGGGACCGACATACTGTCGGTCTCCTCCCCTCCGCCCGACAGCAACTCCAACTCCACCTCGACCAGCTGTGGCTGCTGCGGGAGTTCACCCTCCACGGAACCCTCAGGCCCCAACATCGTCCCGCTCCCCGGCATCACCGGGACTCGGCTGTCTAGGTCCGTGACCGAACCCTAGACAGCCCACACAACACAAAAACACGAACGATAAACACAAAAACACAACAAGTGACAAAACAAACACCAACAAAAACCGCCTATGTTCGTCACCGAACCCAGCGACAAACACAACAACGCAACAAAAACACGCGACACCACCAAAAACACGGACACGCTCCACACCAGAATCAACGAAAACGTTAATTACTCCTCCTCTACACAACCTCCTCGCCCACAAGTATTGTCTTCTAGTTTTAGTCACCACTCACAAAAAAAAAAAACCTAACCTAACCTAACCTAACCTGGGGTGCGCGTCCGAAACCTCCACGTTGGTCCTCCCGTTTCTTGTCCCCTTCATATTCGTATGGGGGGGAACGGAAGCGGGAGGGCTGGTGCACCCTGGACAACGGTAAATATGTTCCCTTTCGAGAGTTCGTGTTTGCCGTTGACGAATATCGGACGAGGTGTTAGGAGCTGGGCTCCTAGGAGCTCGGCTCCTATATGATGGTCCATTCGGACAGCGGTCCTCGGACGGTGGATGGAGGGGAGGACCCCTCGGCGCGGCGGGTCTCCTGTGTGCGGTTGTCGTGCGCAGGGGACAACGTCGTGCGAGGAGCTGCGGGAGCGAGAGCGCGCCGGTAGCGCGCGCACGCCCCGTCGGCCAACGGTGAGGGGGCGCCGGCGACGCATGTATGCAGGCGTCCCCGATTAGAGTATCCACGGGCGGCGGGTCGGGGGACCTGCCGCCCCTGTGTGGATAAGTGACGGATGGCTCCCCTCCGTGTTCGGGGGAGCCGTCGTGAGGTGTCTGGGGGGCCAGGTGTTTGCCCCCCATATTGAGTCGGGCCCTCCGCGAGAGGGCGACCCTTGCCGAGCCGCAGTGAGTATACATTTGCCTATCCTGCGACTCGGCTAAGGCGAAGGAGGAACACCGTGGGGTTTTAGTGGGTAGTCCGGCCACATGCCGGGAGTCCCACACGAAGCCGTCCCCTGCTGCCCCCGCGGCGGGGGAGGCGAAGTGCGTAAATGCATTTCCCCACGTACAAAAAAAAAAAAAAAAAAAAAAAAAACCTAACCTAACCTAACCTAAAAAACTACGTTGACTACAATTACTGGTCCTCTACACTGCGCTAACATCAGCAGCCATCAGCCGTCGAACGCAGCAACACCATCAGCAGCGCACCAACACCATCAGCAGCGCACCAACACCTAGAGACCGTAGTACCTAGAGATAGCGTAGTTCTAGCATAAATTTACATTTATTTAATTTTAAATTTTAACTAACCTAACTAACGACACAGACTAGGGAAATGGCATCCCAAAACGCGCCTACCACCACTACCCCAACCAAAATCACATCCGGGGAGGACAGACAGGGACTGTCCCGGATCTCCACGGGTCGTACGCCCTCACCGCCATCAAACCAATCCACTATCATGACGTCGGAAGGAGATAAACGCCCTTCCCAAAGCGAAACAGACACCACCACATTAACACACTTGCCCGGAACGAGTCAGAAGAGGAAGATTCCCACCCCACCCAAAACCTACAAGGTCAGCGCTCGAGCAGTCAAGCGATCTAGCTGCACACATAACACCCCCACACACGACACACACGACACCCCCGAACTGAGCGGCAAGATAGCAAAGCAGAAAGCGCTGGCCCAAAAGATATCCACAGGAGGAATGAGGAGGGCTGTCTCAATTAAAAATGCCCGCGAAACAGCCCGCAAGACCAGTGGGACCCACGAGATGGCCTCCCCCGCCGTACTAGAAGTCCCTGACACGCGAACTCACGCAGAGGTCACGCACACCCACGCTAAGTGTTGGCATTATACCCCAACACTAAATATGAGGTACATCACTGGCCGATTGCGGCGCAGCTCGCTCTCTCCACGTTTGGCCACCCTACGATACACACGTATCTTCAGTATTCAGTAATTTACTGTGCACCGCATTGATTCACAAATACAGCAATCTTTCCAAGAACCGGCCTTTTACTTCATACAGTCCACACATACCGCACATGGTCCTTCTCACGGAACAAAAAAAAGGATTGCAACATAACTTTGTGAAAAATTTATTGGTGAGAAACTAAAAATATTAGTCATCATGGCTGCCGGAAGGTGCTTAATGTGATGCTCGGTGACAACCGCTGCTGATTGGTACTTCAAATTGTGCGACTCGCACCGGATTGGCCGGCGCGCCTTTACCGCGCAAACCCACGCTAGAGAAACCAACCGACGTGCGCTCCTGTGCCTGCGCGTCGCTTTGCTTCGTTCGTCACACCGACACCACGCCACGGACGCTTCATATTTTCGTTCGCCGATCGCCATTTTGTGTTTTTTGTGTGTAACCTCGCGCGTCCATTTACGAATTACGTGTTAAACCATTAAATACATCTCAGTGCTTAAGTTTTGTGTGCTAATAGGTTTAGTAATAACCACTAACATTGTTAATTGTGTGTTGAGCAATTTGTATTGGAGACTAAACAATGGAATTGAAGGAGCTATGCGCTTTGCGTGGTCAACAAAAAGGTACAATCACTCGTCTGTTTAATTTTGTTAGTGAAGAAAGGCTAACCGATTTACCAAGTGAACTTTTGCATGCGAAAAAGGCTCGATTGATTGAAGCATTTCAAAAATATGAGTCAACGAATGTGAAAATCTTAGTCTTAGATCCCGAAAATAATGAAGTTCCAGAAGAAGTAGAGGAAAAATATTTCACCATTATTTGTAAAATTGATCAGCAACTTAATGCCTCGACTAGTCACAAAATATGCTCTCCTTCAACTCCAGTGTCTTGCAAAATAAATCTCCCCAGCATTATTCTAAATACCTTCAAAGGTACGTGTGCAGAGTACATACCTTTTATAAATTTGTTTATGTCACTGATAGATCAAAATACGAGCCTAGATAACATTCAAAAGTTGTACTATTTACGATGCTATTTGAAAGATGAGCCACTTGATTTAATAAAAAATTTGCCATTGATACCTGAAAGTTATATAAAGGCTCTTGAAATTTTAAATGCTAGGTATAACAATAAGTACAGATTGATTAGTGAGCACATTAACTTGTTAATTGACCTCAAACCCATAGTAAAATCCACAGCAGTTAATTTGCGTGAATTTGTGTGTAATATTAGGCAGGCTATTGCCGCACTATCGAATCTTGAGCCAAATGTCAAATACTGGGATGCTATAATATTGTGCATACTTTGTCGTAAATTAGACATGTACACGTCGCGCGCATATCAGCTAGAGAGGGACACAGAGGAGGAGCCAACTATCCCTGCATTCCTTGCCTACGTGGAGAAGCGAGCGCTGGCGCTTGAGAATGCGGATCCGGGCTGCAAGTTCACCGGTCAGCATCGCCAGCAGTATAAGGAGCAAGGGCTAGTAGCCTATGCTGCTGCGAAACAGCCTACTTGCCTATTATGTAAGTCTGAACATAGATTACATCTTTGTAGCAAATTTAAATTAATGCCAGTCTCTAAACGGGTTCAATTTGTTAAAGAAGAAGGGCTTTGCTGCATATGTTTAGGTAAACATCAAAATAAATGTAAATATCACTTTCGCTGTGCGGAGTGCAAAAAGGCACACAATACACTGTTGCATAATCATAATGATAGTGTCTCACTGTCCCATTCCAACCCCAACAGTGTAGCCTCTTCACCTTCTGTCTCTATGGCAGCAAGCAATAATAATAATAAAATAAAAAATTCTAATGATGTTCTTTTACCCACAGCAAAGGTCAAACTTCTAGCTCGAGATGGTACTGAAGTTCGTTTGAGAGCCCTACTTGACAGTGGGTCCCAGCTGTCCTTTATAACGGAGAAGGCCATGCAGTTGCTTGATATGAAGCCCACTCAAACAAATGTCAATGTAGTTGGTATCACAAATGCAAAAACCAGGTTGAAGCATTGCTTACCTATGGTTATATATTCGTTAGTAAACTCCTACAATGTCACTGTCAATTGCCATGTAGTGGATCAGATCACATGCAACTTACCACAGGCTGAGCTTAATACTAAAAACATTTTTATCCCCAATAATGTCAGATTGGCCGATGACCAATTTAATACACCAGGCGAGATTGACTTGCTTATGGGAGCTGATGTGTTTTTTCAGGTGCTGCTTACATCAGAGTCGTCTGTGACCCTGCTTAATTCCCAGCAACCTGTATCGCTGTGCGGTGAGCAGCTTCCACGCCTCATTAATACTCAATTCGGCTACATTGTTGGAGGTACACTGCCCAAACAGATATCATCTCAGGTCTGCAATAGGGTAACTTTAAAATGTTTTACATGTGATCAGGATATTAATGACACTTTAACTAACTTCTGGAAAACAGAGAGTGTATCTGAGGTTTTCAATGAAAAATCTTCAGAGCACGAGCTATGCGAATATATTTTTTCTAATACTGTACAGTTAAAAAAAAACCAGTTTGAGGTTGCATTGCCTTTAAAAATACCTTTAAGTGATGTGAATGATGCCATAGGGGATTCCTTTAATTTTGCATTAAAAAGATTTCTTAGCTTGGAGAAAAAACTACATAAAGACCCCAATCTTTTTGCTGAATATTGTAAATTCATCCATGGGTATATAGATTTAAATCACGGTCATTATGTAGACATTGAACTCTACCAAATGAACAAAGATGCTGTGTACTTTTTGCCCCATCATGCTGTCTTAAAACCTGATAGTAGAACAACCAAGCTACGCACAGTATTCGATGGTTCTATGAAAGCTAGCAAAAAGATTTCACTGAATGACCTGCTACTGAATGGTATGGTTGTTCAGAGAGATCTATTCGAGATATTAATGCTATTTAGATTTGGTAGATATACATTTACTACAGATATTAAACAAATGTTTAGGAACATCCGTGTAACGCAAGAGCACACTTCTTTGCAAAATATTTTATGGAGGGACAGTCCCGATGAAACAATAAAATGCATCAGACTGGATACAGTTACTTACGGTTTAAAAAGTTCAACTTACCTTGCTACCAGATGTCTTAAAGAGTTATCAAATTTGTATGAAAAAACACTGCCATTAGCATCTCATATTTTAAATAATTGTAGTTACGTTGATGATATTTTATACAGTAATAATAATTTGCATACAGTATTGGAGGCTAAATTGCAACTCAAGCAGTTACTTCAATTGGGTTCTTTTTATACCCACAAGTGGTCTTCTAATGATGACAGAATATTAACAGATATTCCTTCAACTGAACAGCACTTTGATGATGTTGAGCTTCAAAAAAATTATTGTAGCTTGAAGACCCTAGGTTTAACATTGTTAGTTAGGGACGATCAATTTAAGATTGCTTGCCCAGAGCCATTTAATATTAACAATATCACAAAAAGAGATATTCTTTCTTATATAGGGAAATTTTATGATCCAATGGGTTTTGTATCCCCCATTATAGTACAAGCAAAAGCCATCATGCAAAAATTATGGTCTTCGAAAACAGACTGGGACTCCACACCTGATGATGATGTAAAAAACGAGTGGCTTCAATTTTGCTCTAGTCTGACCATAATGGAGCCAATTTTAATTAATAGAAATGTAACTATGTCTGAATTAGATACCGTCGAGCTTATTGGTTTCTCAGATGCTTCCAGCTCAAAGGCATATGGATGCTGTGTGTACCTACGCATTATGGACCCAAAGGGTAAGATAAAGATGCATTTGCTCTGTTCCAAATCACGCATAAATCCGCTTAACAAAAAATATGCTACTGTGCCGCGCCTTGAACTGAATGCCGCTCTGCTTCTTTCTATTTTAATGAAAAAGGTTCGAAGCACGCTAAAGCTAAAGGTCAATATAAGCAATACTTACTTATTCACGGATTCTAAGATTGTACTTGCTTGGTTGCACACGGTACCTATGCGTCTGCACGCTTATGTGGCGAACAGAGTAAAAACAATTATTGATAATATTGCTGATTGTCACTGGCTTTATGTCAGCTCCAACGAGAACCCTGCAGATTACGTCAGCAGAGGTGTCCCGCCCAGTGAGCTTGCTTCGTGTGTTGCATGGTGGGATGGCCCCAAGTTTTTGTATGACAGTCATTATAATTTCGATATCCATATAGACTTACCGGAGAACGTACCTGAGACGAGCACTGCACCCGTATCAGCATTCTCAAGCAGCCAGGTACCTAATGATGTCTTTGACAATTTACGCAATTATTCTAGCATCCACAAAATGGTTCGCACATTGGCATATGTTTTAAGGTTTGTAAAAAACTTAAGAGGCAATAAAATTACACACAAATATTTGTCTAGCACTGAAATTAATGAGGCTTTAATGTTGCTTGTTAAAAATGAACAGGAAATTTATTTTAAGAATGAAATTACTTGCTTAAAAGGTAATAAAAATGTCAAGAGTAATTTCCAAAGCTTATTTCCCTTTATCGATAGCTATGGTGTGTTACGTGTAGGTGGACGTTTACACCACTCGAATATTCCTTATACACAAAAGCATCAGGCTATTTTACCTAAAGAGTCACCTATCACTCATTGTATTGTTAGGTCTGAACATGAGAGACTTCTGCATGCAGGTGCGAAACTGCTATTGTCTAATTTAAACCAAAGATTTTGGATAACTAACGGTTTATTGTTTGTAAAAAAAATAACAAGAAAATGTGTAATATGTTTCAGAAATAAGGCAGAAGCCACTAGGCAGTTGATGGGTTCCCTGCCAGCCAATCGGGTGACTGCTATGAGTCGTCCATTTGAGAAGGTTGGAGTAGATTTTGCTGGCCCTATTAAAATCAAGCTCTCGCGCGTGAGACGCTCCTTGGAGGGAAAAGGGTATATTTGCGTATTTGTCTGCTTTGCAACCAAGGCAATTCATCTTGAGCTTACTTCCGACCTTACAACCGAAGCATACCTTGCGTGCCTTAGAAGATTTATTTCTAGAAGGGGGTTGCCTAAAGAAATCTACTCTGACAATGCCAGTACCTTTAAAGGCGCACGGAACCAATTAACTGAACTTTATGATCTTCAGTCCTCGCACAACCACCAAAACAAGGTTCATCAATATGCAGCTCAGAATGGCATCAGCTTTCATTTTATACCATCTTATTCACCTACATTTGGAGGGTTGTGGGAGGCTGCAGTGAAAAGTACTAAATATCATTTGAAGAGAGTTTTACAAAATCAATTGTTAACGTATGAGCAGTTTAATACAATATTAACAGAAATCGAATGTATCTTAAATTCTAGACCACTGCTTCCTTTATCAGCAGCTGATGTAAATGACTTCAGCTATTTAACTCCTGGTCATTTCTTAATTGGAAATGCTCTTACCATGTATCCTGAGACTAATGTAACAAATATACCACAAAATAGACTCAGATTTTGGCAATTGTGTACTCAGCTTAAACAATGCTTTTGGAAAATGTGGTATAAACAGTATCTTAATGTATTACAGAATCGACCTAAATGGTTGAATTTGTTGCCTAATGTAAATATTGGCAGTCTTGTGATTCTAAGAGAGGACAACGTACCTACAATGTCATGGCCTATGGCCAGAATTACTAAATTATTTCCAGGCCATGATGGCCTTGTAAGAGCTGTGGAAGTTAGGACTTCCAATGGCAAATGTCATGTTAGAGCTATTTCAAAGATTAGTGTATTACCTGTAAATGATTAATAGGATATAACTAAGTTAAGGGTTTATAAACAAATGTAAGTAACATTTTTTATGTTAATAATAAAGTACACAAAGGTCTAGTAGGTATTGGCTGTGTAACGTATATTTTAATTTACTTTTAAATGATTGCAATAATAATTGTTGCATGTAATTTAATTCAAGTTCGAATGAGTTGTTATTTAAGTTCTCTTAAAAGCTAAGATGCAAATAATTAGATTTTAATTTTTTTTGTAGTTCAGCGTAGTAAAACAATATTGTTATTTTTTGCAAAGCTCATACAGTAGAGATATACTTTGTGAGGCCGCAGCATGTTGGCATTATACCCCAACACTAAATATGAGGTACATCACTGGCCGATTGCGGCGCAGCTCGCTCTCTCCACGTTTGGCCACCCTACGATACACACGTATCTTCAGTATTCAGTAATTTACTGTGCACCGCATTGATTCACAAATACAGCAATCTTTCCAAGAACCGGCCTTTTACTTCATACAGTCCACACATACCGCACACTAAGAAAGACCATTACAGCGTGGTCATCTCCACGACTCCCATTGTGGAGAGTAGTGACGAAGTCCGCGAGGACGACTGCAGAGAGTCCGATGCGGACAGCGACTGGACCGACACCGAAAGCGTGACCAGCGGTAGACCAAGTTTGTTGCCGCCGATTGGATCACGAATCGGCGTCAGTAAGGATCTGGTCACAGAGAAGGCGAGGGAGTATTATCTCGAAGGGAAAGAGGCGCTGGAGCAATCCAGGACCTTAAAACGGGAACTGAGGGCTACTGCCGTACAAATGATGAGCAATCTATACGAGCTGGTGCTTTCTCTGGCGGACTCGAGGAATCGACACAGAGTGAATCTCGAGGTCGAACGGACGAGAGCTGCCAGGGAAATGGCTAAAACACAAAAGGCATTCAGAGACCATCAAGAGGGCAGGATGGAGGGGCTTGAAGAGAGCCTCAAAGACATAAGAGTTGCTCTAGCGGACACGCAAAAAACCGTAGAGGGAGTGCAACGCAACCTGGGCTTCGAGATGGACGACTTAACAAAAGCAGTTAGAGCCGTCCACCTTGAGGTCAGGGAGCGGGCAACCCAAAAAGTGCCGCAAACCGAGCTCCCCCCGCTACCCAATCAGCCCACAGACCACACACCGGCTCTGATAGAGATCTCGGAGAAGCTCAGCGGCCTGCAGACAGAGGTGCACTATCTGAAGCTGGACGCAGAATCAGCAGTCCAAAGGTACAGCCCACCACGAACCCCTGAGAAAGACTCGGGCGCCCCGGACTTGGTGACAGCATCTCTCCAACAAATGAAGGAGGAGATGAAAAGGTTAAGGGAAGAGATGGAAGGCATGAAAACCAGCCTTCTCCACCCAAAACCAGCCACCAGAGACGAAGTGCGCGAGGAGGTCAGGGAGGCAACGGCATCGATCGTCTGCAGAACTGCTAACATAGCAAAGGAGCTGGAAGAGGTCAGAGACCTGACCCTTGCGTGCGGTGGCCCCATTCCTGGAGTGAGAGGCATTGGTGCGGAAATGGCCATAACCGACACCGCGACGCAGCTAGAGGAGCTAATAACTCCGCTAAGGGCTGACGTCGCGGAGGCGGCCAACCAATCCAAAGCATTAAACAAAACACTGGTCTGGATAAACACATCCCTAAAAAAAGACACCCCTCCCCCGCAACAGCAGGCAACGAAACCACTCACGTATTCAGCGGCCGTTAAGAAGCCAAAACCCAGCCACAGCCTGATTATTTCATCGACGGATCCCACAAAGACCGGGGATAAAGTCATCGAGACGATCAGACACACTCTCGACTTCAAATCGGGGATCACTGTGGACAGGGTCAGGAAGGCTAAAAACCACAAGGTGGTCCTAAGTTGCGAGACGGAGGAGGGGGTGAACCGCCTCCGCAGCCAAATAGATAAAAACAACACGTTAAAAGTCACAACAGCAAGAACGTCAAAGCCATTAGTAAGAATCGTTGGAGTAATGGAATACTACAAGGACGACGAGATCCTGGAGAACCTGAGGGCCCAGAACAAGAAATTGTTCGACGGCTTGGAGGGTGAGGATAACTACGTCAAATTGCGCTACAGGAGGCGCGCCCGAAATGCGCTCCAATGTCATCCCGTTTTGGAGATCTCACCCAAATTGTACTGCAACATGCTGGAAGCGGGAACGGTCCATATCGGCCTCGGGAGAAACCGAGTCGAAGACCAATCGCCCCTCATACAGTGCACCCGGTGCTTGGGATACGGCCACACCAAGGCACTCTGCAAGGAGACCGAGCAACACTGCAACTACTGTAGTGGCGCTCACTCCTGGCAGGACTGCCCCGCCCGTAAAGAAGATCGCCCCCCTCGATGCAGAAACTGCAAGCGGGCGAAACAGGAAGACGGCCCACCCCATATGGCATATAGCGATATATGCCCACAGAGACAAATATGGGACAACATAGCGCGGTCCAAGATCGCCTACTGCTGACGCAAAAGATGATACGGGCGGTGATCCCCAAAGTACGACAGGACATACAAAGTTGCGTTTCATCCAAGCCAACCTGAGACGCTCCAAGCAGGCCACAGCCGAGCTACTGAAAGTAGCCGAGGACAAAGGGATATCCGTAGCGCTGGTCCAAGAACCCTACGTGGGCTCGACAGGCACAGTGAGGCAAATCCCAGGCACAAAAGTCATCCAGTGCACCCTCAATAGGCAAAAACCCGTCAAGGCAGCGATCTTCGTGTTCGGGGACCGACTGAGAGTCATCCATGACCCTCAACTGGTCACCGAGACCGAGGCCGCAGTCTTGTTGGAGGCCGGAACTATGAGACTTGGAGTAGTGTCTGTCTACTACGAAGGGGACCAACAGATCGACCCGTACATTGCGCGTACAAAAGCAGTATGCGACCTACTTAAAACACCCAACATCTTACTAGGGGGAGATATCAACGCCTGGAGCCACTGGTGGGGAAGCGCATCCGAAAACCAGAGAGGCGAAGCGTACAACTCCTTCCTTAACGAAATGGATTTCCAGATCCTAAACACCGGCAACACACCCACCTTCGAAGAGTACCGACAGGGCAGACTCTACTCAAGTGTAGTAGACGTCACGTCATGCTCCGCGCCACTCCTTGGGAAGATAAAAGAGTGGAAAGTCGACAGAACTCTAACCACCTCAGACCATAACGCCATAACATATACCCTGGTGTTGGGAGAGAGGCTGCAAAAGCGGCCACCCCCCACCACCAGGAAGTATAACACAAAAAAGGCAAACTGGGAAGAGTTCAGTCGACGATTACACAACTCCCTAGAGAGAAAAAACATCAACGTCGGAACGATCGAAGCGGCGAGAGATGTAGAGGACCTGGAAACTATTATTGAAGCCTACTCAGCAGCAATTGAGGAAGCATGCGAGTCCGCTATTCCCAAAGTAGGCAAGGGAAGGGGTAAGCCCACGCCACTCTGGTGGACACAAGCGCTCCAAGATCTGAAAAATGATGTGCTTCGTAAGAAGCGCAGGATCAGGAACGCAGCCCCCACCAGAATTGAAGCTGTACTTCAAGAATACCACCAGGCTAAAGCGGAATATATCCAAAAGACCGCAGAAGCCCAGACTGAGAGCTGGAAGGAGTTCTGCTCAACACAGGACAGAGAAAGTGTGTGGGACGGAATATACAGAGTCATCAGAAGAACGACCAAGAGGGAGGACGACATGCTCCTGAGAGGATCGGATGGGAAAACACTCAGCCCCGAACGATCGGCAAACCTGCTAGCCGATACATTCTACCCTGAAGACTCTGTATTAACAGATAATCCGTATCACACACAACTTAGACAACTTGTGGAAAGCAGGAACCCGGACGAAGAACTTCCGCCCGAAGATCCATCCTTTTCCGAGGCGGAAGTGGAGGCAGTGCTGAAAGCACAAAATCCCAAAAAGGCCCCCGGTTCGGACGGATTCACAGCCGACATCTGCGCCAGAGCAATCCGCAGTGAAAGGGAGGTATTTATGGCCATTGCAAACAAATGCTTGGCCCTATCTTACTTCCCCAAACAGTGGAAAACAGCTCACGTAGTCATCCTTAGGAAACCTGGAAAGGACGACTACACCCATCCGAAGTCTTATCGACCCATAGGCCTGTTATTAGTGCTGGGCAAGATCCTAGAAAAGCTTTTGGTGGGGCGGCTGCAGTGGCACCTTCTTCCAACTCTCAGTCCAAAACAGTACGGTTTCATGCCACAGCGCGGAACCGAGGACGCCCTCTATGACCTCATGAGACACATACGAACTAGGATCGAAGAAAAGAAATCCGTAATCGTAGTCTCATTGGACATAGAGGGGGCCTTCGACAACGCGTGGTGGCCGGCTCTTAAAAACCAACTTGCGATCAGGCGATGCCCACGCAACTTGTACAAGATGGTGGACTCATACCTCACGGGAAGGAAAATAACAGTTCACTACGCGGGAGCGTCCAGTGAGAGGGAGACTACGAAGGGATGCGTCCAAGGATCCATCGGAGGACCGACCTTCTGGAATCTCGTGCTGGATCCTCTGCTACATGAACTGTCAAGTGAGGAAGTCTATTGTCAGGCGTTCGCAGACGACGGTGTTCTGGCATTCTCCGGGAAAACCATAGCCGGTATGGAGGATAACATCAACAAAGTGTTAGGCAAAATTGTGACATGGGGGCAAAAAAACAAGCTGAACTTCGCGGCACACAAAACTCAAATGATGCTGCTGACGAACAAGCTGAAGTTCAGCCCCCCGAACATCCACATGTCCAATACGAGACTAGCACTGGTTGATGAGATCAAACTCCTAGGGCTCATAATAGACAGGAAACTTAACTTTAAATCGCACGTGTCGGCCATTTGCAAGAAAGCAGCCGATATTTACAAACAGCTAGCGTGCGCAGCTAAGGTTACCTGGGGGTTGAACGGAGAAATCATCAGAACGATCTACGTCGCGGTCATCGAGCCGATCGCCACGTACGCAGCAAGCGCGTGGTCGCAAGCAACACAGCTCCAGATGAATAGGAAACAGCTGGAGGCGCTCCAGAGGGGCTTTGCCCAGAAAATATGCAAGGCCTACAGAACCACGTCACTAACATCAGCACTGGTTCTATCTGGAACGCTTCCGCTGGACCTAAGAATACAAGAAAACGCCGCACTATACGAGGCCAAAAAAGGCATCTCGACCGCATTCCTGCCACCCGGAAGGAAGCTCGAAAAAAGGGTGAAGTTCCAGGACTTCCCACACCCTGCAACTCAAATATCAACAGAGTACGAGCTCCTCGAGGACATGGACCCCCCCACTCAAGAAACCCACCAAATTGTCGGCCCTCAAATTTACACTGATGGCAGCAAGATGGAAGGGAGAGTCGGGGCGGCGCTAACGTGGTGGGAGAACGGAAGGGAAACAGCCTACGAGACCTTCAGCCTCGACCCAACATGCACTGTTTTTCAATCCGAAATGTATGCACTCCACAGGGCCATAATCAGGGCAAAAGACAGCAAAAGGGAAACAGTAAATATCTTGAGTGACTCAAGATCGTCACTCGAGTTACTGAATAACCCCAAGCTGCTCCACCCCCTGGCTAAGGCCATGAAGGAGAACATGGCGCGGATGGGAAAGCAGGGCAGAAAAGTGCGGTTTTTCTGGCTCAGAGCACATGTAGGAACGGCAGGAAACGAAAGGGCAGACGAGCTTGCAAAAACAGCTGCAAGCAGGGAGACAACCCCCGACTACGCAGAGGTCCCACTCTCATATGTCAGGAAAAAGATCCGAGAGGAGTCGGTCCACAAATGGCAAGCGCGCTACGACTCCTCCGAGACGGGCTCGGCCACGAAAGCATTCCTCCCCGATGTGAGCACAGCTTATCGCATCGTGAGAGGAACGAGACTGACCCACCTTCAAACCCAAATCCTGACAGGACACGGCGGCTTCGGAGAGTACCTTTACAGGTTCAATCTGAAGACCAGTCCGGGGTGCGAGTGCGACCCCCAAATCAGCGAGTCGGTGTGGCACATACTACTCGACTGCCCCCGTTTCCAGCTAGAAAGATTCAACCTGCAGTGCTCTGTTCAACTGGAGCTCAC
Source organism: Pyralis farinalis (assembly GCA_947507595.1). NCBI lineage: Eukaryota > Metazoa > Arthropoda > Insecta > Lepidoptera > Pyralidae > Pyralis > Pyralis farinalis. The sequence continues at coordinate 41,267,410 of OX382261.1, read as the reverse complement.
ACGACACAATCTCCGAAAGCTCATGGAGTGCAATAAATCCCGCCCCAAGCTTCTGGCCTTCATGGATAAGGTGGCATCAGTCGCAACGCGGCGAAACAGCACCTACCCTAACCCTCCCCTCCCCTCGGACATGACTCAACTCCCGGACTTGACACACACACCACACAAACACCACAGTCTGACACAACGACACAAACATCACTCAATGACACTTTCAACCTTCTAACATGCGGAGAAGACGGACGACCAGGACTGCGCCTAAGAGGAGTCGCCTTATATATGGACGACAATGCGGAGAGAATAGGGATTGCCTTCTGCAATGCCATGGCGAAAAATACGGTAACGATCTCGCCTGGACTCGGAGTCCTACTAAACGGAAGCACTCGCAAGACCACCATGCGGCGCAAAATGTTTAACGAATTACCAAAGGTGACAATCGGAAACCAGACGTGCAGAATAGTGCGAAAGAACAACAAAACTATCGCGTTGTTCTGCACGGACGACGAAGTCACTGAGTTCGAACAGATGTGCGCAGTGCTGAAGTTCATGGGGCAAAGAGCCGAACCTGCCAAGATCATCAGTATTGACGCCATGGTCGTGGGATACCTCAGTGGGAGAACCAAGGACTACGAAGGAGCTCTCCTGGCCTCGCAGCATCACGAAATCGTGGTATACGAGGACAGAGGACAAAACCTAAGTTTCCTTAAGGCCCAATCCCGGGACCCAGGCGCCAAACTGATTCCCAAGGACTGCTGGGATCACCCGATTGTTAATCCCCACGTCAGTGGGTCGGAACGCCTTCAACAACGGGTGATGCAGGAAAGATGTCTGGCAGAACAGAAGCGCAAGGAACCTAGCTACATACTCTCCACCATATTGGCGACCCTCAATAGGAGTGTCCAATCGGTGGCCCAACCCTCCGCAAGAAAAAAAAGAGCAGCGGAAAGGGCCCTATCCTTGGAAGCGGCGGTCGAAAAGTTCACACAGACGCCTCCCCGCCACGGATCGGAACCCCCCACTGGCCCCCGCACAAGAGCAGACATGGGACAAGTGACCCCCCCCAAACTCAGACCGGCAAGGGAGCCGCAAGACCACATGGTAAACGCCTTCATCGAGTTCATGGCAGTCACCAGAGCAACGCGGAAAGTAAACATGGATACCTGCAACTCCATCTTGCAGACTTATCACCGCGGCTCGCAGGAACTGCTACGGATAAAATTGGGCGAAGCTGAGGCAGCTATTTACGACAGCGACAGGAACTTAGTAATACTGGGTAACATGTCGGGGTCGTACATGGCAGCATACAGCGTAACCGGCGGTTTTGTGCCCCTGGACGAGAAGAGCGAGGAAGGAAGGATCACCTTTAAAACACCGACCGAAGACCCGGTTGTGGTGGTAGCCAAGTGCACAAAGGTAATGCTGGACGACAGGATCCTCGATATGGCAGAAGCTATAACAGGGGACCTGTTCAAAGGCGGAAGCCCGAAGCACTGGGTGAGACCCACTATCACATGGGTTAACGGAGTCCCCGGCTGCGGGAAATCCACGTGGGTGGTGTCACAAGCCGACCTGGCTGGAGACATCATAGTGACAACGACAACTGAGGCCGCCACCGATCTCAGGGAAAAACTGGAAACGCGCTTTGGTGATCTAGCCAAAAAGAGAGTGCGGACTATGGCATCCCTACTAGTAAATGGACTACATAAGGGCGAATCGTGTACACGCCTAATGGTGGACGAAGCCCTTATGAACCATTTCGGATCCATAGTCATGGCAATACAACTAGCCAGAGCCAGTGAAGCCCTGCTGATCGGAGACGACAACCAGCTTCCCTACATCGACAGGAACAATCTGTTCAACACCTTATATAACAGACCCAACCTTGTGACGTCAATCTCCCAAAATCTCCTTTGTACGTACAGGAATCCACAGGACGTAGCGTATGCTCTAAGAGAAATCTACAGTGGCATATACTCGGCCAAGACTCGCGCTAGATCCCTGTCGTTGAAGCGGTTTACAGGGGAGCGGATCCCGAAACAGGACAACACGCTTTACCTTGTCCACACCCAGGCTGAGAAGGCACTCCTTATCAGCCAGGGCTACGGAGCAAATTCGGGTTCCCGCACCCTAACCATACATGAAGCACAGGGACTAACGTGCGAGTCAGTGATTATTGTGCGTACAACCTCCAAAAGATCCCACCTCCTCCAAAGTGTCCCCCATGCCGTTGTCGCGGTCTCTAGACACACGGACAGTTGTGTATACCACACAGACTGTACTGACAATGACGCGACAGCTCGGTTTATCCTACGAGCCGAGACCGCGACAACGGAACACATCAGGGACTATAACCTTAAGATGGCGATGAGGGCGAAAGACGAGAAGGTCATCAGAAAGTTGACTGAAAGCTCCGAGGGCCCAGCGAGCGGTCCCTCCTCCTCCTCCCAAACCAGCAGACAGAGAGGGGGGAAGGGCGTCATGGCAAGGCTCCGGGATGCCATCTCCCTTCGTTTCCGGAAAAACTGACAAACTGTAATAAAGCAGAGACAGGGACGAGAGATGCGAGCAGTCATGCTCACTAAAATGTCTAGACGAGCGGCGGCGTTGGGGGGCGGGTCATCGAGTTCCCTACAATATGGTTGAGCACGGTGATGGCTGCCCTCTGCGTCAACTCGTGAACGGGTGCCGCTCGGGGGGACTGGTCTGCCCGCGTCTCTCGTCCCACTTTCTGCCTATAACAAAAACTAATGTAAACGGGAAAAAAAAAAAAAAAAAAAAAATATGACGAAACAAAAAAAGAAAATCTGAGAAAAAAAAAAACAAAAGATTGAGACACCAACAGTACAAAAAAAAAAAAAAAACCTGACTTGTCTAAAATAATAGCATGTAAGCACTACTAATTCTATTGTAATCGCACTTGCGGAGCGATAAACACTAAAGTGACTAACAACCTGACAAACAACCTCTCAAACAAACAATGGCACGGGCCAAAGAGCCTGTGGAAACTTTTTATTTAAAAAAAAAAAAAAAAAACCTAACCTAACCTAACCTAACCTGGGGTGCGCGTCCGAAACCTCCACGTTGGTCCTCCTGTTTCTTGTCCCTTTCATATTCGTATGGGGGGAACGGAAGCGGGAGGGCTGGTGCACCCTGGACAACGGTAAATAAGTTCCCTTTCGAGAGTTCGTGTTTGCCGTTGACTAATATCGGACGAGGTGGTAGGAGCTCGGCTCCTATATGATGGTCCATTCGGACAGCGGTCCTCGGACGGTGGATGGAGGGGAGGACCCCTCGGCGCGGCGGTTCTCCTGTGTGCGGGTGTCGTGCGCAGGGGAGCAACGTCGTGCGAGGAGCTGCGGGAGCGGGAGCGCGCCTATAGCGCGTTCACGCCCCGTCGGCCAACGGTGAGGGGGCGCCGGCGACGCATGTATGCTGGCGTCCCCGATTAGAGTGTCCACGGGCGGCGGGTCGGGGGACCTGCCGCCCCAGTGTGGACTAAGTGGCGAATGGCTTCCCTCCGTGTTTCGCGGGAGCCGTCGTGAGGAGTCAAGGGGGCCAGCTGTTTGCCCCCCATATTGAGTCGGGCCCTCCGCGAGAGGGCGACCCTTGCCGAGCCGCAGTGAGTATACATTTGCCTATCCTGCGACTCGGCTAAGGCGAAGGAGGAACACCGTGGGGTTTTAGTGGGTAGTTCGGCTACTGGCCGGGAGTCCCACACGAAGCCGTCCCCTGCTGCCCCCGCGGCGGGGGAGGCGAAGTGCGTAAATGCATTTCCCCACGTACAAAAAAAAAAAAACCTAACCTAACCTAACCTAGCGAAGGAGGAACACCGTGGGGTTTTAGTGGGTAGTCCGGCTACTGGCTGGGAGTCCCACACGAAGCCGTCCCCTGCTGCCCCCGCGCCGGGAGAGGCGAAGTACGTAAATGCATTTCCCCACGTACCAAAAAAAAAACCTAACCTAACCTAACCTTATCGGGAGTTGTCAGAGTTTTACGACTTACCCCACGAACATTGCCTGTCCTGATGTCCTCTGTGAGCCTTCCCTGTTTCCCGTCTTCTGCAGTAGTCTTCAACCAGGACCACGGAGAGTTGTTCTTTTGGAGATCACGCCGCGGATTACGAACACTGATTTTACTCAAGTCCGTACCGTTTATTCATGCGCGATCCTACCGACTGCGCCAATTATGTCGTTGATACTGGTGAAGAGCTTTTAAAAAAGCATTTATATTTATATATGACGAGCTCGGTGGCGCAGTGGTGAAACGCGCTGTTACGCTACTTTGACACCAACGCTCGTGGGTTCGATTCCCACACAATACAAACATTTGTGTGCATGAACATGTCTGTTTGTCTTGGTCTGGGTATTTTCTATGTATAATAAGTATGTATTTACAAAAAAAAATGTATTTACGTATGTTTATCAGTTGTCTAGTACCTATAACACAAGCTTCGCTTACTTTGGGGCTAGATGGCGCTGTGTAATTTGTCCGACAATATTTATTTATTTTCTTGACAGAGAACAAGGATAGACTGACTTTATTGTTAACATGCTGTGGCTTATATACTAATATTTTAAACAATGGTTTTGTTGATATGACTATAAGTATTCTATTCATGGTCCATTAAGGAAGGTATAACCACTTTCTTAATCGGACCATTATATTAACATAATGAGTTCTTTGTTTGTCCATGTAACTGATACGGTCGTGTTTTATCGCTAAATGGTGTGGTGTCTTCATACTATGATGACATAACTCCCGTCGCTGCAGCGCTGACTGCCTAGTGAGTAGGGCGCGAGAGCGACACCAATGTAGTCATACACCGTACAATCTCGTTTCCTATTATACGTAGTTGGGTTTTAGTTTTTAACTTAATGTTTATAAGAAGACGTTTAATAAAGGGCTAGACTCCGGTAATAAAACAACAATTTTGTATGATAAAAGATTTTTAATTAATGAAAATTTTCAAAAATACACAAACCACCCAGATAAATCACATTAGAACCGTAGGTGCTCTCGTAATAAAATATTGTACAGACTCTACTACTAATCGTTTTATCACAAAAATATCGAGTCTCTAAGAGTGAACATTCTAAAGAGATCGAAACGTGGCCGGCCCCCGCGGCGAGCGGTAGAAGACGCGCTCGTCGCCGGCGGTGGCCGCACTACTAGATTATTGTCGGTAGTGGTAGTGGTCGGCAGTCCGCGCAGTCACGGGCCGGCCGGCGGCTCCGGGCGGTCGGGCCGCGTGCGGTAGCGCGGCACGGCCGGGCGCGGCGTCGGCGCTGCCAGCAACGCCAGCGGCTCCGGCGCCGCGGACGGGCTCTCGGGCGCAGCGGCCGCCTCCGCCAGCGCCTCGCCGCGCTCCAACGACCACTGTCGCCGTAGCACGCGCACGCCACTGCCTGAGAGGCACCTGAACAGACATATAAATACCATTTTACGATATGTGTGCAACATACTACCTACATACGGTGCAGACAGACGTACAAACCGGCTCTCCGCTCGCTTAGCCTCTGGGGTGGTTTGATAGGTCGTAGTTTTTTTTGGTTCCGCATAAAGTTACTAGTAACATTTTGACGATCATAAGAACTAGGGATATGGGCCTTCGTATGGTGGTGTTAGGTTTGGACGTAATCTATCACATCTTATGAAAACGTGTGTACAGTCCGTTAGGCGTGGGTGAATGAATACTTTCTTTTCCGAGCTTTCTCGTTTCGGTATGGATATTGCCCTGTTGATGTTATCCTTGAATTCCTGAATGAATGTTGTATGTTGTTGTGGTCTCATCATGAAAGAAACTCCCTGGTAGCTTGATTGTTGATCCATATACTAGTTCGGCGGCGCAGCAACCGGTGTCTTGTCGATAACTGGAACGTAACCCGAACAATACTGAGGGTAATTCCTTTGTCCAATTTACTGTGTTCGCCCTGGCTGTTAATGGAGCTTTCAACGTCCTGTGTAGCCTTTCAACTTTTGCGTTGGATTGTGGATGATAAGGTGTAGTCCGAATTTTTTTTATACCCATCATTTTTGTTAGTTCCTGGAATACATCTGATTTTCTTTTGTAATGATGTGGTGTTGAACTTTTGTCTGTACAGGATTCTTCATGGATGTCGGACGCGTTATGCTTTCGTATTTGTATAGTAATTCACTTATAAATCCTGGTAAACTGTAGTCGACAGAGTTGACAGTTGAATTATTTGCTGTGAATAATCTGGCAGGCGTTGTGATATCTGTTAGTTTATCCACTAATCTTTTTCCGTGCAAGTCTACCATTAACTGGTAGTGTTCTAGGAAATCAGCGCCTAGGATTGGCATCTTGACATCAGCACTGACAAACGTCCACGTGAAATTCCGTGGCAATCCTAAATTCAATGTCAAAGTTTGTTCTCCATATGTGTTGATGATGGTTCCGTTCGCGGCAAATAATTTGAAATCGCTTGCTGTTTTTTGTCTTATTTTGAAGCTGTTAATACCTATATGTTTGCTCCTGTGTCAACTAGAAATCTATAACCACTGCTAAAGTCGGTTATAGATAGGCGGTCGGATGGTTTGAGAGCACAGAGTTCCGCCTCATTCTGCGCTATTCTGTAGTGTGAATACCCCTTTTGTCTATACTATTATATATTAAACATATTTTACTTATAATAAACACTCATACTCGAGTCACCGTGTTTACTTCACGTCCCAACCTTACATGGCGACCCTGCCCGGTCGGCCACTCGCGCATCGCGTTACACATTCCATATTCCATATGTAGCGAACGGTACAATAGAAATGACGAACTTAATTAAATTACTCAGTGACTTTGATTCAAAAGACAGTGTTTTCAATCGTGCGTGCAAAGTTCAAATTCCAAAATGGGCAGTACTTCTTCAAAGCAGGAGGAAGTAATTATTGCGCAAAGTGCGGCAGGAGGTTGCACTAACGAGGCTACCACGTTGCAGCAGGAGCTGAGCTACCACCTTAGCTCGACAAATGCTATATTGTTGGTAATATTGCTCCTCGGGGCCCTGGCAATGCTGTATGGCGTATACCGCGCCTACAAGCGGTGTTTCACAAAGACGATAAGGAGAGAGATAGCACACCAGGCGATCCACCGTCGGTCTTGGAGCAGGCGAAGCGATAATGGAAAGGAAGGCTACAGGGTGGCAGGCGAAATGGTGTAATGTAGTGCGGCTGAAAAAGTGCGTATTATGTGCGTAGAAGTGTTGCGGCAGTGTATAAAAGTGCGGTACAGTACGTAAGTTGGACATCTACAAGGTCAATCATTATTCATTACACACATGCTTAATTATAATAATTAATAAAATAATATAAGAAATATCGTATGAACATTATGCATAATTAGTATGAACATTTTATTTACACTAACATGTTTTTTTGTTTACATTTTTTTTTTCATTAGCGTAATTTACTCATAATTAAATATACATAAAAAAAAAAGTTAAATCATTGTGTAAAACATGATAATATAAATAACTTTTACTTAAACATGATTATGGAATGGCTTCAGAACTTGAAAATATTGCATGATAAACTTAAACATATAAAGGAATATTTAACAAAGTTAGGCCCTAGTCGCCGTACTCTTAAAGTTATAACTGATAAGGGTTTGGAAGCCACGACATATTATAATGAATTTCAGTGTATTTTTAAAACGGTAGAGCAAAAGGTAGAAAATAAGGAAATTAAAGTTGAGGACATTGAGTATATCAGTGAGTTATGTGTAGCGGTTCAGGATTTATATGATTGAATAAGTATATTTTGTTCAGTATCGGACGCAGATAATACTAATAGCACTATTAGTGAACCCACGGACATAGATCAAACTAGAAGTATGGAGAAGTTCGAGTTAAAAACAGCAATTTCATTATTGCCGGTTATGACGGGTGACGAAGAGGTCACTAAACAGCTTATTGCAAACATTGAAATGTATGATGGTATGTTGGAGCATAATGGCAAAGCATCCTTGATTAATTTCGTATTAAAATCGCGGCTCTCGGAAGGTGCTAAACTGCGAATGTCACAAAATTACGCCTCTGTTTCAGATTTAATAAAAGATATGCGAACGGTTCTGCTCACTAGGAAGTCTGACACTACTATTCAGCAGCAATTGCAGCGCGCTAGGCAGAATCAACAAACTATAGAAGAATTCGGTAAGAGTATTGAAACAATGTTTGTAGAATTAACTATTTCGCAATCCAACGGAGATTCTGAAAAATATAATATTTTGAAACCTATAAACGAGAGAAATGCAATAAAAAGATTCTCCGATGGGCTACGAAATACGCGACTAAGCACAATTATTACGGCACGCGACTACAGCTCTCTGAAGGACGCTATCCGCGGAGCTATGGACGAGGAGATATCATCGAATCCTGAAGGAGTGATGCTGCATTACACGCGAGGTATGTCTAACAACCGTCGAAACTGTCGTGATAGTTATCGTGGAACATTTCGATATCGCGGTGATGAAAGACGAAATCGAGGTCGTATGTCTTACCCGAACAATACTAATTGGGGTTACTTTAATAGTAACAACCAGAACAACCAAAATAACCGTCCGTCAGGACGTGGTAATTACTATAATTCCCGAGTGTTTCGTGGCCACACCCAAGGTACAAGGTTCAATCAGGGTGATAATCGTATAAACTTGGCCCAGCAAACAAACGATCCTAACACGACAAATTCGTCGCTTACCGAAACGGAGAACATGTTTTTTCGTCAATAATCGTAATCACGCAATTTGTGCATGTAATAGTCTTAATTCCGCGTTATTTGACGTACTTGGTGAAGAATGCACCTGGCTAATCGACACCGGGGCCACACTCTCAGCGGTGAAATATGAACACATAGTTGCTAGGAATATTCCATTCCTTATAGAGAGGATTCGTATAAATGGAATAGGCGGCGAGATATATTCTGAAGGTTTCATTTACTTAACTTTACAGTACAATAACTTTGAATTTTTACACAAAATTTACGTAATTAAAAATTTGCCTTGTCAAACCTACGGTACACTAGGACAAGATTTTCTAAGTAAATTTATGTGCACTTTAAATTTTGAGTTGAATACATTAACTTTAAAAAATGATCGTGGTGAATGTACTTTACCATTACAAATGGGAAAATTGGGAAAAAATAATTATATATCCCTATTACCCCGATGTGAATCCATACATTATATCCACACTGATTTAAATGAAGAAATCGTAGTTAGACCTAAAGAATTATGTGATGGCGTTTACATAGCCAGTGTTATTGTTACACCCCAAAATAACAAAATTCCAATTAAAATCCTAAATACTAGAAATGAAAGTGTGCAATTAAGTTATTTTACACCGGATGTAGACTTTTTACATGATTTCTCAATATGTTACTTTGAACAGCAACCCGCTAATGCTGATCGTGTTGAGAAAATATTTTCTTCACTAGAATTGAAACATTTAAATTCGGAAGAAAGAATATCCATAGAAAATATTTGTGCGAAATATAACGATGTATTTTATGTAGAAGGTGATAAGTTAGGAGTTTCTAATTTATATAAACAGTCCATATATTTGAAAGAAAATGCAACACCAGTTTATGTCAAGTCATATCGGCTTCCGAAATCTCAAAAAGTAGAAATTGATAGACAAATAGATAAAATGTTGAAGCATGGAGTGATAGAAGAAAGTAAAAGTGAGTGGTCGAGTCCAATTCTTCTCGTGCCGAAGAAACAAGATTCTTCGGGCGAAAAGAAATGGAGGGTTGTGATTGACTATCGCAAATTAAATGAAAGAATAAAAGATGATAAATTCCCTTTGCCAAACATTGTTGATATTTTGGATTCATTATCAGGTTCTGTATACTTTAGTCATTTAGATTTGAACCAGGGTTATTATCAATGTGACCTTGACCCAGAAAGTAGAAAGTATACAGCATTCACGACTAATAAACAGTATCAAATGACCAGACTTCCGATGGGTCCGAAAATCAGCCCTAGTGCTTTTAGCAGGCTAATGACAGTTGCAATGTCAGGCTTGCATTATGAAAAATGCCTTATTTATCTTGACGATCTTATTTGCTTTGGTAGAAATTTAGAGCAACATAATAAAAATTTGATTGATATTTTTAACAGACTCAGACAAGTAAATTTAAAAGTAAACCCATACAAATGTCAATTTTTGAAAAAACAGCTGTTGTACTTAGGACATGTTGTATCGGCGGAAGGAATTTTACCCGACCTCGACAAAACTAAAGTTATCCAAAAATATCCAAAACCATTAAATAGTGATGAGGTAAAACGCTTCGTAGCATTTGCCAATTATTACAGGAAATTCATTCCTCATTTTGCGGAAATAACTATTCCTCTAAACAAATTATGTCGTAAAGGAATTAAATTTGAATGGACGAGCGAATGTGAACATTCATTTAAGTCATTACAGAAATCATTGATAACCCCACCAATCTTACAATATCCAGATTTTTCAACAGATAATCAATTTATTTTATATACAGATGCTTCAGGTGTAGCCATAGGTTCAATGTTATGCAATAAAAATAACTTACCTATTGCTTATGCTAGCCGTTCTCTAAACAAGGCAGAATTAAACTATCCTACTATTGAGAAGGAGTTGTTGTCGATAGTGTGGGCGATAAGGTACTTTCGACCTTATCTGTATGGAAAAACTTTCATTATCAAAACAGATCATAAACCATTAGTATATTTATTCAATATAAATAACCCGTCGAGTAGACTGTTAAAATTTAGATTGTGCATGGAAGAGTATGACTATAAAATTGAGTATGTGAAAGGATCTAATAATGTGGCTGCAGACGCATTATCTCGCATAATTATCACGTCTAATGATTTAAAAGAGATGAATAGAAATGTGATGAGTGTGATGACAAGAAAGATGATGAAAGAACAGGAGAGGACAAAACAATACAATGAACCGGTGGACAACATCGCTACTAACGATTGGAATGGCCAGCCAAAAGTTGTAGAAATGCTAAAGAAACCGAATCATTGCACGAAATTAATACTTAAAAACCTTGCGATCTCGACCTAGATCGCTCGTAGCGCCGATTGACTCGAGCGATCATTGCGTAAGGCAGCGACTTCCAACTGCATAGTCGCGAGCTGTGAAGTAATGTGCGTTATCACGTTGACATCCGTGGCTTATGATGATTGCGTGCTTCCGTTGAACTGCATATTTTCGTATATGCGATCTGCCATTTCGCTCATTTTGGCTATCGAAATTTGCTCTATCACTACCAACACCGTAGTGACAGTAGGCAGAAGTTGTCGCAGCCATAGTAGACGAATGGTGTCGTCATTTATCTTTCCGCAACCAGCGTCTCGCATTCTTCTTAGCAATTGGGAAGGTTTCTGATCCCCCAAATTCATCTCGGAGAGTAACTTGTGAAATCTGCGATGTTCGCTCTCTTCGTAACAGTTTATAAGTCGCTCCTTGATGCTGGCGTATTTGTTTGCTTCCGGTGGGGATGTCAACATGTCGCTAACTTGATGTATGACATCCTTCGGCAGTTTAGATACGACTGCGTTGAACTTGTAGTCGTCACCTTGTTTCTGAGGTGCGATGATCGTATCAAATTGGGCAAACCACAGGCGTGGTGAGTCAGTCCAGAAGTTGGGCAGGTTCTTCTTTATTTTCTTCCTTTCCGTTCCATCACATGGTGAACTGGTGAATAATTTATTTTGGTAGTTCTATTTTACAAGCTTATAGAAAATATTTAATAAAATTTTTGCAATATTTTCTTGCTCTGTGTGTTCCAATAGTCTAATTTAGCAGGATGCACACTTCACCATTAGATCGACATTTTCTACAAAATGATCCCGCAATTCCATATCCCGTAAATGTTATGATTTACAGATTTTCTTCAGGTAGTTAAGATACCGAAATACATAATTGCTGCATAATTATATCGAGTATTTGTTAAAAAAAATCTGCTATTGTAATATACTCGTACATTTAGCTGGCATTGCATATTGCCAAACAACACGGCACCTGATTTGAGCTGATACACTTTAATTTGGTTTTAAACTTTGTTAACGGTGCCGGGACACGAAATATCTTATGTGCTACCACCATGTCAGCGACTCGGGCGGGTGCGCTGACATGGTGTAGGCGGCCGCCGAGCACACTCACCTGTAGCGAGCGTAGCCGGCGCTGGGGTCGCCCACGCTGGCGGAGGACGAGGTGCGTGCGGCGCGCGGTGGGCTGCTGTCCGCTGACACCGCGCCCGACCGCTGCCATGGTGTAGGCGGCCGCCGAGCACACTCACCTGTAGCGAGCGTAGCCGGCGCTGGGGTCGCCCACGCTGGCGGAGGACGAGGTGCGTGCGGCGCGCGGTGGGCTGCTGTCCGCTGACACCGCGCCCGACCGCTGACATGGTGTAGGCGGCCGCCGAGCACACTCACCTGTAGCGAGCGTAGCCGGCGCTGGGGTCGCCCACGCTGGCGGAGGACGAGGTGCGTGCGGTGCGCGGTGGGCTGCTGTCTGCTGACACCGCGCCCGAACGCTGCCATGCTGCAGCAAATTTTCTGACTTTGAAAGGCCTCGATTTTCCCACGAGAGGCATATGAGGCGTGTTAGATGGAAGCAAACCACGTTTATAATATGCTGTTGATATGTAAATAAGTTTTGTTAACGTTTAACGAGCGTTAATAGGCTCAGGTACCCGCTTTACATCGGGTGGGCCGTATGCTTGTACGCCTCCCGACGTAGTATAAAAAAAAATATGGGTGTGTTCCCAGTAAACTAATTCCATTATTCAAGTCTGGTGAAAAAAGTGAACTGGGTAATTATAGACTGATATCTATTTTGCCAGTATTGAGAGAGTGAGAGTTGAAAGGATTATGCTTGACCAATTGCAACTCTATTTTAAGACCAATGAAATTTTTCATAATTCACAATACGGATTTACAGCAGGTAAATCCACTACAGATGCAGGAGTAGCATTGGTCAAGCATGTTCTTAGAGCTTGGGAGAGATCTCAGAACGCTATTGGGGTCTTCTGTGATCTCTCCAAAGCCTTTGATTGTGTCGACCATCGGACATTATAGCTCAAGCTGTGCTATTATAGAGTTACGAGGTAAAGCCAATAATTTAATTGCAACTTATTTAAGTAACAGAATACAGACTGTTGATATAAATGGAGTAAAATCTAAAGGCAGTAATGTTATTATTGGGGTGCCCCAGGACTTTGTATTGGGACCCTTTTTAATTTTAGTATATATGAATGATCTGCTCTACATGGTACAGAAAATGGCGGATATACTACTGTTTGCTGATGATACTTCTTTAATGTTACCCGCCGGTGCGAAAATACTGATAAAGTAAATAGTATTCTATCTGCTATTCTAAATTGGTTCACATGTAATAATCTTTTATTAAACTCGGCTAAAACCAAATATATGAAATTTAGTCTACCAAATGTGCCTTGTGCCAATGTAGAAGTTCTCATTGACAATAATGTAATAAAATTCATTAATGATACTGTATTTTGGAATTACAATAGACTCCTGTCCAGTAAGCTCAGCTCCGTCACATATGCAGTTAGGAGAATTAGACAATTGACGGATGTGGCTACTGCGCGCTTAGTCTATTTCAGCTACTTACATAGTATTATGTCGTATGGTACACTGTTGTGGGGAAAGGCGGCTGGCATTGAAACTATTTTTATATTACAAAGGAGAGCCATCCGCTCTATTTATAACACGGGCGCCAGGGAATCTCTTAGAGAACTATTTAAAGAAATAAATATCCTCACAGTTACCTGTCAGTATATTTATGAGAACATAATGTATGCTCGTAAAAATATAGTAATTTTCAAAATTTAATGAAAATCTTAGAAGTAGGAATAGATTGCGTATGCCGGTACATCGGCTTGCGTGTCAAGCCAAGTTCAAGTAACAGAACTGGCGAGCAGCACCGTGTGTAATATTACACGAACCATTTGGAGCCACTTTTGACCCCCTCATAACTCAAAAACTATTTCACATAAACGTGTCAAATTTGAATCATATATTGAGACTTGCGAGATACATATGTGCTCCAAATTTCATAAACACATCTCAAACGGTTATTTAGATATTAACGTCCAAAAATCGTCATTTTTATCACTGACTGACCTATAGATCAAAACTCTAACCCAGTTCCAGATGACCTAGAAAGTTCAAATTTGGCATACAGATAGGTAATTTGGTGAATACAAAGGAATAAATCAGAAACTGGTAATTTTTTATCATTTTATTATAATTTTTCATTTAATTGATTCTATTAGGAACACTTATTAACTTATACTTAGTGCCTGTAACTGTAATAATGTAATAAGAATCAGCAATCAAAACTTATGACAGCCGGTCTTTATGTGGATTTTAAGGTCTTCACGTGAATATATAACGAGTTGAATACCACTCTTAATTTTTTTTAATCCAAATATTTCCGTTTTAGTACTTATAACTAAGAGTATAGTCGACTTTCGTATTTATTACGTTATTAACTGGGATTTAGTATTAATTATTGTTTCAATATTTAGCGCACATCAATAGTGTAAGATCATTACTTATAAATAATTGTTAAATAATAGGCATTTCGGTAGACGGCGAACCGGCGCGCGGTGCGACGCCGGAGCAGCGGGGTGGGAGCGGTGCGATAAAAACTTGATGCGAACGTGTCCGAGCGAGTGATTTTACTATGCAGCCGCGCTCACAAGCGTGACCGCCGTCTTTCTTTCCGGTTGTCTCTCGATATCTGACTTATAAGGTTGCGATTTATGCTACGAAATTCATAGGTTAGCTTAAAAAATACTTATATATTTGTGGTTATATTATTATTACAATTATTTTAGTAAGTACGTATGGCAATAGTTTAAATCAAAAATTAATAATAATTTTAGTATAGTTATAAGTAGGTATGTATACTTACTTAACTCTGTATGAGTTTGAGAATGAGAACTTATTGGTAACAAATTGTTTTTCTTAAATCAAGTAATCGTCTTAAATAATTATCTTTTTATTACGTATATTGTACTCGTACAATGAGTCGTACAATATCATTGGGGTGGGTGACACACTTACCTCACATCGAATTATTGCAATGCCTCCCGATGGACGCTGCCTATTCCATTCGATTGCATATGCTTTGTTTGAGTATAGTAATATACAACAAACAAATAGGTTGCGTAATTTATTTATTTATTTATTAAGGTTTGCCAACAGGTTTATAACATATAACATACAAAAAGTAATGAATGTATAACAAAACTTATAGGATATAGACCCAATTACAGGCAAACACAGCATGCATATATAACATAACATAACAGATATTAACAATTTATTTGGCGATTACGGACGGTAGCAAAAATTACTGCCCACCCGCTGCACCACTTTGAACAGACTAAGAACGTTAAGATAAAATTGAAATCAATTGTGCTCAATTACGGCCCTTTTTAAGCTACTTAAAGAGGTCGTGAAAATATCTATTTGACATTTGGAAAACAACGCGTTATGCTCGCGACAAATTCTTGGAAGCATGCTGTACATGCCTACGTTGGTTCTATAAAGTCTAACAGCAAAGGGCTTATAATTAACTATTCTTACGCTAGATCTAGGCACTACAAATTTAATTTGTGCTAGTAGTCGTGAACAATCTATATTCCCTCTGAGCAGTTTGAAAAGAAAAATCTGGTCAATAGTCATACGTCTCTGCTCAAGCGTGGGGATGCGAAAATACTCAAGACGGCCTCTGTACGACGACAATGATGAAAGTTTTCTCTGATGTACGGCTAAGAAGAAGAGAAAACGTCTCTGAACACTCTCTATTCTGTCCACATGGCAGCGGTAACAAGGGCTCCAGACAACAGAACAGTATTCAACAACTGAACGAACTAATGTAAAATAGAGAGTGATCAGAGGCGCTGTACCCTTGAAAGTTTTGCAATTTCTCCATATGAATCCTAATAGTCTAAATGCCCTGTTAGTTATTGCATCAATATGGGCAACGAATGACAATTTATTATCAAAAATAACTCCTAAATCCTTGATACTAAGAATTTCTTGGAGTGGTTCGTTGAGATGGTAAGGTGTTCTGATAGGATACTTTTTTTTTAGTGAACGTAATATATTTGCATTTTTTAGTATTAAGCGGCAAAGAGTTTTCCACAGACCAATTGTGCACCTGATTTAGGTATTCTTGAAGCAGAATAGCGTCGGAAACGTTTTCAATTATTCGGTAAAGTTTGAGATCATCTGCGAAGAGTAGGAATTCCGAGGATCTAATACGCTCTGATACGTCATTTATAAATGCTAGGAAGAGAATAGGGCCCAAGTGTGAACCTTGAGGTACTCCCGATGTGGCTGCAAATAGCCCAGATTCATACCCACACGCTGTAACTTTTTGTAACCTGCCTATTAGATACGAAGAGAGCCATGAAAGTAGTACTCCAAAAATACCGAAATTACCATGAAGCTTCTGAATTAAGAGAGTGTGGTCAACACGATCGAACGCCTTGCTAATATCAGTATAAATTACATCTACCTGCTTATTAGCGTCTATAGCTTCTGACAGGTAGCTGGAGAAAACAGCTAGATTCGTAGATGTTGACAGTTGACCTCTAAACCCATGTTGCTGCGAGATTATCTGAGGGTTGAGGAATTTTGAAATAGATGTGTATACCATAGATTCAAAGACTTTAGCTACTGTGGAAAGCAACGAAATAGGCCTGTAGTTTAGTATATCGTTCACATCGCCGCCCTTATGTATAGGTATCACATTCGCGGTTTTCCATAATGATGGAAAAATGCCGGTTTTCAAGGAAGTGCTAAAGATGATGCAAAGAGGGTGAGAAATGGATTTAGAACATTTAGAAAGAAAGATTGCAGGAAGACCGTCTGGGCCAGCTCCTTTATTAGGGTCTAGCTCCCTCAATCTCTTTTCAATCGCATCTCGATTTACCGCTATGCTGCCCAGGGTGTCCTGATAAAGACTACCTTTGGCTAAATCAGGCTGAGTAGAAGACGCTCTGGTCTCGTGCGAGTACACTAAAGCAAAATGGTTTGCAAAAGCACTGCATATTGACTCAGGTGTTGAAAATTCCTCTCCATTGCAGTACATTTTACTAGGCAGAGAACCGCCGGCATCACGCTTATTGCGCACAAATGACCAGAAAGCCCTCACGTTGTTCAAAGAAATCTCCCTTTCGATAGACCTAAGATAATTCGAATAACAAGTTTTAGTTTGTTGATGACATCTAGACCTTAGTAATGAAAACTCGTGCTCATCTAATGGATTTCCATATTTTATAAACCTGCGACGAAGTCTGTCTTTTTCCCTCAACATCCTAATGAGAGCCTTGCTGTACCACACGGGAAATCGACCATACCCACAATCTCTTACCTTAGGAACATGCTTTTCTATTACTTTGTTAATAGTCTCATAGAATAAATCGACCATGAGGTCAACGGATTCCCTCTCTCCCAGCAATCCATCCCAGTCCACCTCATCCAATTCCTTATTTACTGCCGAATAATTGGCTTTGAAAAAATTGTACTTTTTAGTGATTTTTTTATTTATGAAATAAGCAACTGGCCAATCCACATACACAATCAACGGGGGATGAAAGGAGTCCACCTTTGTGAGCTCCTTCGTAGCCTGCTCTGCCCGGATACAGGATAAATTGCTCAGGATCAGGTCAAGACACCTGCCGTCTCTGTTTCCTATCGTATTAAACTGCTGAAGGCCATGCAACGAGACAAAATCAAGGAGCGTACGGCTAAGGTTAGACGAGACATTACCAGCCTCAGCAGCTGTATAATTGTTTGGTTGAGAGGAAGCTCCGTGCCAGCTTATCCGTCCGACATTGAAGTCTCCCAGCAGTATCAAATCATCGTTCATTTGTGAAATGGAGTTGCTTAATGACTCTAGTTGCTTTTCAATACTGGCAATTGTTTGAGGAGGAGGAAAGTAGACAGCACAGATGTTAAGCTTTTTAAATACGTTGTTAATACAAAAAGTAACAGCTACCCACAAAATCTCCAAATTGTCCACTATATGCAATGCCGACGAATCCAGACTTCTGGCAACAGCTATCAGAACACCTCCGCCATTGGTTTTGTTACTATTGTCCCTATCACGGTCCCTGCGATATATTCGATAGTTGCTGTTCAAGATTTCCGAATCAAGAACCTCGCTATTGAGCCACGTTTCTGTAAGAACTATAACATCGTAGTCACAATTAAGGCTAGCCAAATACAGATCATGCAGCTTACCACGAATGCTTCTGGCATTCTGGTAATAAATCTTTAATCCAAACATTTTCACAGTAGTTTTACAATTGACATGATTAAGAGGGAAAGTAAGCTCAAACAAAGTGCAACTATTGTCCTATGGCTATATTGTTAAGCACCTCACTATTCTTCACTCAGATTGCAGGAGTATCATCACTTTTCCTTAGCAAGATGCGACCATTTCGGACCCAAAGGTACTTGTAATTGTGTTTTTTCTTGAAAACTCGGGCTTGTGCTTGAAGAGCGCGATTTGTTGGTGACAGATGTTCTGCTAAGAATATCTGCTGTTTCGTACCACCAATTCCGAGCAAAGCACTAAGTTTCTCACTGGCGTGTTTCTTGTTATAATTAGTGCATGATGCTAGCAGACAATCGCGTAGACGACACGAGGACAGCTTTATTATTACCGACCTAGGTCTTGCAGAAGAGGGATTCGTTTTAGGCACACGAATTACAGAAAGTATGTCCTTAGCCTCCAGGGGACACTCCACCAGTTTGACCAAATTTTGAACTGTTACGGTGACGTTTTCATTGGAGAACTCTGGAAGACATTGTAATTCAACATTACAGTCGCGCGCGGTCTGTTCGATATGACCTACTCTGAGTTGTAGTTCTTTAACATTCTCCTGCAAAGTCGAATTATTTGTGCGCAGTCTGAAAACCTCAGCACGCAGCGTATCAATTTCTGTCTTCATGTCATCGTGTGCCTTTGAAATAAAATCGACTGACTTGATAAGTTCGGGTAAAATCATAACAGCCTCGCGCAAAGATTCCAGTTCGGCCCTGAGGTGTGTCTTTAGAGAAACAGCAACTGCTTCATCAATCTTCGAAATAATTATAGATTCGAACTGGTTCAAGCGCTGGTCCAATTTATCTGAAGAAGCGTCACACGGCTCTCCACTTTCATCCCCATGAGTATCCTTAATCGGGGTGTTATCATTATTATCAGCTCTTTTATTACTGCTCAATTTGCAAACTGGACATGTCCAAGTAGATCTGTACTTGACCGAAAGCTTGGAAGACTATAGTAGAGCATGTATGTCGTAACTGGGATGAATTAAGTATGTACGAATTATATTATAGCCTTCGCAAGTTCTAAACCTGTTACTTGTCGGTTCTTATTTTATTATTCCGAAAATTTGGCTTGCTGGTAGAAACTAGCCATCGAACATAATAATTCGTATATGAGAACTAGCCAAGTCAGACCTTAGGCTACAATATATTATCCTAAGATATCATTTCTTCTTATAAGAAATGATATTTTATGTTGTTATAAATAAGGACAGGACTGACCATTGAACTTGGCACCCATTTAGATCTCACTTCTTTTGTCGTTGAAGTCAACAACCAAGGCATATATCATAATGTTGAACTTGGCTCTCATTTCACATTTATGTTTTTGATGGGATACTAAATTACCTGGAACAATTCTCTCATTGCCTTACAATATGTTCAAGAGGTACATCAAAAATACTCTGTGTAAGAAGGGTTATTACAGAATCCATGAATATCTAACAGACAGAGATGTTTGGAAATGATTTAGCACATGTATTAACATATCTTTAATTAATTACGATGAAAAAAAGACCTATATTGGCAAGTTTCTTTTGGTATATCTTCTTCACCAATGGTCATTTTCGAAATGTAGGTAGATTAAAAAAGAGATTAAAACTAAAAAAAAACTATGGAAAATTATTAAGATACAATATGATCTAATTTGAAATAATGTACGACGTGTCTAAGTAAGGGCCTAATGGCAAATAAATATTTTTTATCTTTATATTCAAATCATTTACTTGCAGTGAATATAGGTAATTCTCGACGAGAGAACCGCGCCCTTACTGTGACTTACCGTACTTGTCAGGCGTGCAAGTGGGGTCCGAGCGCTGTCGCTCGATAGCTTTGGCGGGCGAAGCGGCGGCGGCGGAAGGCGCCGACGATACCTCGCTGTCGTTCTCGCCGTCCGTCTCGAACAGCACGTCCTCGGACCTGAGGGAGGTAAGGGCGATCACGTCTCGGTGATGCGGACGACAGTAAAGAAAGTAAAGCGACGAGCGAGCACTGACTCGAGCGGCGGCGGCGTCGGCAGCGGTTTGTCGAAGCCGTCCTTGCCGAGCAGCCAGTACGTGTGCATGGCGCCCTTGCCCTTGATCTGGGTGAGGCCGCGCGAGCGCAGCCGGTAGCCGCCGGCGGCCGTGAGCCGCTCCGCCGTGGCCGCCGACACCTGGATGCGGAAGGCGGCTCCTGCGAGCAGCGGGGAGGAAGTGAGAATCGGTCGAAGCTGACTACATCGCGTCGTGCCTGTTCGACCGGCCGCCGTTCGCTTAAAAAGCTACAGATTTTTCGTGACGCTCGCATCTCGAACATATTTATTCTACTTTCATCTTATATTTTATTTTTCATGTTTCATGTTTAGACGAGCTCGGTGGCGCAGTGGCGAAACGCGCTGTTACGTTACTTTGACACCGACGCTGGTGGGTTCGATTCTTACACAGAATATACATTTGTGTGCATGAACATGTCTGTTTGTCTCGGTGGTACAGTTTTAGTGCCTCCAGACAGCCCGGGACACTAGATGTTAGGTGTATTTCAAGCGTTTGGCGTTGTGTTGGCTGCCAACACGCCGCCGTGCGCGCTAATCCGCTTCATACTGTTCTACGGAAATTTCTCCTATTCTTGTACTATTAAGTTACGGTGTCAGTACGTTTGACTGTTGACGCCTCACTCTCACTGTTATTTTATTTTTGTTTGTTGTACTGTTCAAGCACTGTTAAGTACGCGAACTGGCAGTTCCGACTTTGTTGGTGTACTACATATTTACTTCGTGTAATATAGTTTCATCCTCAGTGTGTAGTCCTAGCATAGAGTACGCGTAGACTCAATACTGGTGATCGGCCTTACGCTGCACTAGTGCGCTATAGAGCTCACTGTCGACAATCAGGACGCTTGTAATGAGAGCGGCTCATCTGACCGGAGCAATGCGGATCCTTATGGATCCCTAGAGAGTAAGAGTAAGGAATATTTGCAAGATCTGGCCAACAGTGCAGTAGCCGGTTATAATGAAGGCCGCAGGGATGGATCTTCCCACAACGCAATTGAGACTGAACAAAAACGAGCTTTCCTGGTGGCCATAGTGGCCTCTCTTCATGTCAGATTAGCCGAGCTTGAAATAAGAGCCAATAGGGCAGAACTGACCTCAGCTGATGCTAATTTCTGTCCTGGCCTGAAAATATATTCAAAAGGTACATCAAAAATACTCTGTGTAAGAAGGGTTATTATAGAATCTCCTCCACGTCTCACTTGGCATTCTAAGTCTTTGGAAAAATTATCGTAATCCATTAGATTATGAAAGTTTTAAAATTCTTAGAAAAAGATCTTCCATGTTAGAAAAAGAGTGTTATCAAACTATATTGAATTCACTGCGGGTAGTAGTGCGCTTTAAATATTCTTTGACCTATAAGATTTTTAATAATAGCTTTGTTCGAAGTCACGTTGAGTTTGCTTGTATGTACGGTATAGCACCCTTAATATAGATCTCATATTACCAGAATAGGTAATAATAATAAAAAATCTGAATTAGTTATATTTAAAAATTACACATCTTTTAAAATTCATCAATGTACCCAAAACCATTGTCCAAACTTTACAAACGAACTGATTGTTTGTATGTTAGGTTTGGGTGACGTTTGTAGTGTTACCTCTCTCAGTACATTGGAAGTTGTTGTTGTTTTTCCATGTTATGTTAATGTACGAAGCTAAAAGCCTTTAATTTATATCTACAACATTACCTATGTATTTAAATTACTGTTTGTTTCTATCTAATAAATAAATATAAAATACAAAAAATACTGCGAAGTGGTTCACGAACTTGTCTCCGTCCGAGCGGCTGGCGGCGCAGCGGCTGGGTTTTGCACAACAAAAAGTTGTGTACACTGTGTTTGTCAGCGAGTCATGACTTGCCCAATTTTTAAAGGACAAGTGAATATAGCTGCACAAATGTCAGCAAAATCATCATACTTTATTGCATACTTGTTGCCCGCGGCTTCGCCCGCGTTGTCAAAGGGAAACAATGCGCGTTTTCCTGTGGGAGTAAGATATTTTGCCGCGATAATAGTACTGTATCAATGTCGGTCAGGCCCGCCATACAAAAAAAAAACACATCAATTCGATGCTCCGTTTTGATTTGAAAAAAGGACTAACCGACAAATAAATACACTTTTACATTCATAATAGTACGAACACCTCTAAGACATTTGGACTTTATGACTCTATTAGCTCTATGATTCTCTACGTTCTAGATCTATTCCACAGGAGCGGAAAATCTCTGGGTATAACAGAGAACACATCACCGGGATGAAAAGTAACCTTTTTATCCCGACGATGTTTACCTGTGGGATAGTAGTAGATAAAAAGCCGCTGATAGGTGAAAGCGATATGACATTCATATTTAGTACGATTCAAACATCTAAACATCCAAACTATCCTACGGGCACATAGCACCGGGATAAAAAAGTAGCCTATGTGTTAATCCAGTAGGTACCTCATCTATATACCTACCAAATTTCATCAAAATCCGTTAACGCATTGAGGCGTGAAAACGGAACCGACATCCCGTTTTGGTTGCAATTTGACTTTCGCAAAATAAAGCCTGAATCTATTAACTATCCAGTTTTTAATCAGAATTGCATTATAATTGAATTATATGGCAGTCGGGACTCGACAGGTTACGTAGATTGGCAGAGGTCGCGACGAGCGCGCTCCTGGCGCACAACATTGTAGGCAATAGTCGTGTGTGCCGCGGGCCTGGCCGTGCCTCGCGCGCCGGCCGCCGGTGCGCCCACCACTTCTAACTATTATTACAATACGGCACAGAGGGGACACCGTGAGTGCAAAGAAGAGAGTTTACACTGACAATTTCTATGCCCTGTTTTAATTATTTTCGCGATTCCTAATTTCCTGACATGTCCATTAAAGGTTGCCGGCTCACCCGTGGACTCCATGCGCGAGGCGGTGTTGACGGTGTCCCCGAAGAGGCAGTAGCGCGGCATGGTGAGGCCGACGACGCCGGCGCAGCACGGCCCCGAGTGTAGGCCGATGCGCAGTCGCAGCGGCGTGGCGGGCAGGTGTCGCACGCGAAAGCGGCCCGCCAGGTGCAGCAGGTGCAACGCCATGGTGGCGACGCTCTCGGCGTGGTCGCGCGCGCGCGCCGGCAGCCCGCCCACCACCATGTAGGCGTCGCCGATTGTCTCCACCTTGTAGACGCGGTACTGCTCGATGGCGGCGTCGAAGGTGGTGTACAAGTCGTTGAGCAGGTCCACTACCTGCACGGGCGTGGAGCGCGCCGCCAGCGCCGTGAACCCCACGATGTCGCTGAAGTAGATGGACACCTCCTCGAACTCCTCGGGCTCCACGCGGGACCCCAGCATTAGCCGCTCCGCCACAGACCTGCCTTGTGAAACGGATTTACTCTACACTATTGTGAGATTTGCCACGTCCGAGAGGTGCGGCGGCGGCGGCCTGGACAAACATTACAAGGAATAGTTTTCTCCCGCGCGCGCTCTGGCGTACGAAGGCCGACGACTGCAGACACGAATACGGACGAGTCACCTGCACGATAAGGAGTAGTAACCGTGTTGTTTATTTGTACAGTTAACGAGTAAAGTAACGCCGCATTTTCTCAACTATAAGAATATATTTCTCCTCGCGAGAATCTTACACGTTTAAATAGCCCCACGTTTGACTTTTTTCTTTACAATAATAGATTTGTAAAAGAACTATAGAAACAAAAGGTATATAGCATCGTAAGGTATATTTAAAAATGAAAAAGTAGACGAATTAATTATCGTGTATTTGTTTTCGTGTACTATCGCATGTTTAAAGTTACTCAGTTTTTAAATGAACATGAGGACAATGTCCAATATCGATTGTCACAGCCGATAGTTGAAGAGGCTCCCGGCGGCGGTAAGTCAATACACAGACGTTATTTAAAATCAGGCAGAAGGAAAAAGCTTGTGTAGCTAAGTTCTACGATTGGACATAAATTTGATATACTTGCATATATTCGGTGGCAATGCAATAATACCATGGAGCTGGTCTGATCGTGGAGTCGGAAGGTGGTCACAGCAACTCCTAAACTAAACAAGACAAACCCATAGAGTTATAGCTCATTTGTTTTGTCTTGGCTAGATGATATCCAGGACCTGAAGATGAAGCCGGAAGATGCCCAAAGGAACTCTGTAATAAAACCAGGTATCCCTATTGGGTTTAGGGTCTTTTGTTTTGTGTTGGCAAACACTTTGGTCCTATATGATATATAGGTTCTTAAGATGGAGACGGAAGGTAAACATATTGAAATTCCTGAATTAAACAAAGGACCACTCATCAAAGAATTAAACAGTTCGAAACTAATAGAAAAAATACCTTGCAATAATGATGCATTACTAGAAGTGCACATATTAAGATAAAACTAAAAAGTTAAAAATAAAAGTATAAAAAAGAACTTTATAAATACCAAGTTTTTATTCAAAACTTCAGTTGTACTAAAGTCAAACTGAAATTTAGTTGTACTAAAATTAATATAATAAGTTTATCTTTTATTTCACGGGTTTTAATCCTGGTCATTTGATAGGCATGCACGGGGATATGAATCCAACGCGTAGAGGCTCCTTCGAAAAGAATGATGTAATGTATTATACCCTCTGTGACCTAGTCGGGGGATATCAATGGGACAAAATACCCATGAACAGGTCCCGGCAGGTGTTGGGATTATTGGAACTATGTCGGTTCCAGTGGTCTATTAAAATGAGATCTAGAGGTATTATTAGAACTGGGCTATTGCAGAAAAAGGAAGCCCGCCTGCCATAACAATCATAATCTGATGTTAGTGTTGTAACAGTCGAGTGTACAGACTGATATGTCGGTAGAGCGAGAGGGCGTGCGTTCGGGTCGTTTTACAGGCCGAGAACCAGTACGATAATAAACTAGTTTGTTTCAAAGATAAGAGAAAGAAAGGGCCCCACCTGATAAATGTAAACCATCGGGGAGGTATGACAAAATAATATACAAACAGATATAAAGAGAATAATGTGCTTATGAATACATTGTCAGAAAAGGACAGAACTGTCTTTTTCTTTCTTTCTTTCTAACTGTTTCAGGCAATTTATTATAAAATCGAATATACTCGTAATTTACAAGAAAAGACCTACCAGTCCTAACAAGCTGATGTACCGGCATACACAACTTATTTCTTCTTCTAAGTTTTTTCCCCCTGCACCACTACAACAGAGATTTTTCGCGGGTTGGCGGTTCAGTCTCCCGGGGCGGAGATTATGTAATCCCCGAGACCCGCGGGCGGCCAGCGGTAAGCCGGTACCGAGGGCCCCTGTCCGCCGTGCCAGCCTTCGGCGCCCACACCGCCAGCGGCGGTTCGATATCCGCCGGTCCTGCCGCTGCCCGCACAACGACGTCTCAACTAACTGGCGATTGATAGTATATCGACACGCGCCGAAATCGCACTTCTTATTGCTACGTCATAAAAATAAAAGTATGCTACGAAGCTACAAGTGACGTAATCGCGGCGTAGGCCTGACCAGCTACGTGCCTCTGCTACGAGGGTTCTATACAATTCAACTTTGTCGTCGCACTAAGGCGTGTCCCACACTGCTACGCGCTACGCGACGCGAACGGTGCGCGTGACTGCGTTTTTTTACATTGTATCGAAATATCTCAGTTTGTAGAGAACACGCACGGCATGCGGCACGGCGCAACACACTGCCAACGCACCACCGCGCGGGACTGCGGCACGCGCGACGTTTACGCGCCCCCGCGCAGATGTGCGTGTTTTCTACGAGTATACAAATTGAGATATTTCGATACGCGTAGCGCGTAGCAGTGTGGGATCCGCCTAAGTACGCTGTATTTGGTGTGTTGGCGGAGCGGAATTGAAACAAGGAATTTTATATATATATATATATTTTATATCACTAAGGTGGCAATCAAGCATGCGGCCTGCCTGATGGTAAAAAGTCACCGTAGCCTACGGACATTTGAACACCAGGGGTATCACTCATGCGTTGCCGACCCTCTAAAAACCTCTTCACGCATTTCTTGAAGAACTCCGTATTCTGTAGTCCCTTGGAAAACCTTATGGATGTTGTTTCCTATGAAGCAAATTATGTGTATTGAAATGTCTGAGCAACTGGCTAAGCATTAGTTTTTTAAACATTTTACTGAGAATGGACAGTATGGAAACAGGTCGAAACTTCGAAGGGTCCGAACTATCACCAGATTTAAATAATGGAATGATTTTACTATGTTTCATCAAGTCAGGAAATACACTAGATGCCACACAACAATTGTAAATTGTAGCTAAATGTGGAGCGATTGAAATAATAATAGAAGAAATGGTTTTGATAGATAGACCCCACGGATCTTTAGTGTTTTTCATATTTATTAATTTAAATGCGATCAAAACATCTTTTGTGCTTACAGCTGAAAATTCAAATATTGTGTCGCATTCTACCACGCTCTGTTTGAGAACCAGTTCAGCAGCTATAGAAGAAGACATAAGATTTCTCGTAGTAATAAGAGGAGTGTTAGAAAAATATTTTTTAAACTCAGTCGCAATTTCTTCATCATTTTTGATATCTATATCATTTATCTTTAACCGAAAGTCTCGACTACGTACTTTCGCTCTACCCGTCTCATTATTTATCATATTCTAAACAGATTTAATAATATTTGTTGAACCATTAATTTTATTTCTTAAATATATAGACTTAGCATTGGAACAGGCTCGTTTAAATATTTTAGCATAATTTTTTACAAGTTCTTGAAAAGTCGGATTGTGGTTACAGGTCCTTTCTTCATAAAGTTCATACAATTTATTCCGACTTTTGTAAATACCAGGAGTTGTCCAATCACTGAATGTCATACGGTCACTTACAGACAGTTGTTTTGGAGTAAAGATTGTATTAAATTCACTAGTGATTAAGCTAAATAACGAACTGTACAAGTGGTCCGGAGTACCGCGATGGGGCAACAATACTACCACATCAAAAGTGTCTAGGGATCAACATATATTTTTGCAATAACTTTTCTCCTGATTGATATTAATTAAAATTTTCTTTAAGGATTCATCAAATAAAGTGTTTTCGTTTGTCTACAGTAACGAGAAACCAAGTCACCTTTGCATTAATAAAGAAATTTGCCATTTTCATAATAAAGGGATTTTTGACATTTGAACCACTAACATTAAAGTTCGAAAAAAAGACTGAAATAACAGTTTTCTTTAAAATTTTATTGGGTAACTTAAACAATTAATAATCCGTGTTTCTACCGCGAACACTAACGATGATAGAAGCTGGTTCCCGGCAACGTACTGTGGCTTTAGCTCTGAATACAAGTCAGAGTGTTATCAGTCGACTTTGGACACGTTACCGAAGCACTGGTACCGTGGCTGAGCGCCATGGAGGACGGTATCGCTGCACCACACGGAGACAAGACCGATACATTCAAATCACAACTCGAAGAGCTCCAACAATAACCGCCATGATGTTAGCCGTGACGCTTCATCACTCTTCAGGGAACTTAATTAGCGACCAAACAGTCAGAAACCGCTTGCATGAAGTGAACCTTCATTCCCGAAGACCGCTAAGGGTACCACCTATAGCAATGCACAATCGTAGGATTCGATATCAATGGGCTCTTGAACACAGAAATTGGGCAGAAGAACAATGGCGTTTCGTGTGCTTTTCTGATGAGTCTCGTTTTGGTATGAGACCGGATACAAGACGTATACGACACTGGAGAACACCTGGACGCCAACAGCGATTAAAATCCTGCCAGGAAGTCCATCCTTATAGTGGTGGAACCATCATGGTATGGGCGGGTATTTGGATAGGCGGAAGAACTGAGTTGATTTGGATCAGAGGCAACCTCAACGCTCAAATTTATGCTGAGACGATTGTATCAGACGTCATCGTTCCTCTACAAGTGCAAATCGGTCCCTTATTTCAGTTAATGCATGATAATGCACGACCGCACACCGCAAGAGTTGTAAGACAGACTCTCGCCGCAGCTAACATCAATGTCATGCCCTGGCCTGCTCAGTCGCCAGACTTGAACCCGATTGAGCATGCATGGGATATGCTACAGAGAAGAGCTCTGCCGAATATGGAGGGTATCCAGTCGCAAGAAGACCGTTTTTTGTTGTTGCAACGAACATGGGCGGCCATTCCACAGCGTGATTTGGATGAACTCATTTTGAGTATGCCAAACCGATGTTCTTGTGTTGTTAGTGTTCGCGGTAGAAACACGGATTATTAATTGTTTAAGTTACCCAATAAAATTTTAAAGAAAACTGTTATTTCAGTCTTTTTTTCGAACTTTAATGTTAGTGGTTCAAATGTCAAAAATCCCTTTATTATGAAAATGGCAAATTTCTTTATTAATGCAAAGGTGACTTGGTTTATCGTTACTGTAGACAAACGAAAACACTTTATTTGATGAATCCTTAAAGAAAATTTTAATTAATATCAATCAGGAGAAAAGTTATTGCAAAAATATATGTTGATCCCTAGACACTTTTGATGTGTGTATTTTTTCTGCTATATTAGACTTAAATCTTTCTGTTGCATACCTCTTTTCCTTTTATATTCTTTTTATAAATCTTATTTAAATTTTGTATTTGTCTTTGCTCTTTTCTTGTCTTTTGTTTTCCTTGTCAAAAACGTATTACATATTGAAGTGCTACATATAATTTAGTATTATTTTTCAACCATTATTCCCTTTCTTATAATTTAATACAGTTCATTGCTTAGTCGTCTGCAATATTTGGTCCTTCGAGCCGGATTTGATTCACATACTTCTGAACAGTTATTAACATTTGTAGTTTGAGTACTAGGTGTGTCAATAATAGTCAATGTATTTTTATGAAGTAAGTAATGGTGACGTAACGGACATCCATTGACACCACATAGATTCACTTTGCATGTTTTCCATTGATGTGAAACGCCCCTTAAGCAACGGTAACCCATATTGGCAAGTTTCTTCTTCGCCAATGGTCATTTTCGAAATGCTAGTAGATTAAAAAAGAGAGATTAAAACTAAAAAAAAACGGAAATATATGGAAAAATATTAAGATACAATATGATCTAATTTAAAGAATGTAAGACGTGTCTAAGTGCCCGTAAGGGCCTAATAATGATTTTTATCTTATCATTTTATCTAGGTCGACTTAACCGGTAAACCTGTGTAATCAAATACAGGCTCAAAAACTTTCTTGAGTGAGAAATCCCCGGCACAAGGCAGAAAACATTTACATTGAATTATGTAATTCCAAACTTCCATGTTAACGACCAGGGACTCCGTGTAATCATACATATAGATACATAACGATTTATATTCTGTAATTATTCTTCCTCCATAAATACTTGTTATGCTACAACGTTTTCGAAAGTAAGGTTTCAATTGAAATAGATCCTTCTCAGGCAGGGAGTGTCGTAACAATCTGGCTACGTACCGAGGCAGCATGCGGTTGAGAAGCTGCTCGGTTTTCTTCTTTTCCATATCGAGCTGTTCAGTGCGCTCGCGGATCAGCTCTTCCAGGTTGTTGCTGTACTTCTCGAGCATCTCGAACATGGAATCGACGATGTTAATCTTGCTGGAAAATTATTAATGTATTTAAACGGGCGACTGGACGGCCTAATTAATAATTAGAAAAAGATTGATCCATTACCGGCCGCGGTGCAGGTGCCGGAAAATATCGTAGAGTCGGTGAAAGTCGGGGCGCAGGTCGGGCGCCTCGCTCCAGCACTGGCGCATCACCGACACCGCCTCGGGCGGCGCGGCGCCCATCGACACCGACGGCCGGATGAGCGGCGGCGGCCGCGAAACCTTTTCCACGATTTCTGCAATGTGCCGCCCGTCAGTATCTCTGCCGGCCACATTTCTAGTGTGAAGTGTGTATTCATGATACTGGCGATAATAATAATAATATATGTTTTCTTATTTACCAACAACATAACTGTGTTAATCGTACAGCATAAAGATAAACTTACAATGTTTTTCCGTATACGGCGTATTCGTCGGTAGTTCGCAAAAATAGACAATATTAAAATCAGCTAAGTGATTATAAAATAGTATATGAGTGTGTGAGCATGTATAGTACTCGTAAGTCCACGCTCGCTCGGTCGGTGAGAATGGAGAACGAACCACTTCTTTGACATAAAAGCAACAGGTTACTAGACAAAAAATACTGCGTTTTGTTCTTATAATAAAGCTTTCTTTTACTATATGGGTTTTAATATCGCAGAGTACTACGAACGATGTAGTCTCTCCTATAAACTGTCCCTTGGAATACTTCGATGATTTTGAAAATCATTAAGGCCAGATCTTAATAATTTCAAATGTCGTAAATCGCCAGAGCTTTTTTACACAACGTCGGAAGACAAACAAGCATACGGTCCACCTGATGTAAAACGGTTACCGTAGCCTGTGAATGCTTGCAATATTCACCATATAAATAATACATACGGTGATGTCCCATGCAATGCCTTTTCATATATTAACACCGACACTGTTTCAAACCAACTCTCTTCGCTAAATATTCATTGGGAACGCGGTCACGAAGGTACGCCACAAAGTTTGCATAATGATTGTATCTTGACCACATTCATTCTACTTTCATACTTTATGTCATACGCAGCTTTTACTTTCATAAGTTAGCGTTGGGATTAGTACCACGTTGTGTGTTGCACGAGTGAGCTGGCCAAACTTGCTTAGGTTTCAGCCACCAAGAAGTTTGCCCAACGCTTCTTTCACACTGATTCCTGCACCTACTCGTCTCTCCACATCAGCGGCGTACGTTCCCCTGTTAAAAGTACTTTCAACATATAAAATCTGATCCACTTGTTCGAAAACTACATAATTCTCATGTTCGTTCTGGTTTATCGATTTTCATATATCATCATTTTTCTTCACCTTCAATTGTTAGACTTTCTTCATGTAATCACTTTTTTTACATACAGATTCGTATTTGTAGTTCGGTTGGTGATCTGCTAATAATACGGCATCATATGCCTAAAGCAGACAGTTCACTACTAAATCGTTCTGGAATTTTCAGCAACGCCCAAGGTCGTAGGCTACATTATGCTATACTAGATTTGAATCGACAACAGGTAAAATATATAAAAGACTGCACCCTAAGTATTACCTCAAGAGTATTGTTAATATTTAAATTCTGTACCATTGACTCCATAGTCAGTAAACGGCCATAACCTGTACCACTAAATTCATTATTTCGGATTTATATACAAGTTCATCAAGCATTAAGTTTTCCAGAAAGTTTAATGCGGTTTCGTGGATCTTGAGATTGTATTTGACAGGGCTATGTGACAAAAATGATGGGACATATTACCGAGATATGAATGTGTGCTCAGCTCGAGTAGCATAGGGCATGCTACCCGATTTGACATCAAAATTGGTGTCAAGCAGGGTGTTTGTAAGTTAACAATAGTCTGCAAAGAATTATAATATATGACCGTAGGAATGTGCACGGGTACCTAGTGGTTAACTGTCTGCTATTTGGAGACGATGCTGTGTTATTAGCAGAAACATCAACTGAACTGCAAGAATTGATCACAATAATAAAGGGCGATTGTATGGAGCAGAGCAGGGCTTACTATTCACTGCGAAGAACAAAGATAAAGTATTGAAAACAGAGGGAATTAGAACCAATGTTAGTATTACGGTTGATGATGAAATAAAGAAACGCATGCGACTGTGAATATCGGATGCACTTTCAGCACCTGAAAGATGGAAGGTACACTGATGTTTCTATGTGTATGCGTGCTTTATCAGAAGGTGATGTCCGGATCTCTAGAACCCAGCGTGCATGAGAAGAGATCTTCTCGTACAGGAATATTAAATAAGATATTAATAGTAAAGATGTAGGTATGTGGCGCTCGGTTCTCTCTGCCTATCTCGCAAGTGACTTGACGTGATGTTATAGATAGATGTACATATTAATAAATATCACTAAGCTAAGCTAAGAAAGAATTTTCCTCTGGGTGGTGGAGTCGCTCTCTGTAACAATCAATATATTTGCCAAATACTTGTCTTAGCTAGCAAACCCCGCCAATCCTAACGGATTATAGGAAACGGGTGCTCTACAAGCAGCACAACACTCACTGTCCAGGTGTGGACGTTCTTTGGCTGATATGATGATGATGATGACGTTGAGGATTATACACATTTATAATGTCTTATTACATAACGCATGAAAAAACTATTTACATATTTTTTTTTCTTTTAATTTTGGGGAAAGATGTAGTATTACCTAAATAACAGCTAGTAACTAATAGTAAATAACCTCTTTTTAAGTAACAATACTAAACCTAGAGTGAGCAAACTGGATATATTTCAAGGTGTGAGCGCCGTTTGGTAGTTATTATACCCTGCATCGACCAGCACGCACCTTCAGGCGTCAGCGACAGCATGCAGTACGGTTCTCCGCGCACGATGACCTCCTGCATGATGATGGCGAAGGAGAACACGTCGCCGGGCTGGGAGCCGCGACCCGCGCCGGGCTGGGAGCCGCGACCCGCGCCGGGCTGGGAGCCGCGACCCGCGCCGCGCGCCTCCCGCAGCAGCTCCGGCGCCGTCCACAGCAGCTCTGTAACACAAGATGGCATGAACGGGCCGCTTCGGACGGCACCGGCGAGTGTGCCAGGAGCGGAAGGCTCACCGCGAGCAGATCGGGGCGGCTGTGGTAGCCCTTGCGCACGTAGGAAGCCGGGGATGCCGTAGTCAGTAAGACGCAGCACCCAACGCGAGTCGACGACGCAATTGCGCGACGACAGGCGGCCATGCACGCGCAGGGGCGAGCCATGCAGGTAGCGCATGCCCTTCACCAGATCCGTAAGCAGCGACAGCCGAAACGTCCAGTCCAGCTTGATGTCGTCCGCCATCAGCACGTCCTCGAGCGAGCCGCGCCCGCAGTGGTCGAACACGAGCGCCGGCCGCGCCTCGCACAGGCAGCCTGCGAACAGGACCGGCGGTCACTGGTTGGCCGCGCGGAGGAAGGCCACCGTGCCGCCACGTGCCCTCCACTTACCGATAAAAGGGTTTAAGTTTTCGTGCCGCAGCGACTGCATGACGAGCAACACGTCGGTCGCTTTGCGCTTCAATTCAAAGGAAATAGAGGGAAGGTACTTCATGTGTACAGCGTCACCCTGAAACGATTAGGATGTGATTCGAGACTTTTCTAAATTTTAATATTGTACCTACATAATATGTTTAGAAAATAATGATCAATAAGACTCAACCTTATATCGGATGCGGCGGTCGACGGCGACCCGGTTGATGCTGCAGGTGGACGAGGGCGCGGAGGGCGGCAGCGGCGCAGCGAGCGGCGGCTGCTTCAATAGGTCGGGTCGCTCTAGCTCGGGACCCCCGAACTCGTGTAGCTGCTGTAGCCAGCACGACAGCATGGCCTCCATGCCCTCGCCGAGACGTCGCCCCTCGTCCACCGGAAACACGAAGTCGGCGGGCGCTAGCACTGCGTCCGCACGTCGCCGCCGCCGCCGACGCCGGCTCGCCGCGATGCGCGCCGCGCCGAGCATAGCCGCCACCGCCGTCAGCGTTGCCGCCGCTCCGCCCACCAGCCGCGCCACCGACGACGCGCTCTCGTCGTCGGCCTCACCCGCGGCACTCCAACGGTCCAAATCTCGACCCCAGTCGGTGACGGCCACGGTCGTCTCCCACTCCTCGGATTCGTCTATCGACCTCGTCGACGTTGTCGATAGAGTTGCGATGCGTGTCCACCTCCGATTCGTCTCGTTCGTAGATATTTCGTATAAAAAAAATGTATTTCGCCCTCCCTCGATTCGCGTTCGCTCCGCGTTCGCGTCTTCGCCGAGCGCGGCCAGTATTTGGTCGTACACCGAGTCAATATCGACAGGGTCTCTTTCATCTTCAATTTGTTTGTGCGTTAATAGCAAAAGTCGGCCTCCAAACTCGTCGTCGAGTTCCGAAATAAACGAAAAGTGTTCCCGGGCGGGCGCCCGCCGCCGCCGCCCTCGCCGACCTCCATTTGCAATTATTACCGAATCGTCCTTGGATTTGTTTTTTGCGAATGTTTGTTTCGGGGTGTCCGCAATGTACGCCTCGAGAGTATTATTTGGCGGCGGTTTCTCTATGATGTCAGTTTTTATCGTGTTTACGCCGCTTCGCCCCGCCGTAACGGCCGCGGCGGTCGGCCGCGCGGGTTCCTTGTTTACGGCGGCGGCCGGCGACGAGAAAGTTTTCTTATACGATTCCGGATAAATAATCGACGATAAATTAGCATTTTCCGGGAAGGACGTGATCGAGGAGGGCGACAAGTTTACGTTACTATCATAAGGCAAATTTCCTACATCTAAAGTGATATTGCTTAATTGAGAAGCGTCATCGTTAACATCGTCGTCACCGGCGTCGGGCTCCTCCTCGTGCAGCAGCAGCAGCGCGGGCGCGGCGGCCGGCCACGTCGCCGCCCACGGCGCGCTCGCCGGCCCCGCCGTACCTCCCGGCGACACGCAGAGCACCACCACTGCGGGCACAGAGAGCTTCTATCAAATGACTTATATCACTAGCGCGCTGACTGACTGAAGTAAATATTGCTGAAGATTATTATTAATACTCATATTTTAAACACTAAATATTCTGTAACATTTATATATTTATACCGAGTTCAATTTCCGTCGGCCATATAAATAAATATAAATATTGTCGGACAAATTATACAGCGCCACCTAGCCCCAAAGTAAGCGAAGCTTGTGCTATGGGTACTAGACAACTGATAAACATACGTAAATACATTTTTTTTTTTGTAAATACATACTTATTATACATAGAAAATACCCAGACCAATACAAACAGACATGTTCATGCACACAAATGTTTGTACTGTGTGGGAATCGAACCCACGAGCGTTGGTGTCAAAGTAGCGTAACAACGCGTTTCACCACTGCGCCACCGAGCTCGTCATATGTATTAACCACATTTAAAACGGTCGCGGAAACATACGAGCGACCAAAAGCAACTGAGTCTCTCCCGCTACGTGCCCTAATACTGCCGACGGCCGCGAATCCGACACAGCCTGCCGCGGCGGTGTCGGACGGCTCGGCACTCCGAGTTAGTTGTTTTAAACGACAGTGTTCAAGTGCAAGTGAACTTTGATGGTCGCGAGTCTAGTCTACCCTCTACTTAAATCTAATTTAATGTTTTTCTTTTTCTGTTTCACCAGTTTCAGCATTTTTTCATATTCTGTATCAAAAAGGCTGAACTAAAACAAAGTGAAACTACTTTGGGATATAACTGGACGTTATCTTGCATGAAAATGCCTGTCCGGGTGTCGTAGGTAAATTATTATTTATGGTGACGCACAATTTGGATACTGTTGCATTTTATATTACGTTTTAACTTTAGTGCAATAAATAAATACGTGCATCGAGGACAGTCGTCGTCGCTGTCCTCGCTGCAGCTGCGATTGCCCGACAGCGTCTGACAATTTACAATGCTATTCTCGCCCATGTGCACTAACAATGGGCTTATGTACTTAATTAATATTTTATTGACGTAACTTTCTGCAGTTGAAGTACTTTTTTTGTAGCATTAAGTTGAACTGTCGTTCCTCCGCATTCACAATTTAGTGTATTTGTAATAAACTGTTTGTGAACTTTTGTCACTTAACACAACGTCACGGCGGCACGAGAGCAAAACTTGCGTCGTCGGTGCATCGACCGTTCACTGTTGTTGGCACACGACTCGAGAGCACATGCGCTTCAAGAACCTGGTGCTGGTCATATACTCAGTATTTTAAGTTCTTGGATTTCGCCGCGCGAGGAGGAGGAGGAGGTTTTTCAAATTACTCTACCTTTGGTCAGCAGAGATAATTTCCAACTTTACAAATTGATCCCTTCCATACCAAATTGGGCGAATTATGGTCAGCATTAAATCGATATCAGAATACACAGCAGTCATCCTGAGAAGAGATTCCTATTTTACAGCGAGCGTAAACGACCTTCAAAATTGTGAGTTTAGAACATACTTATATTTGTAGATTACAAGATCCAATCGAGCAGCTGCGACCTGAGGAGTTCTGTGAAATGAAACAAGCGAGCACCTGTCGCATCATCAACGATACCTGCGAAATATGGTTACAGTTGAACGACCCCTCTACCTATTTCTACTTCTGTTGCGATTCATATGAGATATATATCTCTATGAGAATAAAATGTGACGACGAGATACAAGCGTCGTCACGACGTCAGCAAGGGACTCATTCTCGTTAGCAAACAATGCATGATAAAAGGGCGAGACACAACGCTTTATACTTCATCTATAAATGTATTGGTCAATATGACGCTACCTCTAAATGACGTTATTGATATCGAAGAGGATCAGATAAGTTCCATAAAAGAAACAGCGTTGTAGAGGGATACCATCTGACGGTCACTGTGTTGTATCGTATGGATTAAGTAACCACGGTCATCATCGCGGTGGTAGCGGTTCGAGCAGCCCGCTCGTCTCCCAGCAGAGGAACCGCTACCAGGCGCACCGGCAGTGTAAATGTGTGTGTAGTGCCAGATCAAAGTGATAGAGTGAGCGCGTGGGAACAGATTGAACAAGCACTCTCCGAGCAGGGGTCCAGTGTTGGTGTCGGTGCGCGGCAACACAGCTCCAACAAACGGTGGTCGAGTCTGCGATTAAAAAAAACGGGACATTTCCACACTGTAAAGCCCGTAATTTGATTACAACTTACTTAAGTAACAGAATTGTTGATATTAATGGGGCCAAATCTAAAGGCAGCAAATATGCAAATATTAATATTGGGATGCTATATTGAGCTCCTTTATATTTTCAGGAACACCGTTACTATATGAAATCTATATGTTTGTATGTGCGTTTGTCTATGAGTTTGTCAGTCGCTTTTTTCGAATATTCGAATTTTGACTTGATTGACTTTGATTTGATTCAGATTCGGATTCAGCTTAAAAAATTAGAATAGGAATGTTTAGGAACACCGTTCCTATCTCTTAAAGAACTTGGTCGAAATGGCCGACAAATTAAAAAAATATATATTGAATTGTTATATAATTGACGAGCCAGGTGTTCCTCTGGCAATGCAAGCTTGCGCATTCTCAACTGGTTAGTGTATGTGAGTGATCTGCCCTACATGGTACAGAGAATGGCGGATATACTACTGTTTGCTGATGATACTTCTTTAATTTTTAATGTTCCTCGTCGGTGCGAAAATATTGACAATGTAAATAGTGTTCTATCTGCCATTCTAAATTAGATCACATGTAATAATATTTTTATAACATGAACTGCACGGTAGGGGAAAAAATTGTGACGATTCCAAACAAATGTAGCCATTTTTACGGAATAAAAAGATTTTGACTTTAGCTTTGACTTTGACTATAAACTCAGCCTAAACAAAATAATTTATTTGACCAAATGTGCCTCCTGCCAATACAGAAGTTGACAATGATGTACTAGAATTTATTAATGATACTGTATTTCTTGGAAGTACAATAGACTCCAAATTGCAGTGGGGCCCCCACATAAAAAAAACTGGCCAGTAAGCTCAGCACCCCCGCATATGCAGTTAGGAGGATTAGATAATTGACGGATGTGACTACTGCGCGCTTAGTCTATTTCAGCTACTTTCATAGCATTATGTCGTATGGTATACTATTGTGGTGAAAAGCAGCTGACATTGTAATTATTTTTATATTACAAAAGAGAGCCATCCGCTCTATTCATAACATGGGTGCCAGGGAATCACTTAGAGAACTATATACAGAAATAACGGTTACCTCTCAGTATATTTATGAGAACATAATGTAAAAATATAGTCATTTTAAAAATTTTGTGAAAATCTTAGAAGCAGGAATAGATTGCTAAGACTAGTAGATCTTTTATTGTAAATTGTATTCGATTCTATAATAAATTACCTGAAACAATCCTGTCCTTGCGTGACGTGTTCAAAAGGTACCTCAGAAATACTCTGTGTAAGAAGGGCTATTACAGAATCGATGAATATCTGTCAGAGTTTGGAAATGATTCAGCACATGTATTAATATATCTTTAATTGTACCACTTGATATTACTATATGTACACTCACATATATTTTTTGTAATATATATTGACGATGAAAAAAAAAGACTCATATTAGCAACTTTCTTTTGGCATTTCTTCTTTTAATGGTTATTTTCGAAATGCTGGTAGATTAAAAAAGAGAAATTAAAACTAAAAAAACTATGGAAAATTATTAAAATACAATATGATCTAATTTAAAGAATGTAAGACGTGTCTAAGTGCCCGTAAGGGCCTAATAGCAAATAAATGTTTTTTATTTTTTTAATGCCAATCGCGAAAAGACAATTGATGTTTAATTTTGAGCAATGAGTAAAATTCAACTGACTCTTTTAATTTAACAAATGAATGTTGCATATTGTACGAGTACTTTTATATCCTTTCATCTCAATCAAAAATTACTAACCATAATTCGCATTAAGCAAAGCATTGTTATCATCTTGTATCACGTAACTCTCATATTGTAGCTTCCTCATTCTTCCGTCTCTCCCCATTGAGAGCGTGTTCGATGCATCACCCCGAACACTGCTGACGCCGGGAGACGGCGTGGCCGCCCGCGCCCGCCCGCGCCCGCACGCGCCCGCCGCGCGGGCGTAGTGTACGATCGACAATGTATCGAAAACCACTCATTATTAGCAATTAGCTGAATAGTCGAATAAATTACAGTATAAGTGAGCATTTAGTATTATTCATATAGAGTACACAGAGACCAGGGTCGCGTGCCTTACAATACATGTACTTTAACTATTTTTTCTTCTCTTGTACTCGTAGCTATCTCCTGAAGACATTTTGTGTCATGAATGTTTTGCGTTGCTTTAAACTACTTCATACAGTCAAGTGATACCTGTGCCTGCAGTTGGACGTCGTGAAGTATGCTATGCATGTCGGCATTCGATGATAAATGTACGAAGAACTTACAGAGTGAGTGAGGAATGTCCTGAAAGGAATATAATACGAGTACGTAGACGGACTCCTCGTCATCAGGTACGTTCAGTAATGTTATTATTATATGTTTGCTGTTATTTATAACAATTGTTAATTTGTGATTCGATGGCTCTGTGTGGTTTATTATTATTGTGTGTATTTACACTGTTCTATTTGATGCAAAAAGCACTTTCCCTATCTAATGTAAAGAGGCAAGCTTAGTCTATACTTGTAGCACAAAAACTATGGTGTTACACTCTGGTTGCCTATGCAGTACCTCCTGAGAAGCTTTCTGGTAAGCTTATTTACATTCAATAACGTTCATAAGATATAATGTTGATTTTATTCGTAAAAAAAATCATTTTAAAATGCATGCAATCATTTTTACTTTGACCTGTGTGGTATACACGTCAAACAGTATAGTATTCAAAAATTGTACTGTTTAAAAGACATAACAATCAAAATGAATGTGTACCTATCAAAATATATATTGTTTAAAAGATATATAGCTGAAAAATATACCGGCTAAAAAGTTAGACAGGCAGATATTTTTTAGGAACAAGAGAAATGTGCGTAAATAAAAAAACTAATTATGTTACTCTCAGTACAAAACCATCAGTCATAAGTAGGGTAGGTCAATTAAACAGAAACGGCTATGGATGTGATGTAGACGTGATAATGTGGGGTTACTTGAGGCAACCAGTGTCCTCACCGTGCGGGTCGCGAGCCAGCTCGTCGTGTGTGAGCGGAGCGCGACGCACTGTCACACCGGCGGTCGCCAGCGCGTGCGCCGCTGCCCGCAACGCCGCCGCGCAGTCGGAGCGTGGCTTGTCACCGGCCGGCGGCAGCAACGCGCGCCGCCAGCGTAGCCTTCGAGCCAGCTCCGCCGCGCCGGCTGCTCGAGCAGCACTCGCACCGCACGTCGCCGGTGTCGCACGTTTCAACGCTCGCGCCGCTGCCGCCAGCGCAGAACAGGCGCCGGCGCCCGGCCAGCCCGCCACCGACACCGCGCCGCCGCCGCCCAGCGCACGTAGCGCCCCTCGTGCCACCGCCGCGCGCCACGCCGCCCCACATGTCTCTGTTAAGAAGCACAACGTGTACTCGGCTTATACTCCACTACCGCTCACCCGCATGACGTCCTCGCTCACCGTCGTAACCGAGGACACGCACGGACCGCTCCCGCAGCGGGGCATCGCGCTTAGTCAGCGCCGCGTAGCGTCGCAGCCGGCTCTCGTCGAAAGCCGTGCGGTCGCCGAGGCGGCAGGCGGCGCGCAGCACCAGCAGCGCGGGCGGCGCAGCGGCAGCGGTGGCCAGTAGCAGCGCAACGGCGGCTGGCAGCGCGGCTCGCGGCCGCATGGCACCGCGTCAATCGCCGTGCGACATGCGGCGGCGGCGGGCGGCGCCGCGCGGGTGCGCTGGCCCGCACCGATGTCCTCACGCGTGGTCGCGTGAGATCAAACGACCCACCTACGTCCTTGCCGCCTGTTACGAGAATAATTCGATCAATACCGAGATCTATTTCCGAATACGTTTAGCTGACGAGTATACTCAAAAAAAGGGTTTGATTAATTTTTGCACACAAACCAAAATGTTCTGATAGAAGAGAGATAGCATCTATATGTAATAAGCGCCCCGACTGCGAACATACCTCCGCCTCCGCAAAAGTCGCAGTCAAATGACATACTTGAATTGTTGTTTTTTTTCTCTCTCATTTTATTTTGAAAGGATGAAACAAGAATTATTTGCTTCAAATATTCGTTGTTATCAAATACAAGTTACACAATATTTCGCCTGAATCAGACATGCAAATTTATTTAATATCAAATTAAATTACTATATTACTTTACTTAAACAATCAGCATAGCATATCATAAACATACGTAAATACATTTTTTTTTTGTAAATACATACTTATTATACATAGAAAATACGCAGACCAAGACAAACAGACATGTTCATGCACACAAATGTTTGTACTGTGTGGGAATCGAACCCACGAGCGTTGGTGTCAAAGTCGCGCAACAGCGCGTTACACCACTGCGCCACCGAGCTCGTCATAAGATGGATGAGCAACGTGCATACCATCTCAGCTTGATCCACGAGCATTTATCTAATGAGAAAGTTCTGTCGCCTACCTTTTGGTTTCATCATCATCATCATTAATCGTCTGATAATAAAGCCGTAAAATAAACAGTTCATCGGGACTATTATATAGATTACATCCATCGAATTATAGACCTATTGCCATAACCTTTCTTCTCCTCGAGGTGATTGA
The DNA here is from genome assembly GCA_947507595.1 of Pyralis farinalis. NCBI lineage: Eukaryota > Metazoa > Arthropoda > Insecta > Lepidoptera > Pyralidae > Pyralis > Pyralis farinalis. The sequence goes on along the minus strand of OX382261.1, from coordinate 41,225,764 downwards.
GCCTGTGATATATTTATTATATCACAGGCTCGATAGACATATATTTATACATAAATTAAAAAAACTGTATGTGAACGACCAACCGTCACTCAGATAAGCCCTACGCGGCTTTTGTGGTGCGGATCAATCATCATGTAATGTTATAGTAAGTTTTATGAAGAAATAAAAAAAAAAAAAAAAATATAAACATTACTCCTGGTAAAGCTAAAACATCATGATTTTTAATACGGTTTCCATCACGGTCGTTCGAGTGGTGATTTTCTAAATTGAACTGAGAGTGAGGTGAGGCATTGGCAGTCAGCCTAGATATGGCGAAGACGTTTGATCGGGTCTGGCATCGGGATCTTCTAACGAAGTTGCCATCATTCGTGTCGCCCGATCGTTTGTACAAATGGATTGTCAGCTACTTATCCAGCAGATGCATAAAAGCGATGGTAGACGGTAGTCGATACGATAGCATGGATAACAATGCTGGCGTCCCACACTATATTTCCCCCGGATGCTATTTCTGCTGCATATCAATGATATGTTGTCAGAATAAACATCTTACCATCGCCAGGAGCATTGGGTATCTCAGTGCCGACAACTCCAGCGATGTTCAATATCGAAGTTACCTGGAAAAGAAGGTCAAACTGGCGTCCAAGAAACGAGGTGTGTTCAACAGAGTAAAACTTATGTTGCATAAGTCTCAAGTCAGACCGTACATCTCCACGAGGCATCATCAGGCGTTGTAGATGTTAATCGTAAGAATAACATGCTACAAGTGACAAATCCATCGCAGTGCCGTCCCTTATATTGAATTGAGGGTGGGGGTGGATGGTATGAGCGAAAAGATATTTAATAGTGGGGAATGGTTTATGGATTTGTCACTTGTAGCATGTTATTGTTACGATTAACGTCTACAACGCCTGATGATGCCTCGTGGAGAGGCGAAACACGTGTCGCAGCGACGACCAGGCCAGTCGTGGCAGCGACGGTGGTGGTGGGGGCATGCGGATTCTGTGCCAGATGACGGACGACCGCAGCAGCCGAGGCAGAGACTACCGGAGCAGCCATGGCAGCGTCGGCATGTACCACGTACTAACAGTAGTGGGTGGGTGCCGGCCGGCGCTAGGCCGCATGAACTAATTGGTGGCGGAAGCACGCAAAGCAGGTTAGATTAAATTGCATGTAGATTTGACTTTCGCAAAATAACGCCTGAATCTATTAACAATTTTTCGATTGCCGCTCGGGAGTTGGCCTCAACCACAATCGTCACATCATCCGCATACGCTAATGGTAGCGTATGCGGATGATGTGACGATTGTGTGTGTTGACCCCCCCTGGTAGAGGCAGGCGCAGTAGATAATCCATAAGGATGTGCCCCAGTACAGAGCCCTGCGGGCATCCCGTGGTGGAAGTCTTCCACATCACCCGGTCGGCCACGATGAGACCCACACGGCGTCCGGTAAAGTAATCCAGCAGCATCTTCTAGATGTTGGGTGGACAACCCCTCCTCTTCGCCTTGAGTAGCATCATCGGCCACCAAGCGTTGTCAAAGGCTCCCGAGATGTCCAAGAATACCAACTGAACGTACTTACATACATACAGAATGCTTTGCTGTACTCAATATTTCCTGCAGTGCCGTGACTGTTGATCTACCCGGAGAAAACCCGTGCTGATGCTCAGAGATACTGCCAGTGATCTGCGGGGCGCATCTTAATATTACGCGCTCAAGCAGCTTCCCGAATATCGGGAGGAGCGTTATTGGTCGGTACGCTTTTGGGTCACTCAACGGCTTCCCGTTGCCCTTGGGTAGTACCAGCAATCATCCCTCTTTCAGAATGTTGGGGAACACCCCCTCTGTCACACATGCCACCAGCACCGAGTGGAATTCCCTTGGTGCGGCAGCCCAGACATGCCTCCAAACTTTCGCACTTACTCCATCAATTCCGGCCGCGGTGTTCGGCAGTGCCTTTACCATCGCCTCCACCTCCCCGAGGGTCGGAGAGAACGATGCAGGGCCCGAGGGCATGAAGGACGCCAATAGGCGCACCTGCCTGTGGTAGGCCGCATCCCTTGACGGGTCGTCGTCAGGGCACAGCCCACTCAGGAGACCGCGCATGGCACCCTCCAGGCACCCCGTATGGCTCTCAGCAAACTTAGTGCCATTCAGAATGTTGGCAGGAGGTCTGACCCTCCCGCTGGCAACTCTATAAGCCTGGCCCCAGGGGCCCCTGTTGCCAGACTCGGCCACGTTACGGAAAAAGTCCTGCTGAGTTCTCTCCATTCCCTTTCGATACCTTCCACGAGCAGCATGAAACTCAGCCTTCGCCATCTCTTCCGATCTTCCACCTTTCTTCCGTCTTCTCTGCCACGCATGTCTCAGTCTATGATGCTCCTTCTGGAGACTCTTCATCTCGGCATTTCACCATTCATACCCCTTTCTTTGTTTTTGAGTTTTAACTCCCAGACATTCCTCACACGTTTGCACAACCACGTTTAGGAAATCCTCACACATTAGTCCCGCTGGCTTACGAACATTTAGGCTTCCCATTCCACTGTGGATCAGCGCTTCAAAGCGAGGCCAGTCGACCCCGTGATCCCTGTATCGCGGCGGGTCTCCGATTGGCTGTGGCCGCTCAGGTCCACCCACGATTCTACCCCCCGTCACAGTGAACGTAATTAACCTATGGTCCGAACTGCTGGCAGCCGAATGAACACGCCAGTCCAAGATGTTAACATTTCCCGCTGTGAGTGTTAGATCTATATTACTTTCCCCATTGGGACCGCTAAATGTGTGGGGTTGGCACTCCTGTTGTTAAGTCTCAGCCGCCTGGTTTGAATAAACGCCTCCATTTGTTGCCTGCGGTGCTCAGGGACTGGGCCTCTGCCTACAAAGTGCCTTGTGTCACTATACAACAGCGGGGAATGAGCGTTGGAATCGACACCTATTACCACGGCCTCTCCTCGTAGGTCGTCCATTACTCTCTCCAGTGTGTAAAGATGGCCTTCTATCTCATCCGAGTACTGGAAGTACGCTGATATAAAATAGGTGTCGTTGATGCAAGCGACGACGCAATGTGTTGAACCCATGTTTTCCAGCACTGTGACGGGGGTCCTACTGTTGATGACCATTATGCCAGCTTTCGATTTGGGGCCCTTAGCAACAATTGTGCAGTCAGTGGGATTGTAGTAAAATTCCTGGACCAGGACCAAGTCCAAGCCCATCTCCTCCGCCACGGTCCGTAGCTCCGCTGTCGCCAGCGCTGCGCCCCCAAGGTTGATTTGTCCAACCCTGAGGGCGCCTCCACACCGATGGCTCCGTTGCTCGGCCATAGTTGACGGTTGCTAAGTACCGCTCCTCTGCATGCTTGCGGGCCGGGCAGTCCACTGACGCTGCCTTGTGGTCGGCGGAGCGGTAGGACCGGTTGCAGGTCCCGCACGTCAGCGTCTCCGCTTTACAATCCACCTCTCCGTGTCCACTGCCGCCGCATCTCCCACATGTTCTCGATTCGGCTCTGCAGAGTTTCTCTGGGTGACCGTACATCTGACACTTGTGGCAGCAGGTCACCCTTACATAGTCAGATACGATGACGACGTCCCACCCGAAGTACAGCTTCCCCTTGTTTATCAGCGCGTCACGTAGGGCCGGGGCGCACTCCAGCACAACCGTCGTTTTCGGGCTCCCACGGCGAGATCTTTTGAAAGCTACCCTGGCATCCTTTTTCATCCGTTCCAGGGTCCAGTACTCTGAGTCCTGGAAATTCTGCTCATGCATGGCTGCTAAGATTACTTCCTCCGCTGGGTCTCCATCAACATTATTGATAGCAGCAAGAGGTCTCCGCTGTTGCGGTACGGCTACACGGAGGTTTGGGGGAAGCGCCTTGCGCAGTCTATCCGCGGCTCCTTGTGATGCGGTCTGGATAACCACTCCTGCGTTTCCTACTTTCCGCATCTTATCCACTTGCAGGCCGTGGGCGGCTGGATTAACGGCCTTCTTGATGATGGCCTTTGTTGCCTCAGCGCTCGTGATTCCCGTGGTGTCGTCGGCAGGGTAAACCGCCACGACTGGCCCGGACGCAGGCTTCGGGCGCTCGGCGTTTTTCCCCATCCTAAGGCGATCCGCGTACGATGATGTCCTCACTGTGGAACACCCAGCAATCTCCGATGACCCACCAGCTTCCAGCTGCATCTCCAGGGCCTGCGCCTTGGCCTTGGCCTCTGTGCAGCAAATTTCGGCTCTGCACGCACGCAGTTCCTGCTCAGCCAGCCTGATGCTCAGCGAGGTAATTATCGCCAGCATGTGCGTTCCCATGGTTCCAATCCTTGCAACCTCCGACTTGTTCAACTTGTTGGACCTGGACTCCGCCGTGACGATGCCCATAATGTCCTCCAAAGCCGCGTGAGCCTCGTCTTGGAGTTCCTCGCGGGCTCTGCCAGTGAGTCCTCCAGACGTAGTCTCAAGTCGTGTTTCTTCAGCCGGCGGCGCATCAGGCTGCTGGCTGCCAAGCAGCGATTCCTCCATCACAGCCGCGTCTATCCTTGGACGCCTCGCCTCCTGCGGGTCCTCCGGTGATGGAACCTGGCGCTTCGCGTTCGGTCCCTTTTCTGCGGTGTTACTGCCGAATCTACGGCGCTGGGCTTCGGGGGAGAGGCGATCTCGTCAACCTCGAGGTCGGCGTAAAAGCCCTAGACCTGTCATCTTCTTTGTCCATGCTGCCTGCTTCTTGTGCACTAAAGTGCGACAAGAATCAGGGTGTTCGCCACACAGCTAGAGTGATTTCGCTATGTACGCGTACTTCAAACTAATACAAAATAAAAATAAAAAAAACCACACCAACGCACGTCCCCTCCTCCACGGTATCAGAGACATCCCGTCAGGACGCTTGCCATCGTTTCGCATGACCTACGGCTGTAGAGCCGCGGGAACGTTGTCGGTGGCAAGCGCCCTTCTAAGGATATTATTGAGCGCAGCGTGGCGGGAGTGACGGTACGCGGCGGAAAGGCAGGCAAGACCGTGGTATCCGAGGCAATCTACACTGTCTCCGCAAGAAGCGCAGCAGTGATCAACACGAACGTCAGCTCCTAGCCATAGACCAATTGCGATTCGAAGTGTACTGGGGTCAATCAAAGTTCCAGTGTTTGGCGAGGGATAGGCGTGAAGCCAGTATCCCAACTCCAACCGGGACAAAAATACATCATTATCGTCATCTCAGCCCATATTCGTCCACTGCTGAACATAGGCCGGGGAGGCCGGAACGGAACGCATCGACGGATCAAAGGAATCAAATCAACCAACGGAATCAAAGGCTTTTACGTAGTCCACATACTCCAGATATAAGGGCAGATTATACTCCTCAGTCTTCTATATAATCTGACGGAGGGTATGTATGTGGTCTACGGTGCTAAAGCCTTTTCGGAATCCGGCTTGTTCGGAAGGCTGGAATTCATCAAGTCTGCGAGCGAGACGGACCTTAATTCCGTCCCCAACAGATAGTTGACTTCACCCAACAGACAGATCTTTGGCGCCTTGGCGATAGAGCGGAAGCTCTATTCAGCTCTATTTCAGCACTGCGTAGTGCGAAGTTTTCATATATAGCTCCTACCTTATCATCGCGAAGTGTCGAAGTTGGTGCATAGACCTGTATGACCTTCAGCGTCTATGTACGGAAACTTGTAATTGTCCATCTTCATACTAGACTTGTGTAACCAATCCAGCGTGTATAAGTTGTTCTGCGATGATTGTGATGATGTTTATATCGATCGAACTGATCGTAAGTTTCAAAAAAAGTTTCATGGACACGTATTGGGGATAAAACTTTCCCCTGAAATGTCACATTTCGCCGAACATTTTATGGAAATTAAAGGATACAATTTATCCCTTACTAACATATAAAAAAAACAAGAGATAAAAGATGAAAATCGAATATTAGGTAACAATTAGAAACACGTCGTATGGTATACATGGTACAAGAATACGTGTGAGGTTATTTTGGCAATACAGCGCACAAAGCTGCGGAAATCATGTGGTGCAGACAAAGTCACAAACTTCACGTGGCGTATCACCGCGCGCATTCGCGGCAAATACACGACTATACTAGGGCATGATAGTTGGGTTTGTACTCCTAGTGGTGTCCCACAGGGATCCATTCTTGGTCCATTGCTATTTGTAGTCTTTGTAAACGACATCGATCGGCACCTTAAATACTCCAAGATTCTCTGCTTTGCAGATGATATGAAAATATTTACAACAATTACATCTACTGCAGATGCAGAGTTCCTTCAGTCGGATCTTGTCAGGCTCCATGATTACTGTTCGTCTAATTACTTGGACCTTAACCCCTCCAAATGTAGTGTGGTCACTTTCAGCCGTAAGCGCAAACCAATACTATATGACTACTCACTGCAAGGCGAGAGACTTCAAAGAAACTCCATGGTTCGTGATTTGGGTGTCTATCATGATTCTGGGCTTTTGTTCGACTTCCACGTGAACACTATTATAGCGAAGGCATTTCGCGCGCTGGGATTTGTTAGGCGTATATCGAGAGACTTTTCCTTAGTTAAAACTCTTAAAATTCTTTACTGCGCGTTAGTACGAAGTAATCTGGAATACGCCTCACAAATTTGGAATCCACAGTATTCAACTTATATCGCGCGTGTTGAAAGCGTCCAAAGGAAATTTGTTCGTTTTTTATGTTATCGTACGGGTGATAGATATGACAGTAATAACTATGCCAATCTCTGTATTAAGCACCATTTATTAACCCTAGAAGATAGACGTTATATTGCAGATCTGCTCTATTTCCAGAAAATTGTTACAGGTTCTATTGACTGTCCTGATCTCCTATCCCATATCTCGTTTAAAGTCCCTGCGAAAAGCTTTAGATCATGTTCACTCATTAGTATCCCATATGCTTCCACGAACTATCGTAAAAATACATACCTCCTGCGTGCGAGTAACAGCGTCAACAAAGAAATAAAGGAATCCAACCTAGACCTCTTTAACTGTAGCGTTATATCGATGAGGCGACAATTAAGCAGACAGTTTTTTAAAAGTTAATATAAATTTTGATTAACACGTACAAATAATATGTATTCTTAATAGTAATGGCGACTGCGCCTTGTGTACATGCAGTGAAAACCTGTGTTTGTTCAGTGTTTAGTATATTTAAGTGCTCCTGTGTTTGTTTTGTACACTATTTCTATCTGTGGGAACCTTTTATTGGCTTTCTATTGTCTATTGTGTCTTGTACTTTATTTTTTGTAAGCTGTTGGTTTTCCTTAAATATAAATAAATAAATAAATAAATGATTGGCTCTGGACATTTCCCGTTCAGATGTAGAGACTGCCCTAAGACTAAGCCCGGTAAAAAGGTATTCATACCGGAAAGGTATCGGCCCATTATGCTGCTTTCTACACTTTCAAAAGTGATTTAAAAACTCTTGCTGACATACCTCGCCCCGCACATTATTCTACTATGTTTCCGGTATGGTTTCCAGTGTTCCAGTGTTTTCAGAATGGTGTTAGAGCGGACATTCGACGACTCTTCAATTGTTTAGAATGATACACGTGATGACCCAGGGCGTAAACTCCATGACAGACGATTCTATATTGTAGTAGAGAAGGAATCTTCAACCACTTGAAAAATCCTAGCGGGTATACCGCAAGGGAGCTGCCTCTTCCCAGCCTTGTACGAACACTACACCGATGACGTCCCGAAGTCGGATTAGTAAACTTTGACTTTTTACGCCGACGACGTAGCGTACCTAACGTCCAACAAATATCCTAGCAGTGCTGAAAATAAAACACGTACTCAGCTTGCTTCCTGAGTGGGTCGAGAGGTGGAGGCTCTCGGTTACCGTGCGGTGAACGCAAGCGATGCTGGTGAACTATTCGGTTAAGAAGCCTGCCGCCCTCTACCTTCGTGGTGGAAAAATACATTACAAATATTCTTCATTGCACCAAATCAAAACTGAAAACAAGTGATACTTATAAACTACTAGCTGACCCGGCGAACTTCGTACCGCCGCAGGATCAATAAATGGTGTGTTAACTTATTAGATGGTATAAATTCTTTTAATACTTATTATCCTATTCCGGACGTAGACAAATCCAAAAACACAAAAATCATAAAAATCGGTCCAGCCGTTCTTGAGTAATAAATGGTGTAACTAACACGACTTTGTTTTATATATATATATATATATATATAGGTAATACCACAGGCGGTCTCTTTCAGACAACCTTAAACTAAGAGAAAACTATTTATTTTAATTGCAGAGCAAACCATATGGTTAAAAATGAAGTTATCATATACACACAAGCTTGCGCGTTCACCGCTAAGAAAACCTCATTTGCTGTGGTTCCCAATTCCAGAACACGCCGCTCACAATTGCTAAGAGCATTGGAATTCTCGGTATCGAGATCTCCAGTGATGTTCAGTGTCGAGGTCACCTGGAGGAGAAGGTCAAGCTTGCGTCCAAAAAACTCGGTGTGCTCAACAGAGCTAAACAGTAATTCAGCTCGGGGTAAAGACTTATGTTATATAAGTCCCAAGTCAGACCGCATATGGAGTACTGTAGCCACCTTTGGGCGGGAGCACCTGGATACCAGCTAGGACCTTGTGACTTGGTGCAGCGACGAGCTGTGAGAATCGTCGATGGTCCTGAACTCACACACGCCATTGAGCCCTTGAGTTTGAGAAGAGATTTTGCCTCCCTTTGCGTGTTCTATCGGTTGTATAATGGGTTGTGTTCTGAGGAGTTGTTGGACATCATGCCAACAGTCTCGTTATACAATCGCACAGCTCGCCGACGGCTGAGAGCTCATCCTCATACACTGAAACCGCAATGGTCGCGCATTGTGCGGTTCACCAGAATTTTTCTACCGAGAGCTATTAAATTGTGGAATGAGGGAGCTCATATCATACCACAATTTAATGCGGAGGCTTTCCCAAGGGACTACAGTATGGGATTCTTCAAGAAAGGCGTCAAGAGGTTCTTACAGGGTCGGCAACGCAACAGTGACACCCCTGGTGTTAAAGAAAAATTATGTAATAGCTTATTTCAATGTCGACATCAGTTTAATGAGCTATTTTTCCTTTGCTTTAAATTATTTGTATTTTGACATATAATATTTATTTTACTTCGTACATTTAAAATAATACTGCATGATTCTGTCTAGCCGTGTGAAATTAATATGAATTTGGTTGTATTGTATGTTATATATATATTACATTATATTGTAGAAAATTCACGAACGGCTTAAAAAGGGAAATTGAGTAGCGGTTTAATGTCATCCCGAAATCACCCTTGTGTACATAATAATAATAATTAAATCTATACAGATAAATAAAATTGGAGTGTCTGTTTGTAATATTAAAATAACCGCTTTTTACTAAATGCATATGGATATATACACGGTACATATACCAAAATGAATATTTTTACAATTTTTGTCTGTCTGTCTGTTTGTTCGGCTAATCTCTGAAACGGCTGGACCGATTTTGACGGGACTTTCACTGGCAGATAGCTGATGTAATAAGGAGTAACTTAAGCTTTATTTTAGAAATTTTATTTATTTTTATTAATATAAATAAATAATAAAAAAAACTATTCCGCGCGGACGAAGTCGCGGGCACAGCTAGTGTCTAATAAAGTAACACTACAGTGAATAAGTGAATATAAATAAGTCACATTGATACGTTACAATTAAAACCCTCAATTGGTTTTCAAAAAATAAAAATAATAAACAGAAGTACTAATACCAATAGACCAAAACAGACCAAAATTCAATATTTGATCATGTTATAAACATTCTGCTGCAATTTATTAATTATCAGGGAACTATCAGTGAGACAAACTTTGGACAAATTTCGGTTGAGAAAACCGGAACATTATATACGAGTATAAGTAAAATTGTACAACTAAAAATTTGTCTTCGGTACCTACTGTTGTATCTGGCTGGTTTTGGATTCTGTTAAAAATAGATTTTTTTGAAACATATAATAAAAATGCGACTCAAGCCGCCAAAAAAAATTGTGGCGAATATGGACTTAACGCAGTGTCAGTAAAATTGATTTCAGCTTTTTCAGTCCGGGAAGTTTGATGTCAAAGATAAAACTCGCCGCACGGATGTTACGGATAACGTACTCGTAGATACCATTTTTGAATAAATGGAGCATTATCGAAATATAAGTGGTAATGACATAGCTGAAGAGCTGAGGGTTGATCACTTGTGATGGAAAGTGGATTACCTACGAGAAGAATGTGCGAAAAATCGTCGTCAAAGGGCAGTCAAGCTTCACAGAAAATTTGAACATAACGCAATCTATAATATTTGCTTCCATAGCGACCGTTTTACTAAATTTCTGACGGTCAAATGATAGCACATCGTGTGCACGGAGCCAGTGATGAGTCCGCGGCCGGCATCTTGTTGGACAGTTCGGGAAGTTCAGTCCTCCGCGAACTATAGTTATTAGATTAATAACATTCTTAAACATATTTATCGTTTCACTAAGGAAATATAAGAATAATAACATTTTTCACCAATTTTCAATGCTTATCTCTTTTTAAAAGCACATGCACGAGAAGAACGAGTCCTAAACTGTCACCACAGCTTCCTCTAGAGGATCGTAAGAACAAAATAGTACCTCAGTTATATTTTGTGGACCCTATTCATTTGCAGACATGCCATTTTAGGAATTTGTGATTTGACTGCAGTTTTTCTGAGGTGATAATACTACCGTCATGATGCTTTAAAGGATACAATACTCCTTTTGGATACTCTGTTAAATATATCTTTAAAAATAATTTTAGAGTTTTATGAAACGATTCAGTAGCGTATGCGTGCGAGTGAGCGCGATGTGTGCCCGCCGCCGCCGCCGCCTCGTGCGCTGGACCATCGTGGAAGTCATTGTACCGCGAAACTCAGGAAAATATATATTTACCAGGATATCTGCTACTTTTCAACATGCACGGAATTAGCTGTTATTCCCAAAACTAACTTTAATTTTAAAAATAAAGTTTTGGACTCGCGTCGGCCGCAGCATGAATATTTGGTCAGTTCTCTGTGATCGGTCCCGACGTCACGTCTATTATTTTAATAAAATGCGTGTACTTACATCGGTCACTTTACATTTCAGTCGATATAAGAGTAAGCGTATTGTTATACTGTCGTCCGGGCGGTGGGCAGCACAGCGCGCGGCGGCCGGTGCGCCAGGCCTCGTCTGTTTGTTTATGCACCCGAGAAACGAGGTCAGTCGGTGCGCGGCGGGAGGCTCACCTGCGTTCGTGGCTCCGCGGCTAGCCGCCAGCGGCCAGTGCGGCCGCCGCGCCGCCGCCGCTCGCCGCCGCCGGCCCGCGCAGGCGCGCCGCCGCCCGCCGCCTCCCGCCGCCCGGCACTGATCTACGATAACCGGGCCCCGGCGTCGGCCAGCTCGACCTAAACAATCTGCCACGTGCTGCGGCAGACGACGACGCCATTCAATATGCACGCCGCGGCCTGCTCGCCGTGACAACAATCCGACCTGTGATTACTACGCACATTATTGATTTTATTGAGTCGGCAACTGCACCAAGTACAGCCGGTCGTCCTCTGGCCGTCACGACCAATGCACGGCACGACGTCACAGTGTCTTCACGGCGATTAATAAATTATACCCATAGTTTAGTGACTAGTGGCACGGTCTGTTTCTATTCTTCGTACAGAATGTGCTGTAACTTGAAAGTTTGTGTATAATTTACTGCAGTAACTGTAATTAAGGGAAGTGCTATGTCAGGTAGAGTAGCGGCCTCTCGGCGCAGTAAGCGAGGCTATTTCAAAAGTAGTGCAGGCGGCGGCGGGCGGCGGGCGGCGGGCGGCGGGCGGCGGGCGAGACGGGGCGGGCGGGAGGCTGGCAGTGAGTTTCGTACATTTGTCGCGACCCGCGGCTAATGGATGCCACTAATTATAAATTCTCGTCATAAAAACTTCTTTATTGAAATAATAAATAACTGAAAACTTTCATAAAATTAGCGCACGCAATGTGCGAGTACATCAAGAGTCATTATCTGCCAACTCTTTATTAACATCGTGCAAATAACCATTGTAAGGTTCATCATCATCATCATGTCAGCCCGTATTCGTCCACTGTTGAACATAGGCTCCCCCTCTAAAGCGCCATTCATCACCATTCTGTGCTACCTTCATCCATCGACTCCCTACAAACCTGTTGAGGACTTTTAAAACGTTATAAATTATTTACACAGCCACATATTTAGGATGTTTTTGTTTTTAGGATTATTACGTACGGTTCACCTGCACGGGCTGATAGGGCTACCATAGGTGCTGCGCGTCGTAAGATGCTGCAAAGTCAGCGTCTCGCTTTAATATTCTTATGTAAATCGTATAGAACTGTGAGCACCGAGGAACTACTAGTGCTGGCAGGCGTATTACCAGTTGACTTAGAAATTCAACGCCGGGCTTCAATGTACTACACCTCTAAAAATATACACCCTGACTTTCTAAAACGTCGCGATATTGACAAAATACTTGGATTGTTCAAACCAATTAACGAGGTATTTGAAACTTTGCTGTCGGAATGGCAAGAAAGATGGGAAACTTGTACTAAAGGACGCCTCTTGTATCTGTTCTTTCAATCAGTGCGAGACAGATTAAGTAAAGAGTGGTTAGAAGTCGATCATCCTGTTGCAATTTTTAACAGGGCATGGAAACTTTAGGGCGAAGCTCTTTTCGTTTAGACTTGTGTCATCGCCTTTATGTGAGTGTTGTATGACAAATCATGAATTCGAGCAAACAGCACATCATGTTATCTAGGAGTGCGATCACTGGCGTCGGGAGCGGGACGATATGTTAAATTCTTTGCGTTTCACATCCGGAGTAGTATACTATTCTGATTTAGTGGCAACAAGGGAGAATTACCAGGCGTTTAGGCGGTTCTGCAATTATATATTATTGGAATCGATGTGTTAGGTAACAACTCACAGTTTAGGTCCCAATAGTGTTAGATATTTGATAATCCGTGGTGCACGGCAGTTGAGCTTCACTTGACTAGCCATCTCTTTGAGGATTTAAATGCCTTATGTACCATATTGCTGTCTCTCACTTCGCCAAGAGGGAAAGTCATTTCCAAAACTTCCTACTCCTACAAATTTCTTCTGATTAAATTCGTTGTGAGTTCCAAGGCAGCTGTAGTTTAACCCGCGGGACAGCAATGGACTTCACTGTTCTTTGCCTTTTTTGTGGTCGCCGTTGTTAATTCTGGCTACACAGAAGACACAGGGGTGGGTATGAGTGGTGGGCCTGTCCCGTTAAAAAACCTCTTGAGGTCGTCGCTTCGTGGGGGGTCATCACTCACTCTGTGTACCTGTACATAGACAACACACCTTTCTTCCTCAACGGTTGCCAGTTCTATGTGGCCAGCCCACTGCCACATTAGCCTGCTTGTCCTTTGGGCTATGTCGGATGTCCTCATTTCTGATCCTATCACGCGGAGAAGTAAAAAAAGAACCTAATAATGAAATTCTATTGACAACGTATAGTAGATACAAAAATCAATGTGCTAATTTTTAAAAAACAAACAAAAGATAAATCGCATATTAGAAAAGCCGGTTCCAGTAGTAAAATGTGATGGAAGACTATACGTAATTTACGTAAACATCAAAACCAGAAGGAGTTCCATCTGAACCGTATGTAATAATTCTCATAAATCTGTAAATGATGCGAATACCTATTTCGCTAAGGTTGGGAAGTTATTAGCTGAAAAAATAATTATTAAATATCCGAATACCTTACCTAAAACTAAAATCATATCCCCATTCATTTGTATTTCTTCCAACAGACAATGGAAAAGTAGAATCATTAATAAATAGCCTAAAAACGGATTGTACGTTGGGATTAGTTAGGATTACGCCAATTTGCTAAAACCGCATAAAAATATAATGGTAGCTCCGATTGTGCATACGACCAACCGAATTGGGAGAGCTAGGGAGTATACGCTTTTCTATTAATTGCTATTCGCTTCCATACACTTCATTGTCTTCATGTTTATCTTCTACGTATGTTGTTGGTGTAGTGGAGTTGAAATATTGTTTTATGTTCGTTTTGTTCTTCTTGTTAGGTTGTATTACTCTTTTGTGTTGGTGGTTCTCACCTTGTGGCGAAACGGACAGGTTCCTCTTTTTATTTTTGCTATTGTCTATTACGACTAGTTTATCGTATCTAAAATACACCTTATTTCCAGCTTCCCACTCTTTATTAGCGCGTGCTTGTTGTTTCTTCCTAGCCTCTATTACATTTTTTGGGAGATCCTCTTTAATGTAGTAGTCTGTTTTTTCCAGACGATTTTTACTTTTTAATATGATTATTTTCTTCCCTAAAGTTGAGAAGGTTATGCAAAGCGGTCTAATGGTATTGGATTTTTTCCCCAGTCTTGTTATTGATTGTAACTCCAGTTTGTTGCAATTTATTTTTAAATTTTCATTTATAATACAATGAACTTTTTGTTCAAAGTCCAAATAGCTCTTTTCATTTTCTTCTACACCAAAAAGTAATAAGTTTCGTTCCCTCCTTTTTCTATCAATAAATTCCAATCGTTTATCGTGTACTTCTAACTTGTTTTCAAATTCTAAAACCTTTGAGTTTAGATGGACAAATTTTTCGTTTATATTTTCATTAATTTTTGATGTAATACGTTCCTCAATACTCTTCATTTCCGTTTTTTGATCTGCAATTTCTTTTTGTATTTGCAGTAGTATTGACATCATACTGCTTTGTGTGCTATACATCTTTCAAAGTCCGGTGGCGCCTCTGTTTAACAATTTCAAATAGCAACGAAATATTTTTAATTCTCGGTTATGGTTGAACAGCGCCGTCTTGTGGTGATATAATCTTATGTTATTAAATTTATGCACCAAAAATTTAAGACCGTGCTGGGTCTCGAATCACGCGTATTCAACGCCTTCGCCAACTTACTTAAGGTTACTATGTCGAAATTAGCAATCTGGTTCCAGTGATTGATCACAATTATTAATTTTTGTAGGGCAGTGTCCATAGAAGTAGGAGGCGGCGGGGCGCGGCGCGCTTTCCTACTTTTATGGCAGTGTCAGTTTGCCGGGTTCAAAGTCAAACATGAGCTGATTTGTGTCATTACTAATCACTTCCCATAGTTTTCTCTTTGAACATCTTGCATCTCATAACATGAATTGTTCATACTCTCGTTTAGTCTTATTCAAGATGGTGTAACAAAAATTCTAATATCTTGTGTATGTGATCTGGAATGGTTTACATACACATATATACCTATACATTATACACGTATATATAAACCTTCTGGTAACGAATGTACAGACACACTAGAGGCAGCTGCTAATCATGATAGGTTATCGTATCCTCAAAATAGTTTTATAAAAAATTAAACTTAGTCCGTGCAGCAACTCATGATTTTTTATTTCAAAAAAAAAATTAAACCTTGTAGTCCTTATTACGGGGAGTAATACAATACACAATATCTTCTCGAGGCTCTCGATAGGTTGCAGCGACGGGCTATCTGCATAATTCACGACGAAGAGGTCACCAAAAACCTAGAACCTCTTCAACTCCGTATACTTATATACTATGTGGCATACAATCGTTATAATTAAAACCAACATAACCATAATAAGCGCTTAATGTGCCATTCAGTTATTTTCTCTAGAACTATCTATAGTTGTTCCCTTATATTGTATATTGTACATATTTAGTGTTAGAGAGGTTATCATTCAAGTTGAATTAAACAATTTTTAACGGAAGTATCGCGTATGTTATTTATTTTGTTGAACCTGACGTTTCGAACGCTTTGCAGCGTCCGTGGTCGCAGGAAGACTAAGGTGGTATTTGTCTTACATTAGTTATTCAATTATTACATCTACCGACATGGATGGATTAATTATATATGTTCCGATTCACACAAAAATCGCTCATGTGAGTATGAATCGGAACATATATAATTAATCCATCCATGTCGGTAGATGTAATAATTGAATAACTAATGTAAGACAAATACCACCTTAGTCTTCCTGCGACCACGGACGCTGCAAAGCGTTCGAAACGTCAGGTTCAACAAAATAAATAACATACGCGATACTTCCGTTAAAAATTGTTTAATTCAATGTGTAACAATCGCGAAAACCTAAGACAATACTATCATTCAAGTTATTAATTTTAAGCCAGTTAATAAGCCGTTTAACAGTATTGTTAATGTCATATTCATGAGTCCTAGTTATATTATTAGAATTACATTTCATTATAATAGATAAGTATGTCATTTGCAAACATTATACATAGATTTTCTTTTATATACCACTAAAGTGGCAAACAAGCATACGGTCTGTCTGATGGTGAACAGTCACCGTAGCTTATGGACATTTGCAACACCAGGGGTGTCACTCATGCGTTGCCAACCCTCTAAAAATCTGTTCGCGCCTTTCTCGAAAAGTCTCATGCTGTAGTCCTTTGGGAAAACCTCGGCTGGAAGTTCATTCCACAACTTGAGTAATGTCGAAAAGAAAACTTCTCTGGACCCGAACAGTACGTGACCATTGCGGTTTCCAGCACGTGAGGGAAAACTCCCCGCCGTCGGCGAGCGGTGCAGTTATAAAAAGTAGCTGTCGGCATCATTTCGAACAACTCTTCAGAACACAACCCGTTGTACAATCGGTAGAAGACACAAAGAGAGACAAAATCTCTCCTTAAACTTAAGGGTTCAATGTGTACGCTTAGGATTGTCTACAATTCTCACAACTCAGTCTCTGAACGGAGTCACATGGTCGAAGCTGCTATCCAGGTGCCCCCGCCCAAAGGTGACTGCAGCACTCCATATGCGGTCTGACTTGAGACTTATATAACACAAGTCTTTTCCTCGCTTTGAAGTACTGCCTTGCTCTGTTGAGCACACCAAGTTTTTTGGACGCTAGCTTGACTTTTCCTCTAGGTGACTTCTATATTGAACGTCACTAGAGATCTCGACACCAAGCATCCTAATGCTGTTGGTGATGGTAAGAGGTGTGTTCTAGAATATAGGAACCACAGCAAATGGGGTTTTCTTAACGGTAAACGCGCAAACTTGTCTTCTTGGGGTTGAATTCGACCAAGTTAAGCCACCCCCAGTAACATACTTTAGCCAAAGTAGCCTCCAATTCAGACACAAGTTTATCGCGGCTTTGTTCCACAAGGAAACGAGGGATGTTTACTCGGCCTGTATAGAAAGTGTCCCTGGTGCCGTTGTCCGCATTACAATGAATGCCATCAATTGACAACATATCATTGATATGCAGCAGAAACAGCGTCGGAGACAGTACAGAGCTCTGCGGGACACCAGCATTGACACGCATGGTATCGAAGCAACTGCCATCTACCGCGGCTACTATGCATCTGCTGAAAAAGAAGCTGGCAACCCATTTGCACAAACTTTCGAGCAGCCCGTATGATGGGTACTTCGATAGAAGACCTCGCTGCCAGACCCGATCGAACGCCTTCGCCATATCTAGGGTGACAGCCAATGACTCGATTCTCAATCGCCGAAGTCCAACGGTGTGTTATGTTCACTCGAAGATCACCAGAACGACCGTGACGGAAGCCGTATTGATGGTCGCTGATCAAATCGTGATCTTCTAGGTATGCCAGCAGTCGAGTGTTTATCACACGCTCCATCACCTCGGAGAGAAGAGAGGTTATGGCAATAGGCCTGTTTTTTTTCCTTTTCTGGGCACTGGATGCACATCGGCGGTCTTCCATGATGACGGGCGTTGCCCAGTGGAGTACCAGAGCACGAAAAGGCGCGTTAGAACAGAACACAACTCAGGAGCACACAGCTTTAGCACCACTGCCGGTATGCCATCTGGCCCACACGACTCTTGAACGTCGAGGGAGAGCAACGCCCGCCGGACATCTCTTTGGGTAACTGAGATTTCTAGCAATGAGCTACGATTGGGTAGCATTCCATGCCATCCAATATCGCCGTAGCCACTGCGGTGGCACAGGATTCGATATACGCTGATTTGAAACACAGCTGCCTCCACGGGTACGATGCGTAGAATTCTCGTAATCCATCCCAGTCTGCCGACCTATAGTGTCATACACGACGCTATCCGGCAGGCCGAGATAAGTCGCGTGTGATGCAGGGCACTTGGGTCAGGATGAGACAGTGGTCCAACGAGCCAAGCAGCGCATTCACTGAGATGTTATATTCATCCGGACGTGTAGTTAGCAGAAGATCCAGTAGAGAGCTTGCATGGTATATCTGGTATTCCCGTGGGAGAATGAACCAGCTGAGAGAAACCATGGGCCAGAGCAAATTCATGAACAGATCTCCCCGCGTAGTCAGTGCACCGAGAGCGAAGCCACTCGGCATGGTGTGCATTAAAGTCTCCCTAAATCATTAACTCCGCGGAGGGATACTGTTCAGCAACTCTGTCAATCGTAGGTAGGTAATTAACTTTCCTGGCATTTTGCGCGGTGGTGTTATAAAGATAATACCAAAAAGCGGTGATAAGCAACCCGACGATCCAAAGTCTTGTCACGCTATTACCCTACTGCCATCGCTGGGTAAACTACTTGAACGGTTAATTGTATCACGTCTGTTGCCCGGTGGCCCTCAATTTCATAAAAACCAATACGGTTTTACCATCGGCAAGTCTACTGTTGATGCGGCACTCGCAGTGCGTAAAATTGTGGAACTCTCGGATAGTAAATATGTTGTAGGCATTTTCTTGGACATTTCAGGTGCCTTCGATGATGTTTGGTGGCCAATGTCGTTGCTGAAACTAAAGGCGAGAGGTTGCCATAGCAACATAATATACTCCTTTATTCGATCATACTTTTTCAACGGTACAACTAAATTAAAACTTGGTCATTATGCTGCCTCGAAGGTGCTTACGCAGAGATGTCCTCAGGGTTCGGTTTTAGGGCGTATCTTTGGAATATCGGTTTTGATGTCTTTCTTAGCCTACCGTACCGGTTAAGAGGGCGCATAGGGCTAGCGTAATTTCAAATTTCACCCGCGCGTCCCGCACGCCCCTTTAGTGTTCCCGGTTGATCACGACCGCGGCGCCACAGACAGCGCACCGAACGAGTGACGTCACACGGATGAGCCTTCGTAGTATATGCGTAAGAAGGAGATAAAATATCTAAATGTGTTATTGTATGTCGTCATCTGCAACGAGATCACGTACTTGTCGTGTATTTTATCTTGAAGAATATTAGAAACAATACACTAAGGTATGTAGGTAATCGATTTTATTCATCACAATATGTTATTTTATTGTAGGTATGTTTTTTTTTTTTTTACCACTATAAATATATAAGTAGAGTATTTTTTTATACTCCACATAGTATTGATAATAATTGACTAATTTTTCCATAAGGAAAATACAATTAGCTGTTTTTGGGCTATATGCACAACACCATCACATTTAAAGTCAAAGTCAATCTCAAACTCATTTGCATATGGGCGCATGTTTTTTTTATACGACGTCGGGAGGTATACAAGCATGCGGCGCATCTGATGTAAAGCGGGTACCGTAGCCTATTAACGCTTGTAATATATTAAGTATCACTCGCGCGATGCCTCCTCTGCTGCTTACACAGCTACACCTTGGGAGCTTATTGGTGACCTCACTCACATGCAGGAATACAACAACCCTCTAGGAAGTGGTTATTTGGCTGCGGTTTTCTGCGAGGTGGAGGTACTTCTCCAGACGGGCTGAGTTGCCCCAGAGTTTCAAACAAAAGAGATGTAGTGCACAGCGATAGCCGGATTGGCGAAGTACAACAACTACGAGAGATGTTATGTCAGGTAGGGGACCTGACATAAGACATCTCCCGTAGAAGTAGTTGTGTGAGCGAGTTCAATAGGAAGGAGTCGCTGCATTACCAGAGGGGTGGTAACGCGCTGGCGATACGCCTAGCTTCCGTAATGCAACCGGTAACATCAAAAAGGCCGTATTGTTGTTTCCCATTAGACGTATTAGTAGAAAGTTATTTATAATTTTGTACTAGAAACCATTCCAATTTTATATGAATCAAGTTACATTTTTTGAGATTTTTAAACATATGTTTATGATTATTTCATAATACATGTATTACGAGAGTTTGGGCTGCACACTATCGCTGCTATTTAAAAAATCATGTCCTCAGCAGTGTCATGATAATAAGTTATGCTCTTAACTTTTCTTTGTCACTCAAAAAGACTAAAGTATTTTACGTCATTTGACGCCTTGAGGCCCATTATATACTTGGCGTCGTAACGCGCATGGCGAAATTAAGCCACGCGGGCCTCAACGGGTTAATCAAAATTTTAAGTGTTGTAGGTTAGTTTTATCAATCATGGTTGTCATAAATGGTAATTTTGACAATACGTTATTTCCTTCTTGAGGATCGATAAAAAAAAATATAATCTTGAATCCGGTCACGAGCTATAATAATTTATAATGGCGGCGCTAGTGTGCAACCTAAAGGTCGTATAAGAGCATTTATACTTGAAATTGAAAGTTAACATTAGGCGTTAGTAGACTATAATATGACCCTATGGTAGTCTACTAACGCCGATATTAACTTACTACATAGCTAACCTAAAATAGGAAACATCAATTATGTTTTTTTTTGTAAATAAATATGGTTTACGAACACGGCCTTATCTCTAACACTTGACAATTTTATTTTGTCAGTTCAAGAAAAGCACTATGCTGTTTGTCGTAAGTAAGATAACAGACAATAAAAATACTATATAATTAAAGAATTTAACATCTTTATAGATATTCAAATAATACAACTTATATAATACAATTTATATTATGTTGTCGTAGAGTCGAGAAATGCGCTGTGCTATATGTGACAAATATGGTTAGAAAGAATTTTGGTGAAGGATTTTATTATAAACCTACCCAGAATATTAATGTACACATCAAGCTTGATATTGTAGTTCAAAATTAGCTCAACATGAACAACTATACAAACGTCAAAATGACAAGTTTGAAGTGGTATTAACTGTAGTCATATATTTGTGGCACTTCATCAATATTCTGTCAAGGATAAAACTTTTTCCAACTGTATCAGGGGCGCTGTAACTGTTCATGAAAAGATTTTTCATTATCACAATTGCCATCCATGCGGAATGCTATTGCTGAGGGCTCAGCCTCTGTTGGATCAGTAAGTCGACGTTTTTTGGGTGTTATTTGCTACCTCAGTTTCATATTTCTTGTTTGGCGTGGGTCGATCAACTCTGGCAATATGTGTTCCATATAAAATTCTGTAAGCTTTCCAACCATTTTCATTTCCCAAAATTCATCATCACGAAAGATTTCTTCAACTGTAATACCATGATTTTCACCACACCATACTGCAAAAAGACATATCTTTCTTTCACTTATGTGAAGTTGTCCTTGGTGTTGATAATAAAAAAGTACAGTTATGTATGATGTGTAACTGTACGCCACATCCCTTGCGGGGTAGGCAGAGAGAGCCGAACGCTACATGACTCAATCCTTAGATATCTCACTCGCTTCTTTAACATTTATTGCTTTTCTCATGCACGCTCGCTAGTTTCTAAGACTTCTGATATCAACTTCTCATAGAACACTGTTATGACTTTGTTATATAATTTATTTAATGCAAGTATGAGATAAACATTAACTCAAAAAAATCTAAACACCGCAGCAACGCTTGCAGAATGCAGCTTAATAACAATTTCTTGGAGGGCTGTTCTGTTCATGCGAGTTGGTGAAGTTCATATGCTGGGTAACCATTTCACGTCAGACAGATCGTATGCTTGTTTGCCAAGTCATTTTTATAATGCGCAGGGTCTTATTGTAAAAATGACTTATGGATCATTTTCAGATAATATCAGTTTTTTTCTGAGACATTAAAAAAAGATTGGTCACATAATTTCAAGTACACGAATATGGAGGAAAATGCATAAAATGTACATATGAGAAGTAATTATACTTTAACTTTATATCATGCAAGGGTTTTCTGTTCAATTAAAATAAATATCGAACTTGTTTATTATAAAATCAAAAAGAAATTAACTCAAACAACTCTTAAATAGGTATTAATCAGGTCTACTATAAATATTTCAGTACCTATTATATGATACAGCAACTACCCGTTAGGTCGTTAAGAAGATTATTGATTTTTAAGAATTTTACCGCCTCGAGAATACTTACAAAATCAAACTGGGAGTCTCGTGAACGGAGTTTACTCTATGGCCCGATTTTATTTTCGCAGCAAATCTGAAATAACACATGAATTGTGAAATGAAATTAAATGCAAATACTAGAAATTCTAGCGACGAAAGAGAAGCAGTCAAAGTAAAACATCTGTGTGTTTTGCATATACTACGACTACGACTTTGACGAGCTCGGTGGCGCAGTGGTGAAACGCGCTGTTACGCTACTTTGACACCAACGCTCGTGGGTTCGATTCCCACACAGTACACACATTTGTGTGCATGAACATGTCTATTTGTATTGGTCTGGGTATTTTCTATGTATAATAATAATGTATTTACAAAAAAAAAATGTATTTACGTATGTTTATCAGTTGTCTAGTACCCATAACACAAGCTTCACTTACTTTGGGGTTAGGTGGCCCTGTGTAATTTGTCCGAAAAAAAAAACTATGCGCACATATGTAGATATATGTATAATATTATAAATGTGAATTTTCGTTTGTTTCTGAGCTTTCACGCGAAAACTATTCAACCGATCATCATGAAACTTTGTACACATATTCTTGGAGGTATCGGAAGTAATAGCTAGTATGTAATAAAACTATTGTAAATACGACCAATCGGACCAATTGTATGTACATCAAATGTATGTAACGTGTGTAAGTTTCTTACCATCACCTTTAGGGCAGGTCAACATCACTCGCACGTAGTGCACCCTCCCGTATAACAAATGCGGCCCTGGCTTTACAGCTAGAGGTCCAAAAATAAAAAGAGACACAGCGATAGCCCGACTGTGGGAAGTACCTTCTCTGAAAGATTATAGTGTTACTGCGAGAAAGCGAGGTTGGTAGGAACTTGTGAAAAGTTGTTGCGTTAGCAGTGGGGGTAGCGGAAACCGCTTCAGATCAGGCAGACCGTATGCTTCTTTCACACCTGATGTACTGGTACTAAGTCAGGTGAGTAAGAAGCATACGGCTAACGCAGCAACTTTTCACAAGGTTCCGGGCAACCTCAATCACTCGCAAGATCACAATAATCTTTCAGAGGTGGTATTTACCCAGTCGATGATATATATATAGATATATATATGTAATGACTGTATAAAAGTCAAAGTGTTGTATGTCATCTACATATATATTTATTATTGAAAGCTGCAGTCGAAATTTCCATGCGAGACCTTACGTTTACAAAAACAATTTATGATCTCTGTAGACCTACCTATAGATGATTAACATTTACCTACATAGGTACTTAGAAACCAAATACATTCGAAATATATAATTTACTTACTTTCTACAATTAGCCATTATTTGAATTTTTTCCTTCTCAGCTCTCGTTTGTTGGCTTGTTTTTTGTTCTTCTTATTTGCCATTTCTTTATCCTGACTAAAATAAAAAAATAATATTTTCGGGACGCGGGAACGCGGCTGCAATGCACATAAACACAGTGTTCACGTCTCAAACGAGCGATCATGACTGATCGCTGAAACAAAACATATCGGGAACCATGGTATCTTGGATCATGTCGGGAACATCGCGTGGCATGAGACAGAAATAACTGTATCGCGCGGAATAAAAATGACGTAACCGCCATATACAAATTTTCTTTAAAAATGTTAATATCTCGTAAATTATAATATATTTTTTGAAATCCCTAACACAGGCACTTGGTAATATATAAAAGAAATAGTATAATTATTTTCGGCTCACTAACATGCGTCACTATGACAAAAAATGAAATATCCATATTTGTGTCGAGGCAACTTTGGGATTTTTTTCTATCGTGAAAATTTTTATTAATTGTGATTTCGATCAATCTAAGACCTTGCAATTATAGTGTAGAATCCATAGATTTTTTTTTAGTTAGTTTCAACTGAATTTAGTTAGCTAAAATTGAAGTTTACGGGTGGCGATTTATCTTTATGCCCCCTCTTAACTGGCTACGTCGATGACGGCCTTTTGTTAATAAAAGTTAACTCCAGATCAAGTATAGAAAAACTAGTCCGTACTTGCCTTGGCCTCATTTCAGATTGGGGTTATCGTAACCGTCTCGATTTCGCGCCCCACAAAACATATCAGCTGTTACTCAAGGAAAATTTGCAGGTCCCGTCGCGATTTCACTTCAATGGAGTATCAGTTGCAAATAAAAGCTCGGTTTGTTACTTGGGATTACTGTTAGACAAAGGTTTTAATTACATTGAACACGTAAAGCAGGTTGGAGAAAAAGCCAAAAAGAACTTTTATGCGTTAACTCGAATTTCCACCTCGACGTGGGGCTTTAACTTTTAAAACGTTAAAAATTATTTACACAGCTACACATTTAGGAAGTATTACGTACGGTTCACCTGCATGGGCTGATAGGGCTACCATAGGTGCTGCGCGTCGTAAGTTGCTGCAAAGTCAGCGGCTCGCTTTAATATTCTTATGTAAATCGTATAGAACTGTGAGCACCAAGGCATTACCAGTGCTGGCAGGCGTATTACCAGTTGACTTGGAAATACAACCACGCGCTTCAATGTACTACACCTCTAAAAACATGCACCCTGATTTTCTAAAACACCGCGATCATAATAAAATACTTAGACTGTTCAAACCAATTGACGAGGTACTTGAAACTTTGCTGTCGGAATGGCAAGAAAGATGGGAAACTTGTACTAAAGGACGCCTCTTGTATCTGTTCTTTCAATCAGTACGAGACAGATTAAGTAAACAGTGGTTAGAAGTGGATCATCCTGTTGCGAAATTTTTAACAGGGCATGGAAACTTTAGGGCGAAGCTCTTTTCGTTTAGACTTGTGTCATCACCTTTATGTGAGTGTTGTATGACAAATCATGAATTCGAGCAAACAGCACATCATGTTCTCTGGGAGTGCGATCTTTGGCGTCGGGAGCGGGACGATATGTTAAATTCCTTGCATGTCACATCCGGAGTAGTATACTATTCTGATTTAGTGGCAACAAGGGAGAATTACCAGGCGTTTAGGCGGTTCTGCAATTATATATTATTGGAATCGATGTGTTAGGTAACAACTCACAGTTTATGTCCCAATAGTGTTAGATATTTGAGAAATCGTGTTGCACGGCAGTTGAGCTTCACTTGACTAGCCATCTCTTTGTGGTTTTTAAATGCCTTATTTGTCATATTGCTGTCTCTCACTTTGCCAAGAGGGGAAGTCATTTCCAAAACTTCCTACTCCTACAAATTTCTTGTGATTAAATTCGTCGTGAGTTCCAAGGCAGCTGTAGTTTAACCCCCGGGACGGCAATGAACTTCACTGTTCATTGCCTTTTTGTGGTCGCCGCTGTTAATTCTGGCTACACAGGAGACAGATGAGGGGTGGGCCTGACCCGAGTAAAAAAAAAAAACTCTGTCAATCGTCATTTGCAGGTGCTCGAATAAACGAGTTGTGTCTGTATCGCCGCCGTGGACCTGTACAGGCACGCGCAGACCGGGCGTGGCCGCCGTGGTCCTCGCGCACCCTCAATGCCAACATGTCCCTATGTGTAATAATGTCCGGTTATATTTGGCAAATCAATCATGTAGAGCAACAATAATAGAAGACCTACTACGTCGGGAGGCATACAAGCATACGGCCCACCATGTGGTAAAGCGGGTACCGTAGACTATTAACGCTTGCGATATATTAATTATCACTCGCACGATGCCTCCTTTGCTGCTTATACAGCAACTCTTTGGGAGCATACTGGTGACCTCACTCATACGCAGGAGCACAACAACCCTCTAGGGAGTGGTTATTTGACTGCGGTTTTCTGTGAGGTGGAGGTACTTCCCCAGACGGGCTGCTTTGATGCGCCCTACCTCTCTTAAAAAACATCCAGACCAAGACAAACAGAGATGTTCAAGTATACAAATGTTTGCCTTGTATAGGAATCGAACCCACGAGCGTTGGTGTCAAAGTCGCGTCATTCACGACTGAGCCACCGAGCTCGTCAAACACTTCCTTGTGGGACACTAAATTTGTTTAATTTATAACAGAAGCGATGGATGGCGATGGTCGAAATAGGCCGCTTAAATGATAAAAAGGTGTTAACACCTTTTTATCATTTAAGCGGCCTATTTCGACACTGACACTGATGTCTCCGGATATGTCCTAAACCAAAAGAGCGCATTTCCTCGAATACCGTATCTGTCTAGTTTGTCTAGTCAGACATCGTGAATTACAAAATGGAACGCCTTTGACACGTCGAAGAAAAGTACAATAGTTTGTGGAGCTGTATCGAGGCCATAAATAACTTCGTGAACTAGATTTAAACATGCCAGAGTAATGGATTTTCCGTTTTGGAAACCATTTTGATCCGGTTTTATTATATCGAATTATTAAAAAAAAAACATTAATCTCCACTGTATGTTTTTTTTCTAGCATTTTGATAGGGCTGGGATCAATGCTATCGGGTTATAACTGTTACTAATCTCAAACCTTCCAGGGAGTTGTCATTTGTCTGCAGTATTCTGCGGCGGAGTTACTTCCTCTATCGAGCTTTTTGATATGAGATTTACATTTACACTTTCAACGTACAAATATAAATAACAAAAAAGCATTTGATGAAATCTGTCATATATTTTATTCTGTAATATTTAAAAACCATCATCAAACTACAAGAAGAGAGTGAGTAGACGCCGACGACGGTTTCCCACAGACAGAGCGGGCTGCGAGCGGCGCCGCGGCGGTCGCGTGTCAATGTGGCGGGGGCGGGCGGGCCGCGGCCGCCGCCTCGATGGCGGGCCGGTGCAGGCGCAGCGCGGCGCGGGCCTCGCTGGCGCGCATGTCGACGGCGCCGAGCCGCGCGTACAGAGCCTGCGCCGGCGGGTTGTTCTCCAGCACGTGCCAGTCCACGCGGTGCACGCCCTCCTCCAGCGCCATCTGCACTCGCGCACATAACCACAGTTAAATAGTGTATAAAACAAGTCACCGTTCTCGATTACTGGGTCAGGGAGCTGATTTCCAAAGTGACGTATAATCCCTGGAGAAATGCTCCGCAGTTTATTTCGATTGCATTTAAACGTAAATTTCTAAAGCCACGCTTGCGTCCGGTGGGGCGTCAATCCCCAAGCAGCGTACAGTATAACACCTCGGAGATGCTCTTGACTTCAGACACACGTTTGATCTCCATGACGAAAACGTACTCGATTTTATTGGGGTCGACTATATATTGCAAAAACACAAAATATGCCCCAGAGAGGCCACAAAGGCCCGTCGTCATTTTCTAAGGATATGCTCGGTGCCTAGAGATGCTTACGACGCCTTCCGACGAAGTCTTTAAAGTCTTCCCTGCCAAAAACCCTAGACGGAGTAGTCAGTAAGAGTTAGATATACTCCTTCCAGCCGCTTCTTAAACGTACTCGTACACCTTTACGTCGGGCAAAAAAAAAGTGAGCGTGACCTGGCAGAGCCGCTGGAGGAGGCGGGACGCGACGCCCTGGCGCCTGGCCCGCGGCGCCACGTACAGGTCCTCGAGGTAGAAGGCGCGGCGCGTCCAGCTGGAGTAGGCGCGGTTGCAGAGCGCGTAGCCGAGCACGTCGTCGCCGCGCTCCGCCACCAGCGCGAAGAACCACGGCGGGGAGCACTCGAACCCGTCGGTGATCAGGTCTCCAAACAGTTACAAGCGAAATTAGTCACCGCAGCGCAGCGCGCGACCAGTGCCTGCTGTTAGTGCACGCTTATCACAAGTAATTTGATCTAACCTGCTTTGTGTGCTTCCCCCACCAAAAAGCAGGTTAGATCAAATTGCATGTAAATTTGACTTTCGCAAAATAACGCCTGAATCTATTAACTACTTATCACAAGTGTTAACCGACTGAGGAAGTGCCTGAACTTCCCAGAATACCGCTGCCGAAAAATAACTCCCCTCCTGGGAGTTGTTTTTCGGCAGCGGTATTCTGGGTTGCTGTGTTCGAGTGAGTGTGGTTACCAGTAAACAGGAGTTTACTGGAGGTGCTGTATTAGCAGCAGAGATAGCAACGCGCGAGCGCTACTTTTCGTTTCGCCAGTGTCCGTAAATATATGGTAACCACATCAGCCGGGTATATTTGTATGCTCCCGACGTTGTAAAAAAGATGATATTTGCGAAAAGAGGAGACGCGTTGCACCACGGGGGCAGCGCAGTACGAACGGCCCTGTCTGCCGACACTGCTGGAAGGGGCGACACAATGAGGTTGTAGAATGTACTGTCACAATAAAGATACGGTACAGATTCTAAAACTAGTGAAAAATGTACTATTTGACCATCAAATGTTATTAGAGAATAAGAAGTGTCCTTTAACTACGAGTACTACCGGACGGCGCGCGGCGTGCACGGTGTTGTTGTCAAGTTTGTACACATTCGTAAGACTTGAGAGATGCCGCCGTGCACTGGCAGACGCCGAGTTCCCGGGGATATACACACGAACATAAATTAGAACTTTACACATGATAACAATATCTTATGAAACTATTTATTTAAATAATGATTAATATGAGGTGTGATGGACTATTATTTGACAAAAACCGTTATTGTAAATATACTTAGACATATAGACCCGTAGACTCGTTTGTATGTATGTAACCGTGCAAACCCGATTTTCATGTTAATTGCGAATATCAGTACTGCCAGCGTCATCTGATTAAGAAGAAGATGAATTCATACGAAGCAGATATACAATGCAAAAGTGGAAGGATGTAGGAGCCGGGGAAGGCCAAGACTTACCTACCATGATCAAATTGGTCGTATTCTATAAGAAGGTGATGTTAGGAGCCCTAGAAACCGGCGAGCGGCGAGCGAGAAGAGCAATGAATGTTAAAGAAGCGAGTGAGATATGTAAGGATCGAGTCACGTGGCGCTCGGTTCTCTCTGCCTACCGTGTAATTTGGTTGTGTAATTTGACGTGAAGTTATAGTATGAATTCATGATGTCAAAACACTTAGCCGTCAATTGGTAAAATTGGTTTTGACAGATAAGTTCCCGCTTGGAAGTCGGCAGAGGCCAGTTTCTCTTTGGGAGCCTTTTAATTTTGTGAACGATGTAATAATCAATTTCTTGGGTCTTGTAGACCTAGCCATTCAATATGGCATTTGTATTAATAAGTTAACACATTACCCTAATCCTGAAGATTCTAAAGATGAAATTCGTTTTGATCTTTCAACTTTCAATACCGGGTAAGTAAGTCTGAATAGTTTGCATTTCGTGAAGCGGAGGATATTTCATTCCCGGTAATTTGATGTCGAGAATCTAATAGTTATTGTCTTTGTTTAACAAGCACCGTCTAAATTGGAGGTTATAATAGCGGCGTGATGCAAAGCATCCCGTAGCCTCGCAGTCGATGGTGGTCCGTACATACGAGTATACATGTGTGCACCGCTGATTGCTTGTTGTCACAACACCCGACACCTCGTTTACTATCAGGTGACCGTTCTAATGTTTCGGATTTTCTATAAAGTGTTAACCTCCTTTTACTTTCTTTTAAGATAAACGTTTTGACCCAATCATGCTAACTAGATCTGTACGAATGTGCACCTGTTTTATAGGAAACACGACTTCATGCACAGGCCTAATGTAGTAGGTAGGTATATTTAAGTGCACATGTATTCTAGCTTAAGGCATAATAATCTAAACTAGATATGTTTATATAAAATATGCTGTCCATATGAAAGAAAAATTGTTTACTCTTTAATTATATTAGAATGTGCCGCGAACTCGTAGGATATGGACGTCTGTAAGTTAACTTAGTTTGCTATTGATTGCGTCTAGAAGCAACTGTAAAGATTAAATATATGATTGCATTCTCTTTATATCAGTTTGTATATTATTTCTGTTATACATTACTGATAGATTTCATAATCATAAATCATAAATTTTTATTTGCTTAAAAACATGGTATAAAATGATGTTACAGAGAAAAAAATCAATTGGACCATACATGTTTTGCTAGTACAAAGAAAATAGCATGCAAATATTAATCGAGGAAACTTTTTAAACTATATATGTTTTCATCAAGCAGCCATTTATATAATGCTTTTTTAGAGCGATCAAGATTTAACAATTTTATATTCTCGGGTATTTTATTAAATATTTTTACACACATACACAAACAACTGTTTATATATTTTTTTATTTTAGGGTTATTATCATATACCAGTCTATTCCGATTTCTCGTATTACGAGGATATATGTCACCTGCTTTTTTAAATAATGTTTTGTGCTTAGATACAAACATACAGATTTCATATATATAAAGAGCTGGGAGAGGCAATAAACCAAGAGTCTTGAAAAATGGTCTGCAAGATTCCCCTGGTTTCAGTCCACATATTGCCCGAATACATTTCTTTTGGGCAATGAATACTCTTTGGATATCTGTACTATTACCCCACACAACAATCCCATAACGCAATATAGACTCAATATATGCTCGATATGTCATGACCGCTGTTTGATTATTTGTTACATTTTTTACTTCTTTTAGAGCATATACAAATTTATTTATCCTCATGCATATACTATCGACTTGCGTTTTCCAGTTCATGTTTTGATCTATGATCACTCCTAAAAATTTGATCTGTATTGCTTCTTCAAGTTTCGGTATATTCATTTTCAAATCATATTTTACGTTAGGGGACTTATTAAATTGGACATAGTATGATTTATTTAAATTAATTTGTAAATTATTTATTTTAAGCCATTCTAGAATTTTGTCGATTGTATTAGTAATATCGTCTTGATGTCGTATTTTGGAATTCATTGATTTCTTGGTAGTCACAATGATTGAGATGTCATCTGCGTATAAAATACATTCATGATTTATAATGTCAGTGATATCATTAATATAAATTAAAAAAAGGAAAGGTCCCAAGATGCTCCCTTGCGGGACCCCGTATTTGTTGTTTTTAAATTCCGATGAGTAGGTAGTCATATCTCCACTTTTGTCAATTTTATTAATAACGGCACATTGCTTTCTGTTCGTTAAATATGATGCCAGCCATTGCAGAGCAGGGCCTCTGATTCCTATTTTTTCAAGCTTTTCCAATAATAAGTCATGCGAAACGAAGTCAAATGCTTTAGATAAGTCAAAAAATAATCCGGTGGTCCAAAAGTTATTATTAAGATTAGTCATTATTATTTTTATAAGCGAGTATGTTGCTAGAGTAGTGGATTTTTGCATTTGAAAACCATATTGCTCATTTTTTATAATATTGTATTTATTGGAATAGTCGACCAATCTATTGTACATACATTTTTAGAAAATTTTCGATAAGATTGGTATGAGCGTGATTGGACGATAATTGTTTACATCCCTTACACTGCCCTTTTTAAATAGGGGTTTCACAATTGATATTTTTAATGCATCTGGGAACTGTCCTGAAGTAAATGACATGTTAATGAGATGTGTCAAAATGTCTATCAATTCTTCAGTGCATTCTTTAATTATTTTGGTGTTAATTTCATCATAACCTTCTGAGTTAGTGTTGTTTAAAGATTTTATTACCGTTTTCACTTCCTCTCTTATTACTGGTTTGAGAAAAAAAGAGTTAGCTCTCCGACACCTATTCGGCTTGTCATGTAATATTTTGGGTGGATTTGATGCTTTGTCTACATGTTCGATATAGTGATTATTGAAGGCGTTAGCTATTTCTATGGGGCGAGTTACAGTTTTATTGTCAATCGTTATTTCCTCTATATTGTATTTAACGTCAATGTTGGATATTTCCTTTCTGATAATTGACCATGCTGCTTTGCATTTATTGTCATGTTTATTCATAAATTTGATATTTTCGTTTAGTTTCGATTTAAAGATACATTTTTTTAATAGTTTAGAATATGTCAGATATTTATTTTTATTAAGTACGTTTTTATTTTTATAGTAATTATATCGTAGTGTCCTCTTTGTTTTACAGCTTATTTTTAATCCCTGGCTTATCCAATTACTCTTTTTATTTAAATTATTTATTTTGATTTTAATTTTAGGAAAACAAAGATTGTAGAATAAACATATGATGTCATGAAAACTTTTAAATGCTTTGTTTAAGTCAGTTTCCTTGTGTACATCTGACCAAGTAAAATTTTGCAGACATTCTTTAAATTTTCGGATATTGTCCTTGTTATAGTCTCTTCTATAAATGAAATAAGAATCGGAGTTTTGTATTATTTTGTTTTTTAAGGGAAAGCTCAACAGTTGTGCTGTATCGTGGTCAGAGAGATGAAGTGGTAGTACAGTGCCCATTGCCTTTGGAATGTTACTGAAAATATGGTCTATGCACGATAGTTTACGTGTGGGAACGTTAATATGAATTTGTAAATTGTGATTACTACATAGATCCTGCAAATATGTCACTGTACTATGTTTTTTTAACGTATTTATGTTAATGTCACCTGCTATGACGATACGTTTTTTAGACTTATACTTTTGTGCTGTATTGTATAATAATTCGTCTAATTTTGTCAAAAAGATAGTAGCGTCTGAGTTTGGCGTTCTATATAGGCAAATAATAATTAAGTTGATTTGGGGAATTTCTATACCGCATACTTCAAAAATATTTTTTGTGGCATGAGTTTTTGCTAATGTAATTTTTTAATAAGTTATACCTTTTTTTATAAGAATACAAGAACCGCCCCGTTTTGTTTCTCTACAAAAACTATCTGCCATTATAAAATTATTAAATTTTAAGTAATTATCGTAACCCTGTGGTAGGAATGTCTCTGTTAGACACATGACATCTGGTTCCATATCCTTTTCGTGCAAGTCTAATAATGTCAGTTCCAGAATTTCTTTCTTTGATAAGACACTAGCAATATTTTGATGAAGAATCCGAAAGTATTGCTGCGGTTTCTTAGTCTCGAAAAAAATTTTGTCTATTAATTACGGGGAAGTAGTATGGGATAGTACCATTTTTAGTGGACATTGAGATTCTTGTAGATTTAGGAATATTCTCCTCAGCACATTCAGCAATATTGCATCTGTTCTTGGTAAAATAATATGGTATGGTGCCTTTTTTAGGCTCATTTTTTATTGTCACCAATTTTGTGCTTGATCTATTACGAGCTATTAATTTCTTGAGTTCAGCAATATTTAGATATTTATCTCTGTAGTCACTATAGTCAATTATATAATTAATTTTTTTACAGATGTCAATTAGATTATCAAATTTTATATTCATTAAATTGCAATTTTTATATTGCTTACATAAAGTTTGTATACTGTTATTAAGTTTATATACATTTAAGTTATAATTTTTTCGGACCTTTAATACAATAATAGTATATTTGTCAAATAAATCAAAAATAATTTTTAATTGTCTTAGAACTATGCCGAGATTGTTGTCATTTTCACCTAGACACAGTATCAGCCTGTCATTTTCCTTCAAAATCATATTTGTGCAGCTCTTCGTTATTTCAACGCTAGGTGCGTTGGGTTTCGTTATTCCAGTAATTTTATATTTTTCATATTTAGTGTTAGTCCTTGAGAGTGAGATTGCAGCGGCCAAACCTATACATTGTTGGGTCCCACAGACAAATACTTTTCTGTCAGATTCATCTATCTTCAGATTCAGTTTTGTATTTTTTGGTGAACGCAGTATCACGGAGTTTGTCGACTGTAGTTGCATTGATAGTGTTTCTACTTGTTTATTAGCTGGTTGATTTCTATGTCAGCGTTTTTCATTTTTTGTTGTAAGTCTGTAATTATCTGTTGCATATGGATCAATTTACTATTACTGTTATGTTTTATGTTATTCGGTGATGCTGGTACGGAATTCATGCTGTTGAATGACATGGAATGTCTGATCTTCTTTTTCACACTGCTGCTGATATTACCTTCAACTAAGGGTTTTTGGCATAATGCTTTTAGTATGCTAATTTCCGACGCCATTTTATGAATTTGCCTTTGATTCTTATTATTTTCTAATATTGTATTTTCTAACTCGTTTTGCGTGCTTTCCAGTTCACTCATTAAAAATAATACTTTCTCTTTAAGTTCTTCAATGGTTAGTGTTTCAGATGTCGTACCATCTACACTCCTTGATAATAATGGTGAGAAAAATGAGTCATCTGATGCTTCATTCTCGGTGAGTATATGGGAGTCTAGCAATATTTGAGAATTATCTGGTATATTTATAGGCGAAGATTGTGATATAAGGGGTTGTTCAATGCTGATACTGGGAATTTGTTGGGCTGTTTTTGCATCTCTATATGAGCGTTGGCCCTTCCTCATTGTTACGTTGTCTTGTCCTTCCTCATTATTGGTTGACATTTTTTTGTTTTTTAAGCAGTGTTTACATTTCCATTTCTTTTTTGATTCAGAATTCATTAGAGTGTATAGTTTTTCGGAATAACCAGCGCAATCAAACTCGTATCTATTTTTGCACGATGCGCATATCAAGGTATTTTTTATATCTACTTTTTGTTTGCATACATTACATTGTACGTGAGTTGATGTCTTACGACCGCTGTTATTGTTAGTACTTTTTGTGTTTTGCTTGGATGAATGCATTTTAACATTACTCATTCATAGACTACGATTATTCTTCTAAAAATCCAAATATTCCGGAAAAAAAGATTATCTCGTAAGTGGGTTCGAACCGGTTCGATTGATTGAATGAGTTTACATG
This sequence comes from Pyralis farinalis, assembly GCA_947507595.1. Lineage (NCBI taxonomy): Eukaryota > Metazoa > Arthropoda > Insecta > Lepidoptera > Pyralidae > Pyralis > Pyralis farinalis. The sequence continues at coordinate 41,190,984 of OX382261.1, read as the reverse complement.
ATCGCATTTCTCAACTGAGCCAACGTTTGTGTTAAGGTGACTGTTGAAATTGCAAGTCGTATTGTGCATGGATTGTAAAAAAGTTCGTTACAATGATTCACCAGTTAAGAATTTTTTGTTCCTCACAATTGTCACAAAACTGGTGGGTCAGTCGAATAAATTCACTTTTAAAGTATATTTTATGTATATTATTAGCACGATTATATTATCAGTATTCTTTTTTCTTTTTGTGAATCCATTATTTCATGATTTTGTCCACATTGTTATCACTAGACAGTTTGCTTAATTTTGTTTGCACTACTGATTTAGTTGATTGTATTTTTGTTAAAATTACATAATAATTCGTGTTTTTTCGATTAATGACACCACACTAAACGCACAATACTATTATACATGTTTTTATACAAAAATCTTCATGAAGAAAGTACTTTTTAGATTTTTTTTTATTTGATATTTTAACGTTTTAATTTTCATTAGATAACACTCTCACTATCGTATTATACAAATATCTTTCTTTATTTCACTAATTTAGACTTATAAATGACTTGCGTATATTTTTAGGAATAAAACTCACGGATGACAATGTTTACGTGACGGCAGCGCCATCTACTGTTTTAGATCAGGTGGCGCCCTTTCTTCTTCTTCCTCTTACCTACAGTCTTTGACACAGACTAGATTATTAACATACTGGTTCTGGCCTGCGAAATAACCCGAACCCACGCGCCCTCTCTCTTGCTCTGCCGACATATCAGCTAGCACGCAAAATTGTTTCATGTAATGTAAGTACCTACTATAACATGTGGTATATATTTTATGTATCTATACATATAAATAAAATTGAACTTTCTGTCTGTGATTTCAAAATAAAGCCTTTATTTTAAGCTCATATAATTATTTTCACGTTACCAAAGCCTAAATACGCATTTTTAACTTTCTAATCTAATCTTTAAAATGGCTGAACCGATTTTAACTGGACTTTCACTGGTAGGTAGAGGACTGTTCAGAGCAGAATATAGGGAACTTTTCATTCCGTAAATATTTACGGTTCCTGCGTAAAAAATGAAAAACTGCTAAAATTAGGGGGAAATATCTTCCCCTTCGGGGACTTTGCAATTTTATTTTTATTATTTTCATAGAATACGTATTTTATGTAACGTAAAATAACTACGCATTTTTTATGTAATATAAATAAAATACATATACGTTGCCTCCTGTAAAGGTCAATGGATGGCGCTGTACGAAAATTGAATCGCTCTATGGTTGCATCTACGACCCTGAACTTTGTTTTTTTTTTAAACAGAAACAATTTCATGTCTACAGAGAAATACTGAATAAAGGCTACTAAAAGTCCAAATCTCATGCGTGCGAAGCGGCGGGCTTCTGCTAGTCATCAATAGTTTTCGCAGCGCAGGCTGATAATCTATGTATGTATATGTATATCTTCACGCCAGGTCCCTTGCGGGGTAGGCAGAGAGAACCGAGCGCCATAAGACGCGGTCCTTACACACTTCACTCGCTTCTTTCACATTCATAGCTCTTTTCATGCACGCTCGCCGGTTCCTAAGGCTCCTGACATCACCTTCCGATAAAACACGACCAATTTGGTCATGGTAGGTTAGTCTTGGTCTTCCTCGGCTCCTACATCCTTCCACTATCGCATTGTATATCTGTTTCGTCATTCTTTCATCTTGCATTCTTTCTACATGTCCGAACCAACGGAGCATGCCCTTTCTTATCTTAACACCGACACTCTCTTTCAGTCCAACTCTATTTCGTACGTCATCATTTCGAACGCGGTCAGCAAGCGTTATGCCACAAATTTTTCGCAGTGCTCGCATCTCGACCGCATTTATTCTACTTTCATGCTCTCTCTGCCATACGCAGCTCTCACTTCCATAAGTTAGCGTTGGGATTAACACCGCGCCTTGTACAGCGAGCTGTGCCTTCTGGCTTAGATTTCGGCTGCCAAACAGTTTTCCCAACGCTCCATTCACGCTATTCCTTGCACTCACTCGTCTCTTCACATCTGCGGTGTACCTTCCATCGCTTCTAAAAGCGCTTCCAAGATATACAAACTCATCCACTTGCTCCAACACTACATCATCAACCGTAATCCTAGTGTTCGTTCTGGTTGTCTCTCTTTCAAATACCATTATTTTGGTTTTCTTCGCATTCAATTGTAAGCCTTTCTTCATACAATCGTCTTTCATTGTTGTGACTAGTGTTTGCAGTTCGGATGATGATTCTGCTATTAATACTGCGTCATCTGCATAAAGCAGGCAGTTAACCACTGAGCCACCCATTCGCATTCCCACATTCATATTTCTCATTCTCTGAAGACAACTGTCCAGCTCCAGGATGAATAGCCGAGACGACAGCACGCATCCCTGTCTGACACCAATATTGGTATCAAACCAGGGTGATAAGCTGCCGTCCACTCTCACACATGCTGTGCAATCCTCATAGGTGGATTGCACAGCACGTAGAAGGTCACCATCAATCCCATATCTGGGCAAGATGTTCCAGAGATTCTTTCGCACGACCCTATCAAATGCTTTTTCAAGGTCCACAAAACCGCAGAAAAAATGCTTTTCCACGATATTGCGGAGCGAAAAAACTTGATCCGTACATCCTCTGCCGCTTCGAAATCCCCCCTGTGCTTCCCATAGCATTCCATCAGATTTCATCCTCATTCTCCTTTCAATGATTTTTCCATACACTTTAGCTGCTAGGCTGATCAAACTGATGGCCCTATAGTTGGCGCAGTCCATACGTGAGCCCTTGCCTTTATACAAGGGCACGATGACTGCGCATCTCCAATCGCTTGGGACTCTTCCGGTTCTCCAGCATAATTTGCTCAAAAACCAGAAAGCGTCCCTAACGTAGGTGCCACCCAGTTTGATCATCTCAGCTGTTACCATATCGATTCCCGCTGACTTTCCATTTTTCAAACTTCGTATCGACCATTCTATCTCATCCATGCTAATGTCTTCATGGTACGTTGGCACTGCCGAATCAGTCACAGACTCATTCACAGTGCCAGCGCCCTGGACATAATCATACATTTCTCTAAAATATTCGCTCCACCGTTCTAACACCTCCTGAGTGTTAGCAAGAATGCCACCAGCTTTACCTTTTATCTTGTCCATTCGGGATGCCGACGAACCACTCCGAGACTTCTTTACCTCTCTCCAGAAGAGTTTGGTATTAGCCTCGAAGTTCTTCGTCAGCCTCTCTTCCTCATTCATAAGTAGTCTTTCACGCCTCTCTTTCACTAAAGCTTTGGTTTCATTCTTGCATCGACGGTATATTTCTTTCTTCTTCTCTTTCATACTATCACTCTGGTGCAAAGATGATACGTAATCCAGCCACGCTCTCCTCTTTTTATCCACGGAGCATTGAACCTCCGCATCCCTCCAGGCATCTCCTTTCAGTGTTCTACGTCTCTTTGCCCATCCACATGCTTCTTTCGCACTGTCCACCATACTTTCTTTCAGAACTTTCCAACATTCGTCTACATCTGAGTCGGAAAGACTCGCGTTCGCAAGTCTTTCACTGACTAGACGTACATACGTACTCCTCACACTTTCATCTTCCAATTTTGATAATCTATACTCTATACATATAAATAAAATTGAAGTGTCTGTCTGTAATTTCAAAATAAAGCCTTTATCTTAAGCTCATATTGTTATTTTCACGTTACCAAAGCCTAAACATGCATTTTTAACTTTTTTGTCTGTCTGTTTGTCCGGGCTAATCTTCGAAATACTGTTACCTACAACTTTTTAAATTTATTTAAATCATACAATTTGCATCATATTTTTACAGAGCCAACAAGAGTAACTGCTACAAGTGCTACATGTATTGATAACATATTTAGCACTGTAAAACCTTTGTATCAATGTATAATTAATAAAGTTCAGTCAGACCATTCAGGTCAGTTGGTTTCATTTCCAAATTCTTCAAAAATACAAAGAAAGCAAATAAATTATATACCATTTACTAAAAGCCGCTTAGAAAGATTTAAGTCTAATATAGCAGAAAAAATTGTATTGTTGCCCTGTCACGGTACTCCGGACCACTTGTACAGCTCGTAATTTAGCTTAATCACTAGTGAATTTAATACAATCTTTACTCCAAAACGACTGTCTGTAAGTGACCGTATGACATTCAGTGATTGGGCAACTCCTGGTATTTACAAAAGTCGGAATAAATTGTATGAACTTTATGAAGAAAGGACCTGTAATCACAATCCGACTTTTCAAGAACTTGTAAAAAATTATGCCAAAATATTTAAACGAGCCTGTTCCAATGCTAAGTCTATATATTTAAAAATAAAATTAATGGTTCAACAAATATTATTAAATCTGTTTGGGATATGATAAATAATGAGACGGGTAGAGCGAAAGTACGTGGTCGAGACTTTCGGTTAAAGATAAATGATATAGATATCAAAAATGATGTAGAAATTGCGACTGAGTTTGAAAAATATTTTTCTAACATTCCTCTTATTACTACGAGAAATCTTATGTCTTCTTCTATATCTGCTGAACTGGTTCTCAAACAGAGCGTGGTAGAATGCGACACAATATTTGAATTTTCAGCTGTAAGCCCAAAAGATGTTTTGAACGCTTTTAAATCAATAAATATGAAAAACACTAAAGATCTGTGGGGTCTATCTGTCAAAACCATTTCTTCTATTATTATTTCAATCGCTCCACATTTAGCTACAATTTTCAATTGTTGTGTGGCATCTGGTGTATTTCCTGACTTGATGAAACATAGTAAAATCATTCCATTATTTAAATCTGGTGATAGTTCGGACCCTTCGAATTTTCGACCTGTTTCCATACTGCCCATTCTCAGTAAAATTTTTGAAAAACTAATGCTTAGCCAGTTGCTCAGACATTTCAATGCACATAATTTGCTTCATAGGAAACAGTTCGGATTTACGAGAGGTTGTTCAACTATAGACGCAGGGATTCATTTGCTTAAAAGTATATTCGCGGCATGGGAGGGTTCGCAAGATGCCTTGGGAATTTTCTGTGATCTGTCTAAAGCGTTTGACTGCGTGCACCATGACACTCTTGTCAGAAAATTACACCACTACGGTATCAGGAACAAGGCTCTCGAACTTCTGTCTTCTTATCTGGGCAATAGGATACAGAAGGTCGATGTTAATGGTAAAAGATCTTCGGGGTCCCCTGTAGTTATGGGAGTCCCACAGGGGTCAATTCTAGGTCCATTCTTATTTTTAGTTTATATAAATGACTTACCTTATTATGTAAGGGATAAACATGAGATTGTATTGTTTGCGGATGATACCTCTTTGACATTCAAAATTAATAGACAGTTAGGTAATTATGATTATTATATTATATATATAATTATGATTATATAGGTAATTATGCTAATTTAGCCCCTGTGGAGACAACTGTGTTCTTGGGTATAACAATTGACTCCAGACTACAATGGGGCCCACAAATTGAAAAATTATCAGGAAAACTAAGTTCTGCAGCCTATGCACTAAAACTATTAGACGGCTCACTGATATTGATACGGCTAGAATAGTTTATTTCAGCTACTTTCATAGTATTATGTCATATGGAATTCTTCTTTGGGGTAACTCCGCGGACATTAACACCATCTTTTTATTGCAAAAGAGAGCCATAAGAGCTATCTACAAACTTGGTCCCCGGGAGAGCCTTAGAGAAAAATTCAAAGAAATAAATATTTTAACAGTCGCATCGCAATATATCTATGAAAATCTTTTGTATGTCCATAAAAACATAGACTCATTTTGTAAAAAGAGTGATACTCATAGCATAAATACTAGATATAAGCATAATCTTGTGTTACATGCAAGCCGTCTCCACAAAATAAGTAATTCTTTTATGGGGCAATGTATACGGTTCTATAACAAACTTCCCAGCAATATAAGAGAATTGTCAATAAACAAATTTAAAACTACTATTAAAGCCAAATTGTGTAGCAGGGCATATTATAAAGTATCTGACTATATTAATGATAAAAATGCCTGGGAGTGAGTCGATCCAATTATAATGTAATTAATAAAATATGTAAATTTGTTTGGACACCAAAAGAGGGATGCCTGAGTTTTTTGGCAGTATTTTTATCAGTGCTCACCTAGTCATAAACTGCACGGTAGGGAAAAAAATTGTGACGATTTCAAACAAATGTAGCCATTTTTACGGAATAAAAAGATTTTGAATTGACTTGACTTGACTTGACTTGAAATGGCTGAACCGATTTTGACGGGGCTTTCACTGGTAGGAAGAGGACTGTTCAGGGCAGAATATAGGCTATTTTTTTATTCCGTAATTATTTAGGGTTCCTGCGTAAAAAATGAAAAACTGTTAAAATTAGGGGGAAATATCGGTAACTTTGCGATTTTATTTTTATTATTATTTTCACATAATACGTATTTTTGTGACATAAAATAAGTACGCATTTTATATGTAATAAAAATAAAATAAATATACGTTGCCTCCCGTAAAGGTCAATAGATGGCGCTGTATAAAAATTGAATCGCTCTATGGTTCCACCTACGACCCTGAACTTTGTTTTTTTTAAACAGAAAGAATTTGAGGTCTATAGAGAAATAAAGTCTACTAAAAGACCAAATCTCATGCGTGCGAAGCCGCGGGCTTCAGCTAGTTATTATTAAAGTAAAACTTGTTTACGCACGCTTGAGTTGCGGAGTAAGCCGGCGAATGCGCGCCGAGAGCGATCCGGAAAGTGCGATCGGTGTGACCTCTAATAGATTCAGGCGTTATTTTTCGAAAGTCAAATTTACATGCAATGCAATGGTTATGTCAAATTGTAAGACCTCTAATTGTTTAAAAATAAAATATAGCCTATGGTTAGTAGCTTGCTAAAATATTCAAGACTGCAATGGCACTACGCCTAACGTCATATTGTGAAAAATTCAACATCTTACACGATAGCCAAAATGGTTTTCGCAAAAATAGGTCGACATCTCTGGCAGTTTATAAGTATATGCAGGAAATATTAAATATCATTAACTTAAAGAAATATGCAGTGGGGGTCATGTTAGACATGAGCGAGGCATACGATAGGGTCTCTTATAAAATTCTTTTAAACAAACTGTACGGAATAGGGTTATGAGGCGTAGCTTATGATTGGTTTACTTCCTATTTATCTAACCGTGTTCAGCATGTCGAACTGGAATACTTTGATTCTGTGAAAAATCTGATAACGATAGAAAAATCGAACACCGTAGATGTTACAAAGGCAATACCTCAGGGAAGCGTAATCGGTTGTATATTATTTTTAATATATACAAACGATCTACCAAAAGTATTGGACGAAACGAGTGTGCTATTCGCAGATGACCTATCAGTTGTAGTTCCATGCTCCAATGAAAACGAACTGCTGTACAAATTAAACAGACTAATAGCAACCATAGTCGGCTGGTTAAGATATCACAATCTAGTCATAAATTTTGAAAAGACGAAGATAATGCAGTTCAAGCCATACCACTTGATCTAGAATTTAAATATAACAACATAAAAATAGAGTGTGTGAATTCATTTATGTTGCTGAGTATAAGGATAGACACGAGCGTAAATTGAAAAAGTCATATGCAGCATATAGCTGGCGAACTATCTAGTTTTACATATGCATTGTTTCATCTAAAAAAGACAACCGATCTTAAATCAGCCATGTCAGCATATTATGCATACGCACACGCTTGGCTGAGCTACGGAATAATATTATGGGGCAATAGTGTCGATGTGCAAAGTCTGTTTATTTTACAAAAAAGTGCATACGTATCCTTGCAAATACTGATACTCTTGAAAGCTGTAAATCCTATTTGAAAACATTTTTACACTTACTGGTTTGTACATTTTAGAAATTTCTAAATTTATCAGAAAAAACGAATCCTTATTTCCTCTTGCAAGGGCAAATAGCTCTCGTAATCTCAGACCACAGAACAGACTAGCATTTCCAAATTCCAAATTAAAGATTTATACGGAAGGACCCTATGTAAGCGCAATATAAATATATAATAAAATTCCCCAAGTCATCAAAATTGAAAAAGAAATAAAACCGTTTACAAGAAAACTAAAAGAATATTTATTACAAGAGAGTTTTTATAATCTGCATGAATTTTTCGATTCAGGCAAATGATACAGGCCATTGAACTAATATTAATAAACATTTTTTTGACATTTTCATTAATAATTAGAATTAATAGCAATGATGTATTAATATATTTATTAAATGTAGATAACCATTTTCTGTACTTCTGAATTAACATTAATAACAATGACATTTTATATATTTAATAAATTACATGTATTGATTTATTAGTTATTTCGGCCAGCTTGTCGGATTTTGTGTCAAGATTTTTAAAATTCTAAATTATTATTTAGAATGTATGTGTTAGATATAAGTTTCCTGTGCCCTACCAGGGTTCATGTTTGAAACTTTCCTAGTATTGTAAGAACCAATGTATAACATGAATGCAAATAAAGAACTTGAACTTGAGCTTCCTATATGTGAAAGAATTTAATAAATCGGTTAAATATTTTTTTAGTTGATCTTTTAGAAACAAACATGCAAAAAAAAAATAACCTTTCTCTTTATAATATTACTTGAGATCATTTAAACGGTCGCCGGCTGAGTAATGTCGTCGCTGAACGAGCATCACACAGAGCTCTACGTAAATATTTACTTGTAGAGTGCCAATGGTCTCCGGGAGCTCGGCGAAGAGCTGCGGCGGCGGCGGGCGACGACGATGTAATGGAATACAATGGGGTAGCGGTCGGTATCTATTTGTCGTACACGTAGCGAGAGGCGCCCGCGTCACTCGCCGACGTCCGCTGTGCCGGTGGCCGAGCGGCCCGTAACTCACCTTGGACGCTGAGCCGCGGCCCGTCCGGCGCGCCCTCGTATGCGGCCAGCTCCTGCACACGGACAAAGTTCACATGAGTCGAGTTGACTTGTTTTATTTTTCCTCGAACACTGCATTTCTGAGTTTGTTCCTCTCGAGGGGAGACACGCCCTTCCCTTAAATTAGAGACAAATAATGAAAATCCTTGTATTCTTGGAAGGGAAGCGACCTGCGAGAGGGAGCGACCTGCGAGATGGAGCGGCCTGCGAGAGGGAGCGACCTGCGAGAGGGAGCGACCTGCGAGAGGGAGCGACCTGCGAGAGGGAGCGACCTGCGAGAGGGAGCGGCCTGCGAGAGGGAGGGACCTGCGAGAGGGAGCGATCTGCGAGAGGGAGCGACCTGCGAGAGGGAGCGATCTGCGAGAGAGAGCGGCCTGCGAGAGGGAGCGGAGAGCCAGGGTGTCCTGTCGTCTTATCTGTTGAAAGTTTACCAAAATTTTCCACGATTGATAACAACACTCGTCGCTGGATCACACCTGTGTGATAAAGTGATCATTATGATACACATTGATTTGATAAGCTCGGTGGCGCCGCGGTTAATAACGCGACTTTGAGACCAACGCTCGTGGATTCAATTCCCACACAAGACAAACATTTGTCTACCACAATAAATACACGGTTTACAGTACTTTACAGAGTGGCTAAGACACCCACACTGGGCTAAGCCTGTCCTGTGGGAATCTTTACATTCTCGAATCAATTGTATTGCGGTACTATAAACAGAACAATCTATATTAATAAAAATGCGAGTTCCTGACTAATTCACTGACTCATCAAGAGGTTCCTTTTGTAATGCATATGAGAGATAAAAAAGGATTTTTTGAATTTAAACCCGACAAATATTTTTTCAAGTTAGTGACTTGAAATAGTCAATGTTGTGTATAAAGAGGTGCTTTGAGTGCATACAGTCAGTATCAAATAATTAATGAAAACTGAACTGAACTGTCTGAACTGAGACATATCTTCATTACTCACAAATAAGGATATTTGTTACTTTTACTAACTATTTAATGCTGACTGTAATTAAAAATAAGAAGTAAAATATAAGTAAGTAAAACTGCCGAAATTCCAAAATCTACGCGAGCGAAGCCGCGGGCAAAAGCTAGTAGGACTATAATTTTTGATTATAGTCTTACTAGCTTTTGCCCGCGGCTTCTTCTAGTCGTTATTTGGCCTCAAAACCGCGGCCAAATAACAACTCTCTGAAAGGTTGTTGTGTTCCTGCGTGTGAGTGAGGTCACCAGTAAGCTCCTAAGGAGTTGCTGAGTTAGCAGCAGAAGTGGCATCGCGCGAGTAATAGGAGCTTAACGTATTACAAGTGTTCATATGGCTGTATGTTTGTATGCCTTCCGACGTAGTATAAAAAAAATACATGTATCATGGCGTGCACGCGCGGCATGTCCTCGCGCGTCGCGAGCCGCACCGCCAGCTCCCGCTCGCGGCCGCGGCCGCGGCCGGCGCCGTCCGCCTCCGCCGCCATGACGCCCGGCGACTGCCTGCACTCTGCACGGTCACAACTCGACTTCACAAAACACCAAACAACGCTCACTTCACGACGCTGCGTTCTGTTGCTATGATATGATCTAACGATAAGCGCACGCGCGAGCCCTGCCTCGGGCATACGAACGACGTCGCGTACGCAGGTCACTTTACACAATGAATGAATTTCCTATAGGTGTCTCAACTGGATATAACACAAGCACAGTTATATCGCGAAATAAACAGCAGTAGTGTGGCGGACGATGCCCCGCGCAGCGAGAACTAAACTAACTATTTACTATCTTATGCGTAAGATGGCGCTACTTACCTGTTCGCTAATGCTATAAGAATCTGAACTAACGGAATATTTCTATATATCGCCTCTTTACAAGAGCAACGTGACATCTCATAAAAACGTTTTTTTTTATTATTTGATATTCAAAACCGCGATGTCGAATTTTATTTTCTACAAAAACGCGGCATTTTAAAAGTGAATGTTCGAGGAGCTATGAGTGAAAGAGACGACGCCGCCGTGGCAAATGGCGTTATCACGTTGTCTCTTTCGGTGTGGCGCACGACTTCGACAACGCGACGTGTTAGTTTGCCCCGCACGCGCAACGAGTGAAGTGTTCCTGCTTTTCACAAAAAACGTGGCATTACGAGTATACCACAGTTTTAGTGCAAAGGTATGTTTCTTGTTGTTATTTACTTTAACTCGAATAATGTGATATTAGTTATATAACTCGTTTTTGTTGTAAAACTCGTGAGTATCGAGAATGAGATAATGAATATTGCCACATTATTGATGAAAAAGTTACAAGTTTCCTTTGTGATATCTTAGATTGTAACCATGTTGTTGATGAATCGTTTTCAAATACTATGGGTTATTTTATTTCACATCGTTATTTTTGAAAACCTTTAAGTTATCGTTTATATTATGCTAAAATGTTACATTATACATGCTAAAATAAAGTAACTTTTACGCATTTGTTTTTCAGATGGCATCCCGATCTAGGATGTTAGTTCAATTAGCTACTGGTGTTAAAAATAATTTAAGTGAACAACTAAGTGATTCAAACTCTCAGATCGATATTTTAACACAAGACGAGAATGAATATGCCAAAAGCTCGACCAATACATTGCAAACATCAACAGAAGGTATTTTTTTACTTGTCCTGATTTTTTTTCTAGTTATTTAATATTATAATAATAGTATACTATATATAGTAATAATAGTTATGTTCCTATAATTTCATTATTTTAATCCTCTTTTTAGACAAAGACATCGCAGTAGATTCCATCCGACCTCGTAGTAATTCGACTAGTAGCGGTTCCTCTAGTTCTAGCAGTTCTTCAAGCAGTGGCCCATCTATATATCAAGGTAAGTTAATCAAAATGCAGATACAGATGTTAGGAGTAAATAATTCTTACAAAATTTGAGGGTAATTGATTAAACCAATACCACACCATTACACTTCAGGAAATTGATTGCATTTATAACGTTACAGACAGCGACGACTCGGTAAAGGATCCTGATTATGAAGCCCAACCAACAAAACGTGCTGAGTATTCTTCTGATACTGACGTGGAACAAAATATCACTACCAACTATAATAACATTTCTGATGATCAAAATTTGGTAACATCTAATATTTAAACTACGAGGAACCACTTTCGTCTACAAACGAACATGCTATGGTATTCAATGATCTCGGTGTAATAGAGAACAGGGAATCTTCTGCGATTGAAAACGTAAGTAACGAAAAAAACGTATTGAAAAAGAAAAAGATAAGAACAACAAAAATATTTTAGTAGCGGTCTATGATCTTCAAGCAGTGTTCCAATGCCCCAAAGGAGACGTCTCAGATTTTTTACTACAAGCCCAAACTAAATGTACTTAATTTAATAATTTATAACTTACAAAATAATTCAGTTGAGAGTTATATATGGGATGAGTCTAACGCCTATAGAGGTGTCAACGAAATAGCTACCTGTGTTTACAAATACCTGAAGAAAATTTCCGCAACGGCTGAAGACCTCGATGTTGTCTTTTATTCAGACAATTGTGCCGGACAGCAAAAAAATAAGTTTATGATCTCAATGTACACTTACGCAGTCAAAACTCTGCCAAATCTCATATCAATTACACACAAATACCTCGTTAAAGGACATATGCAGAACAAGGGCGATTCAGCTCACTCTCAAATAGAGAGAGAAGGTAAAAGGCAATTGAGATCAGGACCAATGTATACACCTGACGCATTTATCGGGGCTATAAAGGCGGCACGGAAAAAAAGCGAGCCATTCCATGTTAATGAAATGTGCATCGATGATTTTTTTCATTGGAAAAGTATATGCACTCAAATGAACTTCGCAATAATGAAAGATGAAGACAATAATACTGTGAAACTGGCTGGACTGAAGATAATAAAAGTTCAAAGCTCTGATCCCGATGCCATATTTTTCAAAGAATCATACGCTGACGAATTATTCAAGAAAGCTATGGTGGTAAAAGAAAGAGAAATCATAATAGCCAAAGCATTAATTTAGATTTGCAAAAGGCCTATCTTCAAAAACCTGGACTAGCAGAAAGAAAAAAAGCTGATCTCATGGATTTAGTCAATAAAATACCTCAGTCCAGATACCACGAGCCATTTTACGAATCGTTGTAATAAGACTAATTAAGTACAAAGATTTTTTGAATTATATTTTTTGAAATATTTAATTGCTATATTTAAAATAATAGTGTTTTTATTAGTATTAAGAGAATTTGTAATTCTATGTTTATGAAGGGCGATAGCAATGTTCCTATTTTGAATTTCTAAGTACTATAAAACTGGGTGCCATAATCGTGTTAGAAGACGTTACTTACTATTAGATATCTGTTTTTAATTTTCTTATTTGTATGAATGTAATTTTTAGTTACCTTATAATTTTAATTAAAGCGAGTACTAAGTACTATGTGATTGATTGATCTTTAGTTGATTATTGTGCCTTAAACTAATTTCATAGTGTAAGTAAGCCGTTGTTTTCGTAAATTTGTATTTTTAAATACAAGATCTTTATTTTGATAGTGTGTTTTACTAAACTTATCTCACAGCCTTACGCCTAAATTTAACATCTTCAATGTGATATATCAAGATGTTACAAGCATTTTGTGACTTATTTTCATTAAAAACGTGACATGTGTGTCTGTGTTTTTTTTTTATCAGTTTTTTCACTTATTTCATATTGAGTGAGTTTTTTTTGCTAATTTTCAGAAAACACATTAATTCCCGCAACAATTTAATTGTTTTCCGACAATAAAATTGTTAATATTTTAGAATTTATCAACGCTTAAATGTTTAAAATTGCTCTCCTGTAAAGTTGTGGTTTCAAAAATATCACGTTGTTCTTGTAAAGAGGCGATATATTTATTGGGAAAAACGGTACCAACCCGGAATTACTGACTACTATTTTCTCCACTATAGTGTACTGGGAAATTATTTTAGTGTTTAAGAAGACGCATCGAGTTCCTACTAAAATTGCAGAAGTCAAAAGGAACCAACTTGATTCGCGTTCTCTATAAATATTCGTTATGGACTTACTTTTAACTCATTATATCATTTCAGCATATTAGAAGTGTTCACTTCATACATAAATAAATAAATTAATTGTTCTTAAATTAAATAATATTTCCTCTTTTGAAGTGTAAATATTTCCGGCCATCTAGCGGCAAAGTTAAGTAGCAATTTGTAGTGCCTAGGAATAGCTACCGACGTATGTGAACGTAGCATCCAAGCACTTGCGACTTTAGTTCTCGTGCGCGTCGGCAGATGGCACCGCCAGTCACATCTGAAGAAACTCATTGAAATATCAAGTTTCAAAAATCTCGACTCGAAATAGAATTTGAAGTATCGAATATACTATAGTGGAACGCGTTCCAGTGTTCTTAGTGGATACTAGCGGATGGTTCACAAATTCGTTTGCGTATAACCAAATACACGGCATGTTACCTCGTCTACGTCGTAATGGGGACTCCTGTGCAAAACAGCTTCCTAAGTATTCCGTTCATTCGAGTTCCGGTCATTTTAATACAAAGTTCAATCACCCTACTTATCACTTACAGGATAAATTTCCAAAAAATCCAACATTGATGTTAACTCACTTCCACAGCCGTATTCCGCACGCCGCACGCCGCGCGCCGCCCGCCGCACACTGTCTACATGCAAATATCCTTCAGTTTCATACGTCAACTGGTTTTTAAGGTTGACCTTTCGACCACAATACAATACTGAGTGACACAGAGCACTTAAGCAGCATTTTGAAATCCCGTTTGTACATAAAGTACTTATATATAAATATTATGTATTTAGAACCTAAAAAAACCAAGAAACCGAATCTGTTACTATTGTGTCTGGAGTTTACACAACGTCGGGAGGCATGCAAACACACGGCCCGCCTGATGTAAAGCGATTACCGTAGCCTATGAACGCTTGCAATACGTTAAGTATCACTCGCGCGATGCTACCTCTGCTGTTAACACAGCAACTCCTTAGGAGCTTACCGGTGACCTCACTCACACGCCGGAACACAACAACTCTTCAGGGAGTTGTTATTCAGCTGCGGTTTTTTGCGAGATGGAGATTAGGGAATGGCATCTTGCAAGAAAACCTTTAGTCTCGATAATTGCAAGATTCGGGTTATAATATCGGAAAGTCTCGCAAGATTCAGACTTTTCTTACAAACTCATGAAAATGATGAAAAAGTTTAAAAGTACCTTTTTAGGGCTCCGTACCCAAAGGGTAAAACGGAACCCAATTACTGAGGCTCCGCTGTCCGTCCGTCCGTCTGTCACCAGGCTGTATCTCATGAACCGTGATGGTTAGACAGTTGAAATTTTCACAGATGATGTATTTCTGTTGCCGCTATAACAACAAATACTAAAAAATAGAATAAAATAAATATTTAAGGGGGCTCCCATACAACAAACGTGATTTTTTGCTCATTTTTGATCGATATTGATAACGGCAACAGGTAGACGCTTGAAATATTCACAGAATATTTAGTTATATATTCACTTTAAGAATAAATAATTAAATTAAAAAAACACAAATATTTTTTGCCGTTTTTATAGATAATGGTACGGAACCCTTGGTGTGCGAGTCCGACTCGCACTTGGCCGATTTTTTTTTTCAGAATGTGAGTTCGTTAAAACTGTGACCACTACTCTCACTTTTTAATAATAATTTTCCATTGCTGAACAAGTTCAGTAGAACACAACCGAAACCTTCACATTCGTCCGCAGAGTTGTCTGATGTTCAAGAGGTCCTCTTCGTCTGTGTCTTCTTGTTGGTGAACTTCATACTCATCAGTCATCACTGAACGTTTGTTTGTAGATGACGTATGCCCATAAAACCTATGGAGACCCAATGGCACGATTTACGTAGTAAATAAAATCCTTCCGGTTCACAACGTCCACTTCCTAATTTGGTCTACTTCCTATAACGTCCACTTTCTATAAGGTCCACTCCTAACAAGATCATTTCCTAAATCGTCCACTTTGTTAGTCCAGTTCCTAAATCGTCCTGTGCTACGTGACCACTCTCAAAAAGACCATTTCCATAATTGTCCATTAGCTACTGAACAAAATTAAACAATTTTTATAATTTTATTTTATTTATTTAGTTCCAAATATTGTATCGCAGAGTTTAAAATGTTTGTGACTACAAAGCCACATAATGGCTTATACGCAGCCAATAGTTCGACTCAATTAATTCATTTAAGATGCATGCATGCAAAATGCTACATTGTAGTTAATTTACGTATCATAACGCGTAATCAAAATTCTCACTGTAAATGAAATATTTTTTTATTCTTTTAATTGTCTTAGGGCTGGTAAGGTACAATTCTTGTACGTCTTTTGGGAGGCTGTTAATAATTTTTGGTAACATGTATTGATATGTTCTCATACCATATTTGTATACCATGATTGTATTGAGGTTTATAAATCAAATTGTAACTTTTAACTTGTCTAAACAAAAAAAAAAAAATAACATTTGCACTAACAGTTAGATCAGGTTTAAAAATGAAAAAAGTTTTTTTTTTCATGTCTTAAGTCTTCATAAGTTTCAACTTTAGATATATATTTTTTTAATAAAGGTAATGGATGACATGTTGCTATTAAGTGTTGTCAGTTCGTGTATCGTATTTCTTGTCGAAAAGAACAGCTCTGTTCTTTGTATATTTCTGGTATTCCTAAAATCTTTATGATCGTAAAAATCTTGAAGATATAAAATAAGTTTGGTTTACGTAGAATTTTAGAATTTATTATTCGGTGATAGCCTTCGGCAGAGTTGGTGGTTCTGTGCCTGTGTTCTGCGACGCTCGGTACATTGTGGTTTTTGTAGAACCACTGCCCTTCGAAGTAACGCGTTCGGTGCGGTGATGAGAATGTCGCGCGCGCCGGGCGTTTATATGTACTGCCAATTTATCATTTAAGAAGTTGAAGAGGTTCTAGATTCTTTGTCGTCGATTATATGGATAGCCCGTCGCTGCAACCTGTCGAGAGCCTCGAGAAGATACTGTGCGGAGCCGTCCCAGAGATGCGAGCAATACTCCACGCCGGCCCGAACTTGTGTCAAGAAACAATAGACGATAGAAGGCCAATGAAATGTTCCCACAAATACAAATAGTGTACGAAACAATCACAGGACCACTTGAATATAGTAAACGCTCGTGTGCACGGGCATTCGCAGCGGGCACACGGGCGCAGCGCTAAGGTGACCGACAAGCGTACGGCCTGCCTGATGGTAAGCAGTTACCGTAGCCTATGGACATTTGCAACACCAGGGGTGTCACTCTTGCGTTGCCTAAAACATCGGCTGGGAGTTCATTCCACAACTTGAGAGTTCTCGGAAGAAAACTTCTCTGGAACCCCACAGTACGAGATCATTGCGGTTCCAGCTTGTGAGGATGAACTCCCCGCCGCCGGCGAGCTGTGCGATTGTAAAACGAAGGTGTTGGCATCATATCGAACAACGGGGCTTTCGCCCGCCGTGCCAGCAAGTCTCAAAACCTGCTCTGTCCAGTGGAAGGCGTGGAAGACACCGCGCTTTTGTCCTCTGTTCTGTTCGATCAGCGACTTTTCTATTTCAAAAACCTCCACACCAACAAACATGGCTAGGCCAAAAGGACAACAAGTGTCCCCCAACGAGTATGTTCGTTGGGGGACACTTGTTGTCGCCGTCTTCATGCCTAGAAGACGAGGGCCTGTCACTGTGGGTGCGCGAGGATCCTGGCGGCCACACCCGGGCCTGCGCGTGGCTTTACAGGTCCCGTAGCGGAGACACGGACGCAGCTCGTTTGTTCAAGCTCCGGCGTACGGCGACTGACAAACTCATCGAGCAGTATCCCTCCGCGGCATTAGTGATTTTAGGAGACTTTACAATACATAAAGGAGGGAGGCATACAAGCATGCGGCCCACCTGATGTAAAGCGGTCCCCTAGCCTATGAACGCTTGAAATACTTAAGTTGGTATAACTCGCGCGATGCCACCGATCTTTCACTTACACAGCAACTCCTTAGCTTACCGGTGACGTCACTCAGACGCACGAACGACTACTCTCCACGGAGTTGTGATTCGGCTGCAGTTTTCTGTGAGGTGGAAATACTTCCCCGGGAGGCTGCTTTGATGCGCTCTACATACTTACATCTTACTTTGAGCGCCGCGAACAGTTCGCAGCGTCGCGTCGCGTCGGCGGGCGGCGCCGGCTCGTGCGGTCACGCAAATCGCTCGGATCATTTAGGTTGTCTGTTAAGTGGTCGGCGCGCGCATTAAACACCCATTACATATTTAAACAAGAAAGAACATCTACCTACAACACTCGCGGCTCCGAGATATGAGAAACAATTACAGTCGCGAGTACGTACAGTGCACGGCTCGGGCTGCGAGCGAATGCCGTCTCTATGTTCACTAGTTAATAGATTCAGGCGTTACTTAGCGAAAGTCAAATTTACAGGCAATTTGATCTACACTACTTTGTGTGCATCCGCTCCCGATTAGTTCGTGCGAACTACTGCCGGCCGGCACCCACCCACTACCGTCAGTAGACGCATGCCTTCGCTGCCTCGGTTGCTCCGGTCGTCTCTGCCTCGACTGCTCCGGTCGTCTCTGCCTCGACTGCTCCGGTCGTCTCTGCTTCGGCTGCTCCGGTCGTCTCTGCCTCCACTGCTCCAATCGTCTCTGCCTCGGCTGCTCCGGTCATCTTTGCGACACGTGTTTCGTCTCTCCACGAGACATCCTCAGGCGCTGTAGATGTTCGTCGTTAGAATAACATGCCCTCCACCTTTTCTATATAAACGACGGCACTACGATGTATTAATCATTCATAGCATGTTATTGAGCATGTTATGTAATGTGCGCAGTCGAATAACGTTATCGGAGGGATGTTGTGTTTCTGTAAATGAGTGACATTACCAGTAAGCTTTATGATGAACTCTATAATACAGTGGGGAAACGTACTATTACGCTATATTGACACCAATGCTTGTGGGTTCGATTCCCACACAGGACAAATACTTATATGCATGAACATGTCTGTTTGTCTTGGTCTGTATTCTAAGCATTTGTATACTTTACATCAGGTCGACTATGTTTGTTTGCTTCACGGGATATAAATAATATACTTGATTAGTTGTAGATTTAAGCCACGTTAACCTACAATTAACAAACAGAACTCAGCCTAAAGAAAGGGCACAGCAATGTTTTATTAGAAACCCTACCTCACATAACATCAAAGCCAAATAACAAACTATCAGTGGAGGTCATTATGTTACTGTTAGTGAGCGAGGTGACCAGAAAACCCCTAGTGATTTTACTTATAAGTATGGTTTCAACTAATAAGTAGGTGATCATTTGCATGCAGCAGCGATGAAGACGCGCAGCTGATGTGAAAGGCGTCAGCGAGTGCCGGCAGTACCTACAGTGAACGGAGCATTGCGGAATGTTCTCGGCAGTGAGAGTGCGCCTGAAGGCAGCGCTCGCCATACAGCGCGGTGCTAGTGTCACCGCTGGCTCCTGGAAGCGAGAGCTGGGTGAAGCAGAGAGAGCATGTAATGTGTAAAAGTAATTTCTCTGTCTACTCCGCCAAGAACTTGGAGTGAAGATGAACAGGTGGGTTCGACGGTGGCCTGTGAATGTCTGCATTCCAACTCAGTCCTCCAGAACACCCTCCACAACATTATTGACCTCACTCATGCGCAGAAGGAGAACAGTCATCTGGGAAGTTGTTGTTTCGCAGCGCTGTCTCTAAAGTAAGGAGGCACTTCCCCAGTTGGCTTATTGAACGTCACTGTATCTATGTCTCTCTTATGCCTGTGCCTTGTTTGATAATTGGCAGGATGTATCACATACATATAAGATTATTGACGAGCTCGGTGGCTCAGTCGTGAATGACGCGACTTTGACACCAACGCTCGTGGGTTCGATTCCCACACAAGGCAAACATTTGTGTGTATGAACACGTCTATTTGTCATGGTCTGGATGTTTTAAGAGAGGTATGGCGCATCAAAGCAGCCCGTCTGTGGAAGTACCTCCACCTCACAGAAAACCGCAGCCAAATAATAACTCCCTAGAGGGTTGTTGTGTTCCTGCGTGTGAGTGAGGTCAACAGTAAGCTCCCAAGGAGTTGTTGTATAAGCAGCAGATGAGGCATCGCGCGAGTGATACTTAATACCTATACCGCAAGCGTTAATAGGTTACGGTATCCGCTTTACATCAGGTGGGCCATATGCTTGTATGCCTCCCGACGTAGTATAAACAAAAAAAAAAGATTATCTTTGGTTCTGGATGGTTCTGGTGATGGTTGAGCCATTTACACGCCAAGAGACTTATAGTATTTTTGCAGAGCTGCGTTAGCCAGTGAAGCTTTATAACCTAGAGAGTTTAGAAGCTAGAGAGCTGATTGTTCGACGTGAATGTACCTTAAGTATTGTAGATCCCCCTAAAATAGATTAAATTTCGATTAGCTCAATAAAGGATATCGATAAGTGATGTTATCGCCCGAAAAACCGTTCCAATACAAAGTCTATTGGAGCGCGTATGGCGAGCTCATTTCAAGTTTTGCAAATTTATATTCCGGGTCAAATTAATTGTCAAAATATTTATTGACACAAGGGTTAGGTTTAGCAGCTATACTTACGCAGCTTGCTGTTATTTACTTATTGTGCAAAAGCAGCTCTGCCAATGCGCCGCAGGCCCAGCTCCCCTAGTACTATTACGGTTCTATTCGGATATAAATGTACGGCTCTGTGGCAGACAATACAACCCCACCGCTAGCCCAAGGCACCAACGACCTTGCGGTCATTTGAGCCGAAACGCGGGAGATGCACGCCACTTGCTGCTCTGAAGTTCCGTCCCGGGCGGCGGACATTTTATACTTCCTACAGAGTTTTTAACTATCATTCACCCTTTGCGGCAGGCGGAATTAAATGGAGACTTGTTGATAAGAATCCTTGCGGCCGGCGTTCTGTCTATACGTTCATTACAGTCGGCTCCCCGGCGGCGCCGCGAGAGGCGAGCTGAGAGTGTCGCGGCAGAGAAGTCCTTGCACACTCCGCTAGCTGTTTTAACAGGCATACACGGCACTTTTTCAGTCTTTATCTAGTTCCGACTTGGTCGTGTTAGTGTTGGTCTTCTGCTCCCACATTTACCTGCTACGTTCTCGTTTTAAACCTGGTTCTTTGTTCTTTCCCCCTAAATTTAATTTACATATCTGAATTTTCGGAGGTTCACGGTCGCAGGTCGCAGTTAGCAACTCTCCCGAGACGTACTAATGTTCACCGCGCCGCTTCACTGCTAGTGTGGAATAGTCTCCAGACCGTATCCATATGTTCTGCGAGCCGCACACCAGGTCGTCGGCGGTGCACGACGTTGCCGAGTCGGCGGCGGCGGCCTTGTGTGCAATGTCTCGTGCTCGGCTGACGCAGCAGCCCGCCGCTGGCCGCTGCCCGCCGGCCGCCCGCCGCCGCCCGCCGCCGCCCGGCGCACGTGGCGCCGCACGGCTCTCTCGGACACGCTCACGTGTCACACAACACGCACATACGCTATACAACAATATGAAACGTGCAAAAATTCCTGCAGCTGTTTACCACGACTAAACTTTCAGGCTGGTCGTGATGACGTCATAATCATCTTCACAGGTAAAGACAACCCCGCCCGCGTGTTGGCGGTGCACCCCGCCGACTGACAAACGAAGCTTCGGCCAAAGAGAGACACATTGAGGCTGAGGAACCACCCCTGCCTCGCAGAAGACGGCGTCATAAATGACTGTTCTCAGGAGGGTTGAGTGTGCTCCGAGAGCATGAGGTGACCGCTGAGCACCTGCGGAATGATTATTTTTATGTATTTTTTTATTTTTTATGTTTGTAAAGTCTAGTGGTTGACTTAAATTGGCTGAAACGAATGAACGGATAATAATGTAATGAGCTCTGAATGGATGGATTGGGACCGAGCGAAGCAGTTAAGAGGCTGTGCTTGGTCCTTACGGAGATAAGAGAGTGAATGATGCTGGTAAGTTGCTTTTATATGTATGTATGGAACGAAACCTCCTTGTGTGATGGAGACGGAAGACTGTCTTGCGACCACGGATGCTGCATAAATAAAATACGCGATACTTCCATTAAAAATTGTTTAATTCAATTTACGAAATTATTAATATCAAATATTATCATCGAATTTTTCAAACGGAAATGACGTTCAGTTAAAATATATATGAATCGTTTCCGGCAGCAGAGTGACTAATTACATAAGTAGCTATAAATTGAGAATTCAAGAGAATACAAGGAAATTCGTACATATTTATTTGATGAATACTTTACAAACACGACAAAGTATTAGCTCCTTACCCTTGATATTTGTAGGTTGTCTGTGGCATTGTCCGTATCGTTTTGAGTGAATCAATCAGCCAAATTATGTAAATAATTGACTTGACTATGTAACAAGTTATATAAATGTGTCTCATGCTGAAAATTATATTATCAATGGTACCAACCTCTCGGAAAATGCATTGCTACCATCTGCCGGCCAACTCTACCACCGCGCGCGCTCATTGCTCAAATCAGATAACGCGCGCTTCCCTATCTATCTATAACTTCACGTCAAATCCCTTGCGGGGTAGGCAGTGAAAACGCCATAAGATGCGGTCCTTACACACTTCACTCGCTTCTTTAACATTCATAACTCTTTTCATGCACGCTCGCCGGTTTTTAGGACTCTTGACATCTCCTGATAAAACACGACCAATTTTGTCTTGGTAAGTTAGTCTTGGTCTTCCTCGGCTTCTACATCTTTCCACTTTTGCATTGTATGTCTGCTTCGTCATTCTTTCATCCTGCATTCTTTCTACATGTCCAAACCAACGGAGCATGCCTTTTCTTATCTCAACACCGACACTCTCTTTCTTACGTCGTCATTACGAACGCGGCCAGCAAGCGATACGCCACAAATGCTCTCATCTCGACTGCATTTATTCTACTTACATGCTGTGTCTGCCATACCCAGCTTTCACTTCCATAAATTAAATAAAAGTAAGAAATCACACCCATATATTGCAGATAGCAAGAGGAAAGATGTTACACATCAAAAATACTCGTATCTACTAAATAAGCCCCTTGCGGAGTAGACAGAGAGAACCGACCGATCCTTACGTATCTTACTTTCTTCGCTTTTTTAATATTCACAGCTCTTTTCACGCACGCTCGCCGGTGCCTAGGGTTCTTGGCATCATCTTGTGATACAACACGACCAATTCCCTCATGGTAGGTTAGTGTTGGTCTTCCTCGGCATTGCACGTCTGTTTCGTCATTCTTTCTACATGTAAAACAGACACTCTCTTCCAGACCAACTCTCTTTCTTACATCATCATTATGAACGCGCTCTCATTTCGAGCGCACTCATTCTACTGTCATGCTCTCTTTGCCATACCCAATTTTGAGTTCCTTATAACAAACTAGCGTTCGTATTAGCACCGCGTTGTGTACAGCGAGCTGTGCCTTGGCTTACATTCCGGCTGTTCGACGCTCCATTCACGCTGTTCCTCGCAGTCACCTATCTCGCCTCATCGGCGGTGTTACTTCCGTCGCTGCTAAAAGCGCTTCCAAGATATACAATCTCATCCACTTGCACCAGCACTATATTATCAACCGTAACCCTCGTGTTCGTTCTGGTTGTCTCTCTTTCAAATACCATTATCTTGGTTTTCTTCGCATTCAATTGTAAGCCTTTCTTCATACAATCATCTTTCATTGTTGTAACCAAAAAATAGTAATTTCTGCCACAAAATGTAATTTAATTTAAATGTTATATCTTTTATTTACAATTACATAGATGTTGTCGCCGATACCTCGAAATCGATTAACACAGTAGTCTCCAATGTAGTAAATCTGGCGAGGCCGGCGCGCGTCCTCTCTGTACTGCGGTCACGCCTGCCAGCTCGGTCACTGCTACGTATGTTCGTGAAATACAGTACTTCCAAATATATATTTGCCTACTCAATGAGGTCTACTGGACCATTTTCGCCTCATGAATACACTTTAATTGAGTTTCTGATCAGTACTACACAAAATGTCCAAGTTTCAGAAGGATCGATTGCTCGCGGGCTGGCGAGTGATGAAGAAAATCAACGGAGATCCGAAGCTATACTTTGGACCTCCGGTAATAGTTTAGACCTCCGGTGAACTTGTTTGTCTACCTCAACGAAGCCCCGAGAGTAGCGCTAAAATAGACTAACCGTGGTGAGAGTGGAGGAAGAAGAAGCAAGTCTGCGAGCTCCTATCCTATCGGTCGGCAGAACCTGTGATTAATTGAGCACTGGAGCGTTGTGCGAATGTCGAACTTTTGTGTGCAGTGGAGACAGCGATGTGGTCGAGCCAGCGCTCGGCCCGCATGGCCCGCTGCGCGGCCGACGAGCGTGCCCAGCTCCCTGCGGCCGAGATAAACACAGTCTGTTGGGACACAGTTTATCTCCGGCGATAGAGCCTGGCCGGGCGACGGCGACGCGCCGCACTAGTGGGCGTCGGTCGCGCGCGGGGCTCGCAGCGGGCCGCGCGCGCAGCGCCCGCCGGCGGCAGTATTACGCCGTCGAGATGGCGATGGTGGTTGCGATGTGTCGACGCGGGGTCAGCCGGCTCCGGTTGCGTCAGCGGCGCGGGCGGCGGGGGGCGGGAGCGCTCGGCGGCGGCTCTATCGCTGGCGGCGCGCGCGCGCCTCTCCACGTGTGTCCGTCGGCCGAGTGAGCCGCGCCATGCGCGACCAGTGCGCGAGTGAGCCCGCAGCACAGCGCGACGTCCACCTCCCGCGCACCGCGCACCACCCCCGCATACCACATGGACAACACCATGGCTGCCACCAAGACTGAGTATCATTTCGGTGAGTACCGACCCCACACACTCACGTACACAATGCACGCTTGAAAGGCTTTTCTGACAGGCTCCCTACGCGCAGGCTGCACGAGGGCAGGCGACGAGCACGTCTCCCTGTGTGGGGGCTGCAGGCAGGCGATGAGTACGTCTCCCTGCGTGGTGACTCTACATTGCATGGAGAGTGCTCGTCGCCTGCCCTCTGCGTAAATAATTTAATTACTTGAGTTTGAGGAAATGTAGAAAAATCATTGACAATTCTATTTGTTGTAGAGCACAATAATCAACGAATTCATTAAAATATATACATATAGAGACTATGCTAAATCATTTTTATAAAATTATTTCCATAATTTCCAATCAAGGGAATGTTGTTACAATTTAGTTAATAACTCGCGTGGGCTGGCGAGCAGTACGTCTCCGCGGCCGCAGCAGAAAGACGAGGTGTGCGAGTGGTCGTCGTCGTAACGCGGCACAGCTCACGGTACACAAAGCCAACTGACGACGGTAACATTGTCCCACCACCTTCCCGCGGCTCCACCGACCTCTCGGCCATATGAATAACGACAGTAACAGGCACGAAACGCCAGTTCTTTGTTTCAATACAAGTCTAGGTTTATTAGGAGTGACTAGGTTTTAACGGCGGCCGCGCGCTTTATTGCCGGCGAGGAGCGCGGCGGCGAGACAGGTCGTAGGCGGCGGCGCGCGGCGCGCGACTCTGCACCCTGCGGCCGCGGCGCACGGCCCGAGATGGTGCGGCCGCGGCGCCGGTGCACTCGCGGGTCTTATCGCACTGTGTACGCACAACATTTTTATATCCCGTACCGCAATTCTAGTTCACGCCGCCGGCGCGGTTGTCCACCTCCCGCGGCGGCCGCGGTGGCCGGCGGAGCGCCGGAGACCGCCGCCGTCCGGCACCGGCGGAGGTGCGGCGCCGCGAGACGCGCAGGAGTCGAGGCGCTTTATCATCCGGCGATTAGATAAGCGAAATCGCTCAAACTCGGCGAACGGCAGTAGGCTCGCACGCGCCCTGCTCGCCTGGCGCGCCGAGCGCCGGTGCACGTTGCGGTGACGAGCTGCACCGGTGCAGCCGCGGGCCTCCGGCGCCGGCCGACCGGGCCGGGCCGGGCGGCGGGAGCGCGGAGGCCGCGCGCCCGTTCGTCGTTCGCTTCCTTGTTATTGTTAGCGAGTGTTGACCGGCCGTCGCCCGCTGACCTGCTTTCAGCCGCGACACAGCCTCCCGGCCTGCGCGCGCGCACCTCGCACGGATCACACTTCGACTAAAACGGGATGAACGATTGAGATGGACGTGATCTACGTACGTTGTCCTCCAAGGTCACGTTGAAAGGATCTCGAGACGTGGTGATGCAGGGCTGCGCGGTCTCCAGCTGACGTTGACGTTGGTTCAATCCATCGTGACATAGTTATTCAATAACCGCCCAGTGTCGACACAGTAGGGGCCGCGAGGCCTCGGAGGCCGGCCACGGTCTCTGCAGACAGCTATCTCGAGGTGCGACGCCACTGCTCAT
This sequence comes from Pyralis farinalis, assembly GCA_947507595.1. Classification (NCBI taxonomy): domain Eukaryota; kingdom Metazoa; phylum Arthropoda; class Insecta; order Lepidoptera; family Pyralidae; genus Pyralis; species Pyralis farinalis. The sequence continues at coordinate 41,164,637 of OX382261.1, read as the reverse complement.
AAAAATAACTGTTGCTGCTGACGATTCTGCCGCTGAAGAGACCACAGCTTGCACTCCATTGTGACGTTGGTCGAGGCCACACCGCTCACCCCGAGAATCCGTCTCTGTATCTTAAACGTAGACACAACACAGAGTGTTGTTTGTATTGAAGTGTACGCTTTGTGTAGAGATGGTGTTTTTCCAATATCTGCCGTGATCTAATGATTGTCGGTAGATAAAAACCATGCCCAGCGTCGGCCGCGTGCGGCGCACGGGAGGACCGCGCGGGCCGTCGTCGCCGGCGCCTCATGGTTACGTCGTCTTTGGCCGAGCGCACGGTTCCTCCAGTCCTCGGGTACGTCACACATGTAGCTGTATGTACTTAAGTGGGTATTTTATAAAACATGAATTTCAGGTTCAGGCGGGCGGTTCTAAATGCGTTTTGTTTTGTTAGCCCTCCCGTTTATGTAAATGTTGCAGCGGGAAACAGTACGATGTTTCTAACTAGTTTTTAAAAATATAAAGACATCCCTCACTCTCTACGTTTGCGAAGCGAACAGTCTGGAGTAATTAGACTTGATAAAGGTCGCGTTGGCAGATATCGTTTTGGCACGAGAATGTACGAGGGCCTCTTCTAACGTTGTGTACCGAGTGTGCATGAGGTACGCTGCAAATTGTTCCACGGATGTCGCCGTGTCGCGTGCTGTGGTGCGGACTGCCAGCTCGACGTCGACCCTATTACCGTGAAGCGTGGTCGCGCGGCGTCTCTCCGCACACACTGAGCTGCTGCCATAAATCACGTTAATTAATTCACCGTTCTTACGTACTTCGCCCCGCCTCCGTGATTCCCTGTCCGCGGCCGCCCTGCCGCCCCCCCCGCTCCTGACGGACGCGCTTACACTGAAATAGTTTAGCGCTAATTTTCCTATTTGTACTCTGTTTCCCAATATTTCGTTTCGCCTGTCGCCTGATCTCGCCGAGCCAGCCGCCACTAACACGCCTCTCCCTTCAACGGAGGGCATGCTCCGCCACGCTGCTTAATTAGTTTTAGAATCGAACCACCGCCCGAGGTTTAAAAGCGTAAAATCACTTTTACAGAGTCTACAATACATGAGTGTAACTCTTGGTGTCGTGAGTATCTATAACCTACAATAACTGTTTACCATCAGGCGGGCCGTTAGCTAGTCACCTTTTATTTGGTAAATTATTAGTAATTAAGTTGTAGAACAAGCGAATACTTGTTCTACACCTTAATTACTATTGAAACAACTCGTATGAGTTGTCTGATGGTGATCAGTTACCGCCAATGGATATTTGGAACACCGGGGATGTTACTTTTGCGTCGTTGACCCTAAGAGCTAGGTGCCTCCTGAAAATAAACCATTTTGAAAGTACGTCGTTATGGAAAACCGGATTTAAGGTTAAGTTTGGACTCGGTTTATTGTCGTAGGATTATCAGGTCAGGATCCGGTCGAAACCAGGGTCACGGCGCCGGCGCGGTCCGTGCGCGGGGGCGGGCCCGGCTCGGTGTACGACCGGCGTATATGTATCAACTATCCGCTAATTGTGGTCACACCCTGCCGCCGACACAGTCGGGAGAGAGCCAGACCGACCGCACCGCCGCCGGTCACCGAGCACGTCACAATTATATTTTCAGTCTTTGTATATGTAAAACGTGTCTAAGTGCCCAATTGCATATAAACAAATGTTATCTATATTTATACGAAATCTGTATTAATAATATATATTATCACGGTCTGTACGTGTCCCTACTGATGAAAGTAAGTCACGTCCGCGGCTCGCCCCACTGTTGTACACGTGCCGCGAGCGGAGGCGGGCGGCGGGCGGCTCCCGCGCGGGCCCGGGCCGTGGCGGCTCTCTGGACGCAGCTCGCGGCACAAGCGACGCACGAACGATGAACAGAAGCCAACTGTCAACTTTTAGGTGGTCAGCCGTTCCCGCGGCGCGCGGCCCGAGTCCGAGCCGGTGCTGACACACGTGTAGCGAGTCATCTCGCCCGAGGTGAGAACGATGCTCCACGTGCGACTCGCCTCTCGTCTCCGCCCGTGTTCAATTTCAAAATATAAATCTTACATTCTCTGAGCTTCTCTTCCAAATGGAATCTGTACGACAAAAATTCAAATGTTCACGGCGATCCTGTGTTCGGGAACTGCGGAGCGACAGGAAATGAGGATTTCTTAGCGGATAATGCACATACTTGTATTTAGGTGGGATTGAAGTGGACTAAGTGCAACCCCAAGGTGGATGTAGTCAGAGTACTCTCCACTTCAGACGCGAGCAGACGCGAGCCGATCGCGACTTTCCTCTGCTTTGAAACGAAACAGTCGTTCGCGAGCGTATCAATATACGGCACTCATCAGATAATAAACATATCATTGATGCGCAGCACAGGACAGAGCACAGGACAGAGCACAGGACAGAGCACAGGGACAACACGGAAACCTGCAAGACGTCTGCGTTGATGTTCATGCTATCACGAAAGTACTTTTATGCGTTTACGCTTATCAAACATATTAATAATGTCTCGTGGACGAGATAATATCATAGTCAGAGTTCGCTGATCATAGTATTAGTCGTCGACGGAAGACGCCGGCGCCGGCGCCGTGCGACGGCACGGAGCCGCTGTCTCGAGAACGAGAGCTCGACACCGCTCCGTGAACTACATCGACCAGCCACATTACAAACTGTCATCGAGCCGTGGCCGTGCAGCCGTGCCCGTGTCACGTCGCTACGAGAGGACTGTGGAGAGCGGCGGGGGCGGCGGCGGGCGGCGGGGGGGCGCGGCGGCCGCTGATAACACTCGCCCGCGCTGACCCCGGCCTCCGCCGCCCGCGCACCGCTCCCGCCCTGCCTTCACAACATAACGTATAATATTTTTATACTAATTAACGATGAACAGAATTTCAAAACAAATTATCTATGTGGTGGTGCACGCACCCCCCGAGTGTTCGTCCCGCCGCCGCCCCGCCCGCCGCCCGCCCGCCGCGGCCGGACGTGCCGCGCGCTGGCTCGCGCTGCTCGCAACGGCAGCGCTCGGTCGTGCGCCGATCTAATGGTGATCTGCGGCACAATTGCAACACGACACGAGGGCCTCGCGCACGTTCCGTCGTGCTCGGCCAGTTCGCCTCCGACCCGCAGACACTCTCGTGTTACTTGTATATGTACGAGTGGGGCCCGGGCGCGGCGCACACCGCCGCGACGGAGAGGGCGGCCCGACCTCCGTCTGCCCAGAGTTTAAACTCGACGCTCCGTACACCATCCCATGGTAACAAAAAGTTTATCTACGACAGTGCGACGAACCGATAAAGCCGATAACCGTGGACCGCGACGAACGTTGTAAAGCCGGCCCCGCTCTACGCGCGCGTGCTGCGAGCGCGGCCGGCGAGCGGGGTAACGGGAAGTGTTGTCGCGAGCAGTTTCACATTGTTTCATGCACCACTTCTAAACAAACAATCATACAATCGGTCTCACTTCAAGTAGTAGGCGAGTGCAGGTTTTGCACCGAGCTCATATTTCTCCACGCTGTGAAAACAAATCTTTGCCTTACTGAAAAACAGTTTAGAATAAACCGCAAAAGATCTATTTGCAGAAAATAACCACGATTTTGACGAGCTCGGTGGCGCAGTGGCTCCCCCCCACGACAAACATTTAGTGTGCACGAGCACGTCTGTTTGTCTTGATCTGAGTGTTTTAAGAGAGGTAGGACACATCAAAGCAGTCCGTCTGGCGACGTACACAAAATCACAAAAAAACGAAGTCAAATAAAAATTCTCTAGATGTTGCGTTCCGCGTGTGAGTGAAGTCACAAGTAAGCTCCTAAGGAATTGCTGTGTTAGCAATAGAGGTGGTATCGCGCGAGTGATACTTAATGTATTGCAAGCGTTAATAGGGCATAACTCGTGTGCAACACACAGGTAACATATTCACGGTCCGACGTTTGGTAAACATAAGTAATCTCGTCGAGCGTCCCCGTCGGCGCGCCGGCCCGGCCCGGCTCCAGCAGCCGGCAGATATCCACTTGTACCAGATCCTCTCAGTCCGCAATTAAGGAAATAACCAATGGTGACCCATGAAACGATTTCGTTTTAAAACTCAACTAAGATAAAAAACAATCTCCGATCCGGAGATCGTAAAACGCGCAGCTCTCGTTGGCAGCTCGTTCACGGAGCAGCATCGCGTCGCATCCGCTTATTGACTGACATATTAACTCAAATAATATTTTTTGTTTATATTTTGATGCCCACTTGGTGGTTTTGATGGTCTGGATGGTTTGATACGTAAGTGGGGAAGTAGTTGTATATTGAACAATGAATATTATCTCTTTTTAAATTGCATGTGTAATCGTAATGTAGACACGTGTCCGCGAATAACGGTGTGTTCCGACGCAGCACAGGGTGTCGTCTCCATTGCTTCGTCTGCGAGTACTGAAACCGCGGATAAGGAGTATACTGTATCTGTACTGTAATTATTTCTCCCTGTATTCTTTGTACAAGTCCTAACCGACGGAGCGTGCTCATTCTTACACACCGATACTCTCTTTTAGACAAACTCTTTCTTACATCATTATTGCGATTACACTATGAGTTACACTCGCATCTCAACCGCATTTATTCTACTTTCATTCTCTCTGCCATAAATATCGACGTGGGCTGTGAACATAATTTTATTTTTCTAGTAACATTTACGTAATCCTTTATCAGCTGTTATTGTTTCGGGATTTGACTGCACAACTTCAGAGATAAGATAGGGTGATGTCATATTTTTTGTGACTTCTGGTGATTTTTTAAAATGGATCTTCATTAAAATAAAGTAAAATAAATGAAAATATAAATTCTTTATTTGCCTTTAGACCCTCACGGTCACTTCTCACATTCTCAATATTGTATCTTATAAATTTTTCATAGTTTTTATTTAGTTTTTTGATTTCACTTTTTCTACCAGTATTTCAAATGACCATTGGCGACGAAGAAATGCCAAAATAAACTTGCCAATATAGGTCTCTATTCAAGTCGTCAATTTATGAGTTTTTTTTGTACAACTAGAATGGCTAACAAGCATGCGGTCCAGTAATTAATAATTCCCAGTAATTTTTCAGCCATATCTCGCCCTTCAAACCGGAACACAGCTATTCAAATATATCTGCTCGGCGATAGAAATAGGTGAGACAGAGGTACACAGTCTCCCTCTGGTGAAGTGTATATCGGTGGCAAATTGTTAATATTTTCTGCACCGTGTAGTGTAGGCCATCATTAGTATATGTGATATTAAAAATAAAAAGGGTCCCGTCCCGATATAGAGCCCTGGGGTACCCCAACATTAACATTACTGCCTTTAGATTTGACCCCATTTATGTCGACAGTTTATATTCCGTTGTTTAAATAGTTGCGATCAAATTATGGGATTTGCCTCTAAATCAATAACGGCACGGCTTGAGCAATAATGTTTGATGGTCGACACAATCAAAAGCTTAAGGGAACACAGAAGACACCAACAGCATCCTGGGATCGGGTGGAATGGGTACAAAGTTGTATTTAATAAGTGTATTAGTGTTCAGTGGTCAAATACAGTAGATCATGTTTTAAATGTATACATTATTTGAACCCTGGTATACTACCAACTGACCGCAATGATCTGATGACGAGTCGACAATTATTGATTATTGATATGCTCACAATTACAAAAGATATTATCTAGACAAGTCGCAGACGTGGCTGTTATACGTGTAGCCTCCAGCCATCCAGCCTCCTCCATATTACGTAAATTAAATAATTAAAAACATCTAACAGTTATTTGTGTGTTTATTAGTACCTAGTCTTGCCATAAATACTGAAACAACGAAAAAAAAAATTTCTATTGCAAATAACATTTATTACTTTTACAGTGTGTTAGTTTAATACATAAATATAAAACAATTTAAAATATAAAAAGCTTATTCGAAGTGGTCTCCATTGGCTGCCATACAGTTGTGTGAACGTTGAGGCCAGATATCGATAGAAGCACGCACTCTTTCCATGAGAAAATTCTTCACTGCCAATCGTACGGATTGTTTTAGACTCCAAATTATCATGGCGTTTAGAGCAAGCTGTACTCTCTAAAACTGACCATGAATCATAATCCAGCGGATTAAGATCGGGACTAGACGACGGCCAGTCGTCAGCTCTGATGAAGTCCGAAACGTTCGTTTCCAACCAAGACTGCGTAGACCGAGCTTTATGACCCGGCGCCGAGTCTTGCTGGAAGGACCATTCTTGGTTATTGGACATGGTGTTGTTAAGGGACTTCACTACCTTCTCAAGAATGGCGATATTTTGATACATTTTTCACAAAAGTATGGCTCAGTCACTCCTTCATAGCTAATACCCCACCAAACCATCACTGAAGTCGGAAAGTGCCCACGTTGCACTCTGTCGACTAATTGGGAAGCTTTCTTAGAGCTTTGACTATAAATACGGCCCTTTTGTCACAGCGATTCGGCTCTCTTTATCACCCCACTCCATTTTAATATCGCAAAATATTGTACAATGTATTGGCGCCAAAATGAAAAATTCAATGAACAATCATATAAAAAAGACAGATTCCAATTTTTTTTTTTAGTTCTTTTTATCCCCGAGGGGAAAGGCAAAGGGATCTAGCCCGTACAGCCAAGTCATCAGTTTAGAACCATTTGAAAATCTTAATTCTATGTTCCAGCTTCAGGAACTGTGCTGAAAAAATACTTGGAAAGGGTACCCAGACCCAATCAACCCAATTTAAATACCACCCGTAAAACGATAGTGATTTTTACAAGGTTTTCTTGATGAACTTTTTCACGTCTTCCAAAAAGTGCATAAACGTGTTATATTTGAGTTTTTTCATTACTGTATAATTTCACTAGCACTTATGTTACAAAATACTATCGAAATTGTCACACAAAACTAACTTTATACTGAATTGTAAAATTGTAAAAATTTCAAGTAAAACAACAATGTCACTCGTCAAAAGCGCGGGAAAAAGTCGGCTGACAGATTCCAAATTGAAATGCAATATTTTGTATATTTTTAATTGTAACAGTATTTATGGCCAGACTAAGTATATCTACGTTGAAATCACCATAGACTATTACCTATGCGTTTTTGACTGTAAAAACTTTTCTATATATGGTATCCTCCATTACCTGCTCAAATTGAGTAAAACCATCGCTAGGAGGTCTGTACACAAATAATTATGTAATTATCTAGTTCAACACATGAAATCTCAATAGTGCATTCAAAAGAGAGCCTTACAATGTCCTTACGTTCTTTGGCTTTGTGGCATTTTTTTATAATAATCTTTGAGCCGCCTCTAATCGAAGACTCTCTATTAAGGCAAATAACTATTTTATATTTATTAATTCCAAATAAACCACTACAGTACGCTTTTTGAGACTTTCTACCACTTACGGTGAAATTGTGAAATCAACTACCCTCAGCGGTGTTCCCGAACAAATACGATATGGGTGCCCTCAAGGATAAAGGAGGAGCCAAAGTTTTCCTAAAAAGGTTGGCAACGGATCAGGAACCATTTGGTGGTGACCACTTATCATCAGGTGACCCACATGCTCGTTTCATCATCATTATCTCAGCCTGTATTTGTCCACTGCTGAACATAGGCCTCATCTACAGAGTGCCATTCGTCTCGACCCAGTGCCTGCATCCAACGACTCCCTGCAAACCTCTTGATGTCGTCGCTCCATCTAGTGGGGGGTGGTCACACACTGCGTGTACCAGGACGGGGACGATATTCGAGAACCGACAAACGCTGGGGAAGATATTCCCCAGTGGCAGTCGGTTCTACGAACTATGTGGCCCACTGCCACATCAGTTTGCTTATCCAGTGGGCTATGTCGATTAACTTAGTTTTACTGCGAATATCTTCATTTCTGATTCTAACATGCAGAGAAACCCCAAACATAGCGCTTTATATAGCTTGCTTTATATATAGCTGGGCGACCTTGAGCTGCCCCATACGGTCACGTCTCAGTGCCGTATGTCATCACTGGCAACACACTGTTCGAAGACCTTACTCTTCAGGCGTTGTGGTATTTTGGACGAGAATATGTGTTGAAGTTTCCCGAACGCTGCCCGGCCGAGTTGGATCCGTCTGTTGACCTCTCGGTTGAAGTTGGCCTTATCTAACTGGATAACCTGCCCTTGGTAAACATATTCGCCAACAACTTCGAGCTTAGTGCTTCCAACCGTGACCTGCATAACTATAACATGGACATTCGACGTGGTCTTAGTCTTGTCCATGTTCATCTTGAGACCTACCTGGTTGGACACACTGTTGAGGTCATTGAGCATAGCGCTAAGTTGCTCCGGCCATTTCGCCATGAGAACTATATCGTTGGCAAATCGAAGGTTAGTGATGTATTCGCCATTGATGTTTATACCGTATCCTTTCCAGTCCGAGAGCTTTAACACGTCTTCCAACGCTGCTTACAGCTTTTTACACTTGGATCGGTTTCGTACACTGGTCCTATACTCTGATACACATGGTTGCCTTACTGTACGAGCACTTCAACTCTTCGATGTACCGATAGTCAATTCGGCATCGCTGGAGAGACTGTAGCACCGCCCGTGCCAGTGTTGTGTTCGGCTTCTTTAGTTGACTTGGCCCCACATACAGATCTTTGGCAAAGACTTTGGAGCCCTGGTTCCGCTCTATCGCCTCTTTAATACGAAGTGTATTCAATTGGCGTATGTCTCGCCGTATGCATTTAGAGATCTGCCTATTCAGCTGCCTGCATACTAAATTATAAATCTCATAATTATAATTATTATAAATTAAAATCTTTGATTCACTCCACGACCAAGCCCGCGGGGGGCTGCCGTTCAATGCGGGATTAAAACGCTCGGCAGCGGTTCGCTGCCGAAGACGGCCCGGGCAAAGAGCCATAGCTCGAGGCCCGTTCGCACTCGTTCCAACGGGTGCACGACCCGAGAAGATAAAGAAGGGGCTGCCGTGGCACTATGAGCGAGCGAGGGCACCGGTATGTTTCTGAAAACTTGTCGAGTTCGCGATACTACTTATGTACGTATGCTTGCCTTCCTACCGACGTCGTATAAAAAAGCTTTGTAGAACGAAGCGTTTTTGCCGATGCAGGATTTATTGTCATATATTGAAACCATTATTAGAATAAGTTCTTTCATTAATTATTAAGGTATTTCGGTAGGATGTGTCGAATTTACCCAAACGTTGCCCAACGAAGTGTGGCGTACCGAACTTGTTGTTGAAGGTACTCCTCCCGAGTGTAGAGCGAGGCCGCGGCAGACAACAGAGCCAGGGGTGACGCAGTCATGTACAATGCCATAATTCGTGATCAGCGCTGCAGTTCGAGAAGCAGCATTGAGGTGGTTGGGTTTCCAACTGAGACCGTCAGCAAACTTTTCCGATAGATGCTCTTTGTGATATCTATGTTACGTTCTCTATCTTATATCAACCCGTGTGTTACGTCTTCGGACAGTTGAGTGGACACAGAGGCGGCGCGCAGCCCGCCCCTGCCGCCGGCCGCCGCCGGGGCCGCGCGGTGATTGGTGCTTCTGGACATTCACTCTCGTCGCGGTACACAAACCGAGGACGTCCGTTTATCTATACGCGTGTTTACCGACTGCCGCGCGAGGGGAGCCCGCCAGCAGCGCCCGGGGCTCCGGCGTGCTCCCTGGGCCGGCTGTCTATTGTGTGTCTCTGTTATTTCGATCATATTAATATGTAATCCTTTACATACTTGTATATGTATATATTAGTCGCCGAAAAGGGTTTTTCCTATAATATATACAAATTTAAGATATGTTTCATCATTGTTTATTTACATTTATTGTGATTTTGTAGTTACTCGTAGTGACACAATCCCATTGCTAAAGACATTTCGTGACTTGTGATCAAATAACTGTTCATCATCAACAAGTAGTTCTGTCCTCTCTTGGTGTTGACCGACACACACACACACACAAACTATCTAAATATTCTGTAGAGACCGATACAGGAGCAAATCTGAGGGTATGAGGTAAGGGCTATAATGGTGGATGCGTTAACAACCAAGCTCTCTCAATATTTGTTGAGAGGCTGAAGCACATCTTTAGCCGCCGGTGGTCTGGTGTTATCACGATGAAAAACCACAACCTTGTTGTTGACCAATACCGGCCGTCTCTTCTCTTTATCTTGTTGTTGATCAATCCCGGCTGTTTTTCTCTTTATCTTGCTGAGTGTGTGGAGCTCGAGTGTCGTTTGACCTGACCTTCCTCGCACTTCCTTGTCGTAGGTCCAGGTGCATGTTTCAAAGTTAGTATTTGATCAGCCCTTATATCTTCAGGTATCATACCTACCAACATGCTGTCCTGCTCCACTTTTTCAAAAACGGCATCGATTTTATCCGCTACAGGTCGACCAGAGCGAGTTTCATCTTTGTCATCAAAATTTCCGGACATTTTCCGGACCGGGTCGTTTCCTTTTTTGTAATAAAAGTTCAAAATGTTAGAGTCACTCAATGTCGGGAAGGATTTTTCAACTCTGTTGTTTAAAGGGGACACATTAAAACTCTGGTCTGGACCGTCTCCGCGACCTCTACTCGAGCTCCGATGGCCGACGCCATTGAAAGCTGAGGAACTTTGAGATCATCACAAAAACCACAACTGCTTTTGTACTCGATGTACATCGAGAGAGAGAGAGTCGCAACTCAAGAAGTATTACCATTTTGTAATGTCCGACCCTAAATGTAATTAATTAATATATTTAATTATTTATTTAATTATGTTTCGGGGTGTAAGAGGCTAATGCCACCTTTAGAGCGAAATCCAACCTCACCTGCAGGTTGTGGACCCTGCTTATCAACAGACGAGGCTCTGGCGATAGAGAGGTTGGGCACGACGGTAGCCCGACTGGGGAAGCACCTCCATTTCACAGAAGAGGCAGCCAAATAACAACTCCCTGGAGCGAATGTGTCCCTGCGAGTAAGTGAGGTCACCAGAAGATGAGGAGTTGCCGTGTTGACAGCGGGGGTAGCAACGCGCTAGCGACATTCTTTTTGTTGCTAGCGTTCATAGGTAATCGCTTTACATCAGGCGGACCGCATGCTTTTTTGGTATCCGCCGTAGTATAAATGAAATATTGAATCCCCGGGCGTTATACGAGTACTTGATACCGAAATGTATTAGTTTCGTCCAGCCGATGTGTTCTTCCCTAAATCAAGTCTTTAAATAATGTTATTGTTTAATTAACGAGCCCTTGATTTGATTATTTCATTCGTGGTCACCGACACGCGAGAGGTTGGGTACCACCTTCTGATAGAACGCGACCAATTTAGTCACGGTAGGTAAGTCTCGGCTTTTCTCGGCTCCTACATCCTTCCACTTTTGTATTGTATATATGCTTCGTTATTCTTTTGTCCTGTATTCTTTCTACATGTCCGAACTAACGGAGCATGCCTCTTATTTTAACACCGACGCTCTCTTTCAAACCGACTCTGTTTCTAACATCATCATTGCGAATACGGTCTACAAGCGTTACGCCACAAATTTTGCGCAACGCTCGTATTTCAACCGCGTTTTATACTTTCATGCTCTCTCTGCCATACCTAGCTCTCGCTTCCATAAGTAAATTCAAATTCAAATAATTTATTTGCATAAAAATAGGGTACAATAATGCAGATGGAATATACAGGGGTAAATCTCCTATTTAGCTATGTAAAATAAATAGCATGCAAATATTTTTGTTCGTCTCTAGACTTAATTCATACATCAATTAAAATTTAAAAATTCTTCAAGCGAGTAAAATGTTCTCTCCAGGAGCCATTTATGAAACAGTATTTTAAATTTATTAAATGGTAGCTCTGTTAAGGCGTCAGGTATTTTGTTAAAAATTGTTATACACATCATATCGCAATTTTTTTGATATTTTGTAGTTTTGGGAACAATGTTAGAGTCGATTTTCTTGGCGCATCTTACTTTTCTTCGTGTCCGATTTTTAACGTTTAGAAACTTATGTTTATTTTTCATGACAAATTTAGCTATCTCTAATATATAGAGACAGGGGAATGGCAATATATTTAGACTTCGGAAATAAGGCCTACATGAAGTACGTGGTGTAATGTTGCAAATGGCTCGTACACATCTCTTTTGTGCGAGAAATACTCTTTGAGTGTCGACGCCGTTTCCCCAGATCAAAAGTCCATATCTAATTATGGATTCTACATACGCAAAGTAGGCTGTAATAGCAGTTTTTTTGCTAGCTATTTTATTTAACTTATAGAGTGCATAAGGGAACCTATTTATTTTTGAACACACTTTCTCCGAGTGCCCTTTCCAATTTAGTTTTGGGTCAATAGTTAGCCCTAGGAATTCAACACTCGTAGCATTCTGTAGAACTTGTCCTTTTAAATTTATATTGATTAATTTATTTTGAAAATTGTTAAAATTCATTAATTTAGTTTTGTCCAAGTTTATCTGTAAATTATTTTCATTTAGCCATTCAATAATAAATGTCAATGTATTTGTGATGTCAGTTTTATGTTGTTGTAATGTCATTTTTTTGTCAGTAGTTACTATAAGTGAAATGTCATCTGCAAATAATATTGTTTTAGTATTTGGTATATCAGGTATGTTATTTATGTATAAGAGGAATAATAATGGTCCAAGGATACTTCCTTGTGGAACTCCACATTTTTTCTGCTCAAGATTAGATCTATAGCTGCTTTTTATTCTATATGTTAATGATCTTCCCAATTCCACTCATCACAAATGCTTATTATTCGCTGATGATACAACCATATTACTAGAAAGCGATGAAATCCGTTTAGTTCAAACAGAGGCCAACAAAGTATTGTCAGATGTTATCGAATGGATGAATTTGAATGATTGCATAAAAATAGATAGGTAAACATCACCAAAACATCAGTAATGCAATTTTTACCATATAATTCAAAGCCCTTAGAATTTCGTATCGTATTTAATCATACACCAGTCATTGAGGTTGATTCTGTAAAATTTTTGGGAATAATGATAGATAAACACCTTAACTGGAAAAACCAGGTTGATGTGGTGTGCCAAAAGTTGGATCGTTTCGTGTTTGCGTTAAAAAAACTTCGACAAACAATTTCAAAGGCGGCCGCTCTGACAGCATATCATGGGTACGTATCGTCAGTGCTAAACTACGGTCTTATTTTATGGGGTAACTCAGTTGACCTTGAAAGGGCTTTTAAGGTACAAAAAAAATGTATCCGAGCAATATGTAACGCATGGCAAACGGACAGTTGCAAGCCTCTTTTTCAAAAATTAAAAGTGTTGTCACTACCTTGTCTGTACATTAGAAATATCTGCCTGTTTGTCAATGAACATCGTGACTTATTTAAGAAGTATACGGATATGCATCCACGGCAGAAAAGAGGTAAATTTAAATATCTATTATATCAACCACCCTGTAAATTAGACATATATAAGAAAAATGTGTACAATATGTGCATAGTTGTGTATAATAAACTCCCGATCTATTTGAAAACTTCAAATAATGGAAATTTTAAGGTAGAATTGACAAATTGGTTACTAAAAAAATGTTTTTATTGTATTAATGAATTTCTAAATGACAAGGACATTTAAAATATAAATAATTGATAATTTAATATACATATCGTGCGGACATCATTATTTTTACTTTTAGCTTGTATTTTTTTTTATTTGTGACATTTAGAACGTTTATTGCTTTTACTTTATATAATATTTGCACACCTGTACCTAAAACAGGTAGAGTACATGTACAGGATTTGTTATTTTATTAGCTTAAGAACTTAATGAACTTGTATTCTGGCAAATAAAGAATTTGATTTGATTTGATTTGATATACACCTGAACAGTAGATTTTGAGTTTATGTGATTTATTTCTACACATTGTGGTCTATTTATGAGATACGAGTTTATCCAATCCTTAGCTTTACCTCTTATCCCGTTATGTTCTAGCTTTGACAGTAATAAGTCATGTGAAACCAAGTCGAAAGCTTTGGACATATCAAGAAACAAAACAGTTGTATAATTATTTTCATTTACATTTTTCATCACTTCTCTCATTAAATTGAATGCAGCAATGGTCGTGGAATTGTCCTTTCGAAAACCATGTTGATTGTCGGTGATAATATCAAATTTGTCAAAAAATAAAGTTAGTTGCTCGTGCATAACCTTTTCAAGTATCTTTGAAAATATCGGAACTAATGTGATGGGTCTATAGTTCCCAATTTGAGAACTGTCTCCTTTTTTATGTGCAGGCTTTACAACTGAGACTTTTAATTTCTCTGGAAACGACCCGCATTGCTGTGAGAGATTCATTAAATGTGTTAAGACTGGAGTTATTTCCTCTTTACAACTTTTTATTACTTTGGTGCAAATTGAATCATAGCCTTCTGACTGAGTGTTTTTTAATGTCATGATTATTTTACTAATATATTTTTCACTCACGGGATGTAGAAAAATAGTATTGGGTAGATTACTATTTTTCTTGCATGTGTTTTCATTTTGCGTATTATTTTTATTACATTGATTAGATTGAATTGAATTGATAAAAAAAATATTAAATATTGAAGCTATTTTCATTGGTTTTGTTATTAGGTTACCATTACATACAACTTTATTAATACACCTTTTAACTTGAATACAATTTGTTTCCTTATTTATTATAGTCCATGTCGCTTTACACGTATTATTACTATTTGCAATATATTTTACATTGCTTATTCTTTTGGCCCTGTTTGTGCATTTTTTAAATAATTTGTCGTAATTTAAGTATATATTACGATCAATTATGTTTTTACTTTTATAGTATTTAAACCGAAGTGTTCGTTTTGTAACACTGCTTTTTTTCAGGCCCTTAGAAATCCAGGTAAGTTTATTTGATGTACAACGTTTTATTCTAATCTTTGGAAAACAAAGCTTATAAATAAAGCAGAATAGATCATGGAATTCATCGAAGGCAGAATTTGTGTCATTACTTTTGAATACATCGCAAAACGACAGACTCGCAAGACACTGTTTAAATTTTGCAATATTTTCTTGCGAGTAACATCTTTTGTATGTATAGATAAATTTGGGAATTACTTTTTTATCGTCAATTTTGAATTTAAGTATTTGAGCAGTGTCGTGATCTGACAGCCATAGTGGGTAGGTAGATCCCAATGCCTGGTTTATGTTACTAATTATCAAGTCAAGGCAAGAGTTTTGTCTGGTGGGGTCCCTAATGTGTTGCTGCATGTTATATTGTTTAAGAATGTCATTTAGTTTACTGGTATTTTTACTATTTTCCGTCATGTTTATGTTAAAGTCACCAGCAATAATAACATTCTTTTTAGGATATTTTACAACACATCGGTGTATTAATAAGTCAATTTTTTCTAGGAAATAATCAATATGTCGTTGAGTTTTTGAAGGAATTCGATATATACAAATGATTATAATGCTATTTGAAACTAGGTTAACCGCACAACATTCAAAATGAAATATTGTTGTAAGGTCATCAAAGCAATTGATTTTCCTATATTCCAATCCCTGTTTGACTAATATACATGAGCCTCCTCTTTTGTTTGGTCTTGAATAACTTGTACTTCGTTCGTAGTTATTAATATTAATGTTAGCTTCCTCGCCACACTTCACAAAAGTTTCTGTGAAGCATAGAACATCTGGCTTAACTTCAAAACTGATATCTGATAGTGTCATTTCTATCAGTTCTTTTTTTGACTGCAGTCCATGTATGTTTTGGTGCAGGACTGTAAAAAAGTTTTTAGCTTTATGGTCGAAAAAATGTCAAATGGTTGTCCCTTGTACGTGTATTTCGGGAGTTATTTAATGTCATTGGTTCATTATTACACTGAGGCGTTTGGGCACATGCAGATTTTTTGGGTGATATTTTAAAGAAGTAAAACGGTATTGTTCCTTTTTTTGGTAAGCTGAAATTTTTAGGAGTACATGTCTTTTTTGATGATATATTGGAATGTGTATTTAAATGTTTTTTAATACTAACTATAGACAAGAATTTTGCTTCATATTCTAAAAAATCGATGCATGTATTAATTCTATTACAAACATAGTTAATGTAATTAAAATACTTTGAATTATATTTTTTCATGTCAATAAATGTACAATTACTAAAATGTTCTGTCCACAATTGTAAGTTATAATTTAATTTTTTTTCATTTAAATTAGAATTGTAGTATATAGGAGCTATGTAAACAGAGGATTTACTAAGTAAGCGTTGGGACCAACACTGCATTGTGTATAGCGAGCTGTGCCTTCTGGCTCAAGTTTTTACTGCCAAGAAGTTTTCCCAACGCTCCATTCCCAATATTGCCAGCACTCACTCGTCTTTCCACATCTGCGGTGTACCTTCCATCCCTGCTGAAAGTGCATGCAAGATATACAATCTCATCCAATTGTTTTAACACTTCATCATCAACCGTAATCCTGACATTGGTTCTGGTTTCTTCTCTTTCAAATACCATTATCTTTGTTTTCTTCGCATTCAGTAGTAAGCCTTTCTCCATACATTAGTCTTTCGTTATTGTGACCATTGTTTGCAGTTCAGACGGTGTTCCTGCTATAACATCCATACACAATCCCACATTCGTTGACCTTCCTCTCTGCAGACAACTATCGAGATACAGGATAAACAGCCCAGCAGATAGCATGCAACCCTGTTTGACACCAATTTTGGCATCAAACCAAGGTGACATGCTACTATCTATCCGCACACATGCTCTGAGCAATTCTTGTAAGTGACTGCACATCACGGAGCAGTGAACCGTCACTCCCATATCTCGGCAATATGTCCCACAGTTCCTTTCGCACTACCCTTTCAAATGCTTTCTCAAGATCCACAAAACCGCAGAAAACCTTCTGGTCTGTGGTCAGATTGGTCAGATGCTTCTCCACGATATTGCAGAGCGAGAAAACTTGATCCGTACATACATCGCATCCATTTCGGAATCCTCCTTGTTCGGAATCATCTTTCCATATACTTTTGCTGCTTAGCTGATCAAATTGATCACCCTATAGCTGGCGCAGTTCGTGCGTGACCCCTTGCCTTTATACGTGGGCACGATGACTGCGCGTCTCCAGTCCATTGAGAGCCTTCCAGTTCTCCAACATAGATTGCCTAAGTACCAGAAGACGTCCCGGACGTAAGTGCCACCTAGTTAGATCATCTCAGCTTTGATCAGCTCAATTTCCGCTGATTTTCCATTTTTCAAACTTCGTATCGACCTCATCGATCTCATCCATAGTTATGCCTTCGTCGGACGCCGTCAACGTGGAGTAAGCATCCGACTCACTCTCATTGTCAGCGTCCGAGGCATACTCATACATTTCCTCAAAATATTCACTCCACCGTTCTAACACTTCCTGAGCGTTCGCGAGGACGACACCAGCATTGATTTTATCTTGTTCATTCTGGATGCCGACGAACCACTCCGAGACTTCTTTACCTCTCTCCAAAAGAGTTTGGTATTCGCCTCGAAGTTTCTCGTCAGCCTCTCTTCCTCATTCATAATTTGTCTTTCACGCTTCTCTTTCACTTAAACATATTACATACCAAAATACTCGTATTTGAAGTATTAAACTATGTTGAACATATTTATTTAGAGTTTAAAACAAACAAACACGATTAGTTAAGAGTCTCGGTGTCATTGTTAATGTGTGAGTAATCAACTTACACCGACCACTTCACTAAAGCACGAACAAGTCGTTAACTACAAACATAACTCGCTCATTACCATGTAGGTTCATGAAATTAAGCGAAACAAAAATACGATATTATTTTTTTGCTCAAATATTTGGCCACCACGAGAACTGTCTAAACAAAGCAGCCCAAATGGGCACATGATTATTGTTGAACGATATGTCGGATGTCGAAACTGGCGGCGACGTCCGCGTCGGGTGCGGCGGCCGGCGGGCCGAGCGCGGCCGGCCGGGCGCGGGCGGGACGGTTGGACTTTGACATGTCCTGCGAGCTCCGGACACTACGCAACATACTTTAAACGTACTGAACCCATCTAATATGTGGGTATACGAGTCGGGTCAGTCATCCGTTGACCGGGCGGGGCTCGCAGCGACGCAGCCTGCTCCCCTGACATTGCACGGTGTGGTTATCGGCTACACGTAGCTATTGTTTGTTTCGACCTAATGAAAGTGTCTGGATGTAAGTACATAGTTCGAGAATTGAATGTCACGAGAAGTGAACGTGACTTACGCATACGTCGCCACGTCGCGGTCGCAGGAGATACATCGCTCGCGCCCTCCGACCGCCGCCTGCACGCTATACGACATATAGCGAACGGCAAGTAATGTGCCATCGCTGTACGTAAAGCACATTGTTTGGTAGTGAGTAGAGGCCGTCGTCGCGGCCCGGGCGGCCGGGAGTCGAGGCCGAGCGGGGCGATGCTGCGTCGTGTTTGTTGTTGCGGTTATAATTTCCACTAGCGTGGGACAGTCGCCCGCGGCGCTCTCTGCGGGCGGGGGCCGGGGGGGAGGGGCAGCGCTGATAACGCGGCGACCTCCGGCCTGCGTTTAAAAATATGAATATCTCTATTTATTTAAACGACCTTTCCCCGCGCCCTCTCCCCTCCCCCCGCTCCCCGCCGGTCTCTGCATGTGAACGTCCCTCCGTCCACGACGAGCTGTCGGCCTGTCGTCCTCGCCGCGAGGCCGACGACTCCATTCCAAATAACAATTGATATTGTAGAGCGATGTTCCTTTCAGCTCCGTACTGCAGACGACCAGCACTGCAAAGATCCATGAAAACCTAGTTCGTCGTCTGGTCTCTCCAATGAGCGGACATTTGATTCTTTCATAACAAGGAATCACTTAGAGAACTATTCAAAGAAATAAATATCCTCACGGTTACCTCTCGGTGCACTTATGAGAATATAATGTATGCTCGTAAAAATGTAAAAGTAGTTTTCAAAATGTAGTGTAAATCTTAGAAGCAGGAATAGATTGCGTGTGGCGTACACCGGCTTTGGCTCGCTGAGACTAGTACCGACATCTTTTGTTGTAAATTGCATTCGATTCTATAATAAATTACTTGAAGCAGTTCTGTCCTTGCCTGACAATATGTTCAAATGACACATCAAAAATACTGTATGTAAGAAGGGTTATTATAGAATCGATGAATATCTAACTAACAGAGATGTATGGAAATGATTCAGCACATGAATTAATATTTTATTTTATTTTATTTTATTTAAAAAACAAAACAGTAATGATGTCATCTAAAATTAGTTAGTTAGCTCTCAGTCCGCTGACGGAGTTTGGGGGAGTTAGCCTCCAAGTATAATGATGTTACTCAATGTTTACGCTTGTGTAGGCATCCCGGTATAGTTAAAGGTTCCTGGAAAAAAAACGAGACTACACATACAATTTTTCACTGTCCAAGGTCGTGTTCTGCACGACATTGGCACGGACGCGCCGCACTGGGGCCGCGTGAAGACACACTCGAGTTCTGCACGCGACGACTGTTTTGACATTATTTTTATATATATTCTCTAAGAGGGAAACGGTGCATAATGTTTACAAGAAATGCGAAATGGAAACTACAAAGGAAAGAGAGGGAGAGGCCATCCGAGGGATTTAACAAGAGAGAGAGAGAGAGTAGAGTTAATCATAAGGTACAAACATGTAATATCTTCAGTAAGATCACGTGAGCACCCAGGGGACGTCGACGATACGTAAGGAACGATAACAGGCAGAGAGGAAAACAAGCTGGAACCACTACTTGTAGCAGCAACACGCGTCAGCGTCATGTCGTGGACGTCGGTGAAGTAGTCTTCAAGTAAATTACAAATACTTCAGAGCGAGCCAACATGAAAGCCGATGGGTTCATCTACCTCTAGCTCCTCCGCGCTCGGAGGGCACGTTGAGTCGTCCGTCTCGGAGTTGTCGATAGATGACAGGCGTTAAGTTAGTGACCAGGGCGTTAGTTTATTGTGTTGAATAATTGTTGAAAACGGTACAATGTACTCGTAGCTGTATTTATATTGAAACAACGCGCGAGATAGATTGATAATGTGCTCTTTGAGACGACTCCCGCGAGGTCCGTTTATGAAACACGCCGTTAACTTCTCGACCCTCCTTTAGTTTACTAAACACACATTTTTTTGAGAATCTAATATTGAAGTATATGTAGATAAATATTATGCTACTATGTCAAATTTTACTTTCGTTTGGATCTTGGAACTAAAATCGTGGAGTGAAGGAGATGTTTGGTTCAGTAAAGGGTCACATGTTACAAAAGTTCTGTTTTTATCATATACTCGTAGTTATTTAACTAAAGTAATAATAAGTGTTGAATTTTGAGAGAGATGTAAAGGTGTGAATGAAAGTATTGAGATGCGCGTACCGCAATGGAGCGCCGTCACCTCACTCGCCCCGCGACCAACTCGCAGCCAAACACCACCCGTATAACAACCCCTGGAGGGTCGTTGTGTTCCTCCGAGCGAGTGAGGTTTTTTTATTGTTTCAGAGCGTTGTTGTGTTATCAATAAAGGCAACAACACGCGAGAGATACTCTCTGTATTGCAAGAGTGAATAGTCTTAGTAACCGCTTGGGCCGTGGATGCACGTCTCAGCGTTGTAAGACACAAGGTGTACCGAGCCCTGGCGCCCCTGGCACACGGGCAGGCGGCCGGAGGGCAGCGAGCCTCGTGTGCTCGCCGGTCGCCGCCTCGCCGCCTCGCCGCCTCGCGACCTACCGACGGATGTTCACAACGTCGATTGCACTCAAATGACTCGAGTCATTTGACAAATTGCCGCCGACCGCCGACCTCCACTCGCACACACCGACACTGAATGAGGACGGCTCCTCGCGCAATCGATTAAGCATTTTGGGTATTTACTGCGTGTGTCGTCTGCGGGGCGAGTTCCCGGGCTGGCTCTCGGACACCTCCGCGATACGCCACGATAAGGACGTTATCGCGGCCCTAAAGTGACATGTCGTCAAAGCATTCTGCATTGACGGTCGGGGTTGGAACGCTCGTTTGGAAAACAAAATAAATGCAACGTTGTAAAAGTGTATTGTCGATAAACGCAATATTACGATGACGTCATTTTAGGAGGAGGTCAGGAAGGATCCCGAAATGGATGGGATGTGTGTATGGATCAAGTTTTCTCGCTCTGCAATATCGTGGAGAATCGCCTGGCCATAGACCAGAAGGTTTTGTGGAACTTGAGAAAGCATTTAATGGGGTTGTGCGAAAGGAACTATGGGACATATTGCCGAGATATGGGAGTTGCTGTGTAAGCAGCAGAGGAGTCATCGCGCCAGTGATAATTAATATATATCGCAAGCGTCAATAGGCTACGGTACCCGCTTTACATCAGGTGGGTCGTATGCTTGTATACCTCCCGACGTAGTATAAAAAAAAGAGTTGGTCTGAAAGAGAATGTCGGTGTTAAGATTAGAAAAGGCATGCTCCGTTGGTTCGGACATGTAGAAAGAATGCAGGACGAAGGAATGACGAAACGGATATACAATGCAAAAGTGGAAGGATGTAGCAGCCGAGGAAGACCAAGACTAACCAACCGTGACCAAATCGTGTTTTATCAGAAGGTGATGTCAGGAGCTCCAGGAACAGGCGAGCGTGCATGAAAAGGGCTATGAATGTTAGAGAAGCGAGTGAAGTATATAAGATATACAAGTACCGATTTTCATTAAATTTTGTGTGTGTGATTCGGTCCCTGGATTGTTTAGTTTCACAATTGGATGGAGATTGATTGGAGATGGCGCTGCAGTCGGGTTTTAGGAGAAGACATAACAGACAAGCCAAAGGCAACGTTCAGGCAGTACAACGTCACCAGAGGGAGACTCCGTACAAAGTCGTCTGCGCGGGCACCTCCGTCTCTCCTATTACTACCGCCAAGTAGCTATATTTTAGCCGTGTTCCGGTTTGAAGGATGACATATGGCAGAGAAAATACTGGGCGTCTTCTTCCCGCGCTTTCGACGAGTGACATTGTTGTTTTACTTGAATTTTTTACAATTCAGTATAAAATTAGTTTTGTGTTACAATTTCTATAGTATTTTGTAGCATAAGTGAAATTATACAGTAAGGAAAAAACTCAAATATAACACGTTTATGTACTGTTTGGAAGACGTGAATAAGTTCATCAAGAACACCTTGTAAAAATCACTATCGTTTTACGAGTGGGTGGGTCTGGGTACCCTTCCCAAATATTTTTTCAGCACAGTTCCTGAAGCTGGAACATAGAATTAAGATTTTCAAATGGTTCTAAACTGAAGACTTTGACACTGGCATAAAGTAGCAATACTATTGCCATATATATACACACATCAAAAGTGTCTAGGGATCAACATATATTTTTGCAATAACTTTTCTCCTGATTGATATTAATTAAAATTTTCTTTAAGGATTCATCAAATAAAGTGTTTTCGTTTGTCTACAGTAACGATAAACTAAGTCACCTTTGCATTAATAAAGAAATTTGCCATTTTCATAATAAAGGGATTTTTGACATTTGAACCACTAACATTAAAGTTCGAAAAAGTAGACTGAAATAACAGGTTTCTTTAAAATTTTATTGGGTAACTTAAACAATTAATAATCCGTGTTTCTACCGCGAACACTAACAACACAAGAACATCGGTTTGGCATACTCAAAATGAGTTCATCCAAATCACGCTGTGGAATGGCCGCCCATGTTCGTTGCAACAACAAAAAAAGGTCTTCTTGCGACTGGATACCCTCCATATTCGGCAGAGCTCTTCTCTGTAGCATATCCCATGCATGCTCAATCGGGTTCAAATCTGGCGACTGAGCAGGCCAGGGCATGACATTGATGTTAGCTGCGGCGAGAGTCTGTCTTACAACTCTTGCGGTGTGCGGTCGTGCATTATCATGCATTAACTGAAATAAGGGACCGATTTGCACTTGTAGAGGAACGATGACGTCTGATACAATCGTCTCAGCATAAATTTGAGCGTTGAGGTTGCATCTGATCCAAATCAACTCAGTTCTTCCGCCGATCCAAATACCAGCCCATACCATGATGGTTCCACCACTATAAGGATGGACTTCCTGGCAGAATTTTAATCGCTGTTGGCGTCCAGGAGTTCTCCAGTGTCGTATACGTCTTGTATCCGGTCTCATACCAAAACGAGACTCATCAGAAAAGCACACGAAACGCCATTGTTCTTCTGCCCAATTTCTGTGTTCAAGAGCCCATTGATATCGAATCCTACGATTGTGCATTGCTATAGGTGGTACCCTTAGCGGTCTTCGGGAATGAAGGTTTACTTCATGCAAGCGGTTTCTGACTGTTTGGTCGCTAATTAAGTTCCCTGAAGAGTGATGAAGCGTCACGGCTAACATCATGGCGGTTATTGTTGGAGCTCTTCGAGTTGTGATTTGAATGTATCGGTCTTGTCTCCGTGTGGTGCAGCGATACCGTCCTCCATGGCGCTCAGCCACGGTACCAGTGCTTCGGTAACGTGTCCAAAGTCGACTGATAACACTCTGACTTGTATTCAGAGCTAAAGCCACAGTACAATACAATACAATACAATACTCTTTATTGCACCAAAAGAAAAATACATAAGAAAAGAACATTAACAAAGTATCAGTACAACGGCGGTCTTATCGCGATGCGATCTCTTCCAGACAACCTTAGGGTAGAGGAGAAGTAAAGAAATAAGGTAGGGTGGCGCAGAGCATAACTTAAAGGAAATAAAGTAATTATATAAATAAATACACAAACGTACATGACTACATATGTTATATATAACAAGTACACATGTACACACAATTTATCAAATTGATTAATACATTGAATAAAATATACACACACTAAATGAGACTGAGGGGAAATACAAGAAAATAATGCTAATTACGTAATGTTAAGGGAAAGATAATGAAGTTTGACAAGATGTTTGAAGGATTGAAGTGAATGAGCATTCCGGATATCGAAAGGCAGAGCATTCCACAGGCGCACTGCTTCAACCGAGAAAGAATTAGTGTAGAAATCAGTGGAGTGGTGTGGTGTTTTGAGACGGAGTAACAGTGCGTTACGCAGGGTACGATCATGCGAATCGCTATGAAAGATAAAACGTTCCTTTAAATAGGTTGGGGTAGTAGGATCAAAGAGGATAGAATAAAGAAGCGAAAGGGTGTGCCAGTTGCGACGAAGTCTTATAGGGAGCCACTTGAGCTGAAAACGAAACTCAGAAACGTGGTCATATTTACGAAGTCCAAATATGAACCGTATGCAAAAGTTTTGAAGGCGATCAAGCTTATTTAATTGCTCTTCGGTGATATCAAGGTAACAGGAATCAGCATAGTCGAGGATAGGAAGGAGCAAGGATTGTGCTAGCGCAATTTTAGTGTCTACTGGTAGAAAATTTCGTAATCTTCTGAGGGAACCAGACGCAGCAAACAATTTCCTACTAACTTCTGCAATCTGCGATGACCAAGATAGAGAGTTATCAACAATTATTCCCAGATTCTTTACTTTATCGCTGAACTTTATTGGTGTGCCGTCAAATATAATAAAAGGTGTATTATTCCAGTCAATTTTAGATACGCGACGAGTACTACCTATAATAATGGTTTGCGATTTTAAAGTACGTTGTTGTACAGTACGTTGCCGGGAACCAGCTTCTATCATTCCCACGGCTCTGAGCATTTCTTCCCTGCTTAAATGACTTTTGATGTGTGTTACCCAATAAAATTTTAAAGAAAACTGTTATTTCAGTCTTTTTTTCGAACTTTAATGTTAGTGGTTCAAATGTCAAAAATCCCTTTATTATGAAAATGGCAAATTTCTTTATTAATGCAAAGGTGACTTGGTTTATCGTTACTGTAGACAAACGAAAACACTTTATTTGATGAATCCTTAAAGAAAATTTTAATTAATATCAATCAGGAGAAAAGTTATTGCAAAAATATATGTTGATCCCTAGACACTTTTGATGTGTGTATATATAAAATACTGGGCACTGTGACGAAACAGTCTTAGGTCACAAGGTTGGCAGCGCGCGAGTAACATCTCCGTGGTGTTGCAAGCGTCAATACGCCGCGGTGACCGCTTACCATATCATGCGGGCCGCATGCTTGTTTGCCAATCTAGTTGTATAAAAAAAACGTCAGTCGGGACATGTGGTGTAAAGCATTATAATAACGTGCATGAAATAATCCTTAAGGCAACTCACGTATTTAAGTTGATAACGATGAATACAGTAGTGTTATCATACGGAAGCGCCTGGCGGCTTCACTTTTCCCGACATTTTCCGATTTCCACTAAACCTTAACAAATTACTCCTGAACGTTCGTCAAGACTCAGTCTGGCTGGTGATGAAACCCGCATGGAAATTATTAATACTTAATTACTAAGCCTATGGACACTTTCAATGTACGAAGTATTATATTGACTATATTATATAGAATATATTGACGAGCTCGGTGGCTCAGTCGTGAATGACGCGACTTTGACACCGACACTCGTGGGTTCGATTCCCACAAAAGGCAAACAGACATGTTCATGAACATGTCTGTTTGTCTTGGTCTAGAAGTTATAAGAGAGGTAGGGCGCACCAAAGCAGCCCGTCTGGGGAAGTACCTCCACCTCACAGAAAACCGCAGCCAAATGACAACTGCCGGGAGCGTTATCGTATTCCACCGAAGCGCGGTCACCAGCAAGCTCCTAAGGAATTGCTGTATTAGCAGCAGAATTGGCATTGCACGAGTGATACTTAATGTATTGCAAGCACGACGACAAAACAATCGTAATTTTAAAATATAATAAAATCCGTGTTAAGCAACGTAACACACACACACACAATACAACAGAATAAGTAATTGTAAACTAACATCTGTGTGGTACACACTCGCACACGGACACACGCGGTCATTGTAATAGAACGACTAGGCAACATTGGTACTTAAATTATAGGCTATAAAGTATGAAATTGCCATTTCGTAGGAATAGATACTTTGAATTGAAATTAATGTCCAGAACTAATGTAAGGATTACGGTTGATGATGAAGTGTTGGAACAAGTGGATGAGTTTGTATATCTTGGATGCGCTTTCAGCAGGGATGGAAGGTACACCGCAGATGTGGAAAGACGAGTGAGTGCTGGGAATAGTGTGAATGGAGCGTTGGGTAAACTTCTTGGCAGTAAAAACATGAGCCAGAAGGCACAACTCGCTATACACAATGCAGTGTTGGTCCCAACGCTAACTTTGTGCGCAAAATTTGTGGCGTAAGGCTTGTAGACCGTATTCGCAATGATGATGTTAGAAATAGAGTTGGTCTGAAGGAGAGCGTCGGTGTTAAAATAAGAAGAGGCATGCTCCGTTGGTTCGGACATGTAGAAAGAATGCAAGATGAAAGAATGACGAAGCAGATATACAATGCAAAAGTGGAAGGATGTAGGAGCCGGGGAAGGCCAAGACTTACCTACCATGACCAAATTGGTCGTGTTCTATCAGAAGGTGATGTCAGGAGCCCTAGAAACCGGCGAGCGTGCATGAGAAGAGCAATGAATGTTAAAGAAGCGAGTGAGATATGTAAGGATTGAGTCACGTGGCGCTCGGTTCTCTCTGCCTAGCCTGCAAGGGATTTGGCGTGAAGTTATAGATAGATAGAATTGAAATTAAAACCTTCATGGTGTGAGATTTTCGAGTGAACTTTTTTCACATGATACCTACCTATGAGATATTTCGATTAAAAAATATGCAACATTTGGTTTTCGAATTTAAATTGTTTTCTTTTTATTCAGCTTACCCATCTTGGGTAGGTACTTCGAAAATCCGAGTGATTTTTGAATACGAGTTCCGACGCGGAGCTAACGCGGCAGAGACGGCTCGCAATAACAACGCTGCGTTTGGAGAGGAGACTACTAATGAACGCACCGTTTTCGGTTTAAACGCTTTCGTAATGGAAAGTTCCACTTGAAGAACGAACCACGTAGAAGACCGCCCACACAGGTGAATAACGATGAATTGAAGGAGATGGTGGAAGCCGATCCGAGTCAAACTACTTAGGAATTAGCGGCATGGTTTAACGTTACCTTACCTACAATATTGACGCATTTGCATCAAATCAATAAGATAAAAAAATATGAAAAATGTGTGCCTCATGATTTGACTGATCTGCAGAAAGACACGCGTGTTGTACTTGTGTTGCCTTGTTGAGTCGGTGTCGGTACAGACACGAGGGAATATTGGATCGAATTGTGACTTGTGACGAAAAGTGGATTCTTTACGATAACCGTAAAAGCGATAAATGCAATGACTGACCCCAGGTCAAACCCCGCGACAGTGCCCTAAAGCAAAGCTTACCAATAAAATGTACTGTTAACTGTTTGGTGGTCTCTTCATGGCGTTATTTACTATAGCTTTCTCAGATCTGGTCAAGCAATGACAGCAGATGTTCACTGTGCCGAACTTCGAACAATGATGGCGAAACTGACAGTGAAACAGCCCCGATTCGTGAATCAATCTTCACCATTATCGCTCCATGATAACGCAAGACCTCACACTGCACGAGAAACTCTACAGGAGCTGCAGTTAGAAACAATGCGTCATCCTCCGCACTCGCCAGACCCTGCTCCATCTGACTACCATTATTTTCGTAATTTGGACAATTTTCTATGTGGTATAAAATTCTCTTCCCGTGAGGCAGTACAAACTATGTACTTTGACACAGCTTGTCGAACTTAGATCCCCAGAGTTCTATCGCAAAGGTATAAAAGACTTCCGATTAGATGGCAGCAATAATAGTGAGGGTAAATATTTTGATTAAATAAATATGTTACATCTTAGAAAAAAACGAGGTTTTAATTTTGCAGTACAAATCGGCAATTTCATACTTTAACCTCTAATATATTAACAAAATTTTAATTCCCACTATTAGGGTAACTATTATAACAACTTCCTCCAGAAAGGGAGAGTCCCAAATATAATCTGCAAATTACAATTTGGAAAACATTTTTAGGAGGCATCGTGAAGAGATTCACAAAGTAGCCGGAGCGCGGCGAGTTTCAAGGTCTCCCGTTCATATGTTTGTTTTTAAATAACATGTTTACGCCAACTAATGAACAACAAACAATGTCATTACTCGTAGCTCATTAGTTGTGTTCGATACATTACTCGCCGCGCCGCGCGCCGCCCCGCCGCCGGCCGCACCGGTCGGAACCAGCTCACGCTCGCGCGGTGGCGTCCGCCAAGCACTCCCGTTCAATTACTAATAAAGTTCATCCGCCTTAATGCTCCCAAAACCTTGGTTCGTTAGGTCGACTGCCCTGCGAGCCAGGGATGTCACGTGGAGACGTAGGTGCTGTAAGTATTTGGCGGTGCGGATCCACGGACGGTCCCTATGGCCACAGGGCTCTCAAATCGGTAGGTGGCTGCATTCAGACGCGATTAATCCTCGGATTCATCCACTTGAATGCAGTCAAAAGTGGATTCTGCGTGTATGTGTACGTGTTATTCTGCGTGTCGTCGTTGTTTCGTCCGTGTGCCTTGTTGCCGCTTCACAACGTTATGTTGAATAAGTTGGCCCCTAGCGAAGCGTCGGCGTGGCACGATTTTCCCGTTTTCTTCTATCCAGTCCCATTTCGCGGGGTTAAAACACTATGCCCGGGTTGTCTTCGGCAACAGTCCGCCGCCAAAGACAGCCCGGGCAAAGAGTCCTAGCTCGAGGCCCGATCGCACCCGTTCCCGGAGGTGCAAGAACCTAGAAGAAGAAGAAGTAATAAATTAGTAGTTCCTGTACTTAGTTTTACGTTAATATTGAACAAAAACATTCCAGTTCCATGCGGGTAGCTAGACGTCACCGAGAGGGTCTCTCGGACGGGTGCCGTTCATCGTTTGCGAGAAACGGAACCGACCGTCGCCAAATGACGGGTGACTCTCTCTGATGACGAACAACATTAACAACGAGTGTGTACATGTGCACTTAAATGACTATTTACCAACTTCTAGGAGCAAGGTCTATGTACGCCGCGTGTGTTTCTTCTTTTTATGAATGTTGACCGAGATCTCGGAAACTGCCCACTGTTTCATAATTCAAACTGCTTTGTAATGGTGCCGTATTTCGGACCCACGTCAATTTGGCACAGACTTGGTTAGTATACAGGATCGGTAAACAAATTATAAAATGATTGTAAACCTGACTATGTTTGTTTGTCTATCTATCTATAACTTCACGCCCGATCCCTTGCGGGGTAGGCAGAGAGAACCGACCGTTACATGACTCGATACTTACATACTTCTCGCTTCTTTAACATTCATTGCTCTTTTCATGCACGCTCGCCGGTTTCTAGGGATCCTGTTTTGTTTCTCTTTCATGAATTTGACTTTTTCTCATAAATATGTCTCATGAATAATCCTTTGACGTTGCCATGTCACATTGACTAAAAATTATCTAAGGGAAAACTTACAACTATAACTGACTTTATTAAATTCGATGAACGTAGTGGACATAACTCAGACTCACCAACTCGCTCAACATCCATAACTGAATGTCCATGCATGTCCAGGGCCAGCCGGGCCGATTCCCCGAGCTCGCAGTACCGACGTCTGTTACAGTGCGATCAAATGGCCGCGACTCGACGGCCGAGTGCCGGCCTCCTCGGCCCTCGGCTCCCGCGTCATTGAAAGGGTGACGAAACAAACATACATTTCGACATTTTTTGCCGTTGCATTCCTTGTGCACGTCCGCACCCACGGAGCATGCCGTCTTATCTTAACACCGATGTTATCTTTCTTACACTTTTGCAAGCATTACGCCACTAATTTTGCGCAACGCCCGTATTCCGACCGCGTTTGGTTTACGACAGTACAGTGAAGTTACCGATCAGAATGTACTATCTTCGTTAAAATTTCAAGGACAGAATTTACGGACTCGCCTTTTCACGTACATCCTTTCCAAGTGTAATTAAACGCGTGTAGGTACTTAAAGAGAAATATTTCTATTACATATTTGTTGTTGATATTTGGGAATGTGATTAGTAAACGACAGTACCTGATAAACAAATTAAAGTGGACGCTACAAAAGGAACAATTCCAGGGAGCAGGGCAGGACAAAGAGCGGCCCTCGCCGCTGACTCACCGGCGAGGGCGCGTCATCACGCCGGCCGCACCCTCGGCCACGCACCCCACGCTCAAGGTTCTATCTACCTATACCTTACACGTCTCTTGCGGGTAGGCAGAGCACTGAGGGCCACATTCAAGGCTCTTCTCATCCGAGGCACTCATCGTAACAAATGGTACGCGCAGTCCACTGCTTATTATTCCAAATAGTTACAGCCGTGAGTGTCGACTCGGCGCTCCTCTGTTCCCGTGCCTCGGTAGTTGTGATAACTGTTCATGTTTTCGAAGGTCCGTCTCCATCGGGCCGGCAGTTCTCACCGCGACACAAACGTTTTGTAATTTCATGTTACCCATAATGCCTGCGACGGCGGTAATCCAATATATACAAATCTATGTCAACACAATCATTGATAAATACGCGGTTACCTTCTATATCTGCATATTTAAAAACAGCGTAAATTTGAGATGGAAAACACATTGGAAACTGGATGAAGACAATGTCTGGAAAGGTATCATATCGGGCATGGTTTGGTTAGTTTTTTCAAACATATTACGTGCAATATATAACTAGTCTGGCCAAAAATACTGTCACAGAAACTTTTCTTTTCGTACAACTATTTAATGATATTTAATTTGGAACGCGTTTATCATGTTAAAAACTTCTTTCGATTTCCCGCCGTTTCGTGTTTATTATCAAATTACAATATGGCTTGGGGTGCTAAAGAAAATATGATTGTCTTGCACAAAGTGGGTATAGATCCGTCGGTCATATTCAAGATACTTCAAAAGCTTGATATCAGCCGTATGTTCGTATATCGTACTATCGACAGATATACCAACACTTCCTCTGATGAAGACCATAAGATTTCGGGGCGATTACGAGCTATTAAACCAACAAAGGCTGTTAATGCTGTTAAAGCCAGAATTCGCCAAACCACCATTAGGAAATAAAAAACATTTTTGCGAGAAATTAAGATTCCCGCTAGGACTCTGTCACGTATAATAAAACAAAACCCGAAGCTCGGCGTTTATAATCGATATACAGGACATGCCCTAAATCAATCCCTACAGTTGATCTTTTCATTCCTACAGTGGATCGATCAAAACGCCTTCTTTCCCAATACGCAGGAGAAAGGCACAGAAATATCCTCTTTACTGATAAAAATTTTCACGATTGAAGAGCACTACAACGAGCAAAATAACAAAGGCACACTTTGTTATTGGACTTTGGACCAAAGTTTTGGTAACAAGTAAAATCATCATCAGATATAATGGCACATACACGTAAAATTTATGTGCATTCATCTCTGATGATGTTGGCGCATAAACATGTATTGAAAGCATATTTCATAATCTGGGCAATGACTCGAGAATGACTCGATGTGGTATCGGAGGTACAATTATTCTACTGCCCGGCGATTTCCGCCAAATACTACCAGCCATTTTAAGATCGACCGCTGTCGTTGAAATCAACGCATTTGTCTCAAACAATCGACGCTGTGGTGCTATGAGACGAAACTTCAGCTGACGGCAAACATGCGAGTTGCATTGTTAAACGACCTATCGACGATAATATTCCTGTCGACGAATCTAACAGATTGATTTCGTTTCCGCCGATTTTTACAATTTCTACTCAATGAAGGACGAGCTCATCAACAAAGTGTTTTTGATGACCGCGAAAATCGCGATTGGTTGAGTGAACGAGTAATTCTTGCGGCAAAGAATTAAAATGTAGAACATTTAATCTTCACAATTCAAAATTAAATCGCAGGTCTACTGCATTCCATCAACTCTGCCGACTATGTAACAATCCAAGACGAAGTAACCACCTACACAACAGAATGTTTGAACTCACGGGTCAGCCAGACTCGCCCCGCACGAGTTACGACCGCAGGTTGGCGCGGCAGTTAATTCAACGAAGAGAATCGACTCGAATGCAACCCATCTAGCAAATAGCTTAATTTAAAGTTTTAAAATAATTAAAATACTTCTCATTCATATATTTGAACATTTATTGTACTTAATTCACTTTGTCTTAATGAAAAAACTGAATTTATTTCGCCTAATAAGTTAAAACAACATTTATCCATTCCGAGGCGGTGCGAAGTTCGCCGGCTCGGCTGGTATGTAAGTAAGTATATACATTTAAGTTTTATTAAGAGTATACATACAAAATATATATGCATAATTATTTGTAACAGAACTTATTACAAGTAGCTATAATTTTTCCCGGCTACGACATAGCTAAAAGAGAGTTATGATTTTTGTAGATTATGTATTGTGTATGTTGGAAGCATCAGACTGGTCCGCCGGCCACGTCGGCCACGTCGCCACGTCGGCCACGTGTCGCCACGTCGCCACGGCGCGTAGAACTCATTGGAAATACAACATATTACGTACATGTTTTAAATAATATCGGAGTACTTTTTTTTCTTTTTTTTATACTACGTCGGGAGGCATACAAGCATATGGCTCACTTGATATAAAGCGGGTACCGTAGCCTATTAAACGCTTGTAATATATTAAGTACTAGCCGTGCCCGCGACTTCGTTCGCGCGGTATAGTTATCAGCCAAGTCGAGCGCGAAGCAAACACTGCCGTACCATCCTTTACTGGAACCATTTCGCCGCATTTTCAGGCCCCTATTTGAGAACCTCTGGATAAGACCAGAACGCAGAAATTTTCGTCATCCAGTAAGCTATAATCACATACTTAAAATCCAAAATTTCAAGTCTGTAGGTCATTTAGTTCCGAAGTTAAGCGAAAGCAAAGTTTCGCATTTATGACACTCACTCATGATCATCAAAATAGAACTAGTACTTCCCATAAACTCCGAGAGCTGAAATTTGGTACAGAGTTAGGGTTTAATGGCCACATAAAGGGAAAACTATAAAAACTAGGATAATCGAAGATCTGGAGTACCTGGTGACCCTGATTAGAAAACACAAGAGCCCAACCAAACTATTAGAGATCGACATACCGCCTTTACAAAAAATGTTCAACTTGGTGGGCCGCTTCATTTGATGTCAAAAATCGAAGGTCTGAAGTATCTAATGAAGAACCCTCAGCTGGTCTCAGCTGTATTAGAGATATGGTAATGCCCCATTCTACTATGAGAAAAAAACTGTGTCAAATAAGAAAATCTAATAAAATAAATCAATATGTCCACGTTTCTACAAAAAGAAGTGAAATCCCACCAAAAACATTCTGTAAAAAACTAGCCAAGTCTCGACGGAGCTGCTCGTCAATGCGTAGCGGTTCTGGCGACAGATTGGTGCAATGGTGTCATGGAGTACCTGGTTTTGTACCCTTGTGTACCCTTCAACGGCCAAGTCACACAACATTAACTATAATAATAAAGAAATCGCAGTAAGGAACCTTAGACTTGGCACGACTTTGTCTAGATTTCATTACTTTTTAGAGATAAACAAGCAGCTCCGTCGAGACTTGGCTAGTTTTTTACAGAATGTTTTTGGTGGGATTTATATTAATAAAAATAAATAAATTTTCTAAAATTAACGTAGCCTAAGTTACTCTTTATTACATCAACTATCTGCCAGTGAAAGTCCTGTCAAAATCCTGAACAAACAGATAGACAGACAAAAAATGTAAAAAAATATATTTTGGTTCATGTACCGTGTATACATCCATATGCATTTAGTATAAAGCGGTTATTTTAACATCACAAACAGACACTCCAATTTTATTTATCTGTATAGATCACTCGCGCGATGCCTCCTCTGCTGCTTACACAACAACTCCTTGGGAGCTTACTGGTGACCTCACTCACACGCAGGAACACAACAACTCTCTAGGGAGTTGTTATTTGGCTGCGGTTTTCTGTGAGGTGGAGGTACTTCCCCAGACGGGCTGCTTTGATGCGCCCTACCTCTCTTAAAACACCCAGACCAAGACAAACAGACAGGTTCACGTACACAAATGTTAGTCTTGTGTGGGAATCGAATCCACGAGTATCGGTGTCAAAGTCGCGTCATTCACGACTGAGCCACCGAGCTTGTCAAAATATTATAGATTCTAAATAAATAAATGTCGCCTGCCGCCGCCGGCGCCGCCAGCGGGGCTCGTAACATGCTCTCCAATGGAAATGATACGGTGGAGAAACATTCAGCGCATTGGAAGTCCACGGTTCATAAGAGAAATGATGCGGTTTGCGTGTCTTCTTGGAAACATCTGCCTTCTTTTTCTTCTTCTGAGCGTAATCCCGTTTTTTAATCCATTAAAATTAGCGGAGTCCACTACCTAAGTCTAACGATTTGACGATGATACTGACTTTTGTTTAGAGCAACCACCGTCAGTCCTTCTCGACCCAGAGGAAAAGCCAGTATCTACCAGCCTTGGGTGAGGTCGCACGGCTTTCAAAGTGGAATTTCTTTGACGAGCATGCTCCTTTTTATTCTGTAACAATACTTCACCATTTAACATGTCCATTACAAATATGTACATAATCAGAAAACACGAAATGAGTAGTACATACCCGCACCAGGATTAGAATTAGATAACTATTTTAAATACTTTGAGACGAGGATTTGTACGACAAGTGGAGGTACTTCCCCAGATGCGCCCTACCGCTCTTAAAAACACCCAGATCAAGACAAACAGACGTGTTCATGCACATAATTGTTTATCCCGTGTGCCAATCGAACCTGCGAGCGTCTGATGGGTTTGTATAGTTCAGAACATCCTCATTTGCCAGGGTTCAATTGAACTCTACATGTTTAGTATTTTTATATTACTAAGATAACAAACACGTCTACCTCCAGCCTGACCTTCGGCCTGATGATAAGGAGTTACCGTAGCATACGAACTTTAGTTCTTAATAGTTAGTGTCGCCAACCCTGTGACGACTTCTTCACGCGTACCGCTGTAATTGATCAGAGTAAAGTACTCGTATTTTCATTGGCATACGTGCATACCGGAGCCGCACGGGAAACCCGGGATGGGAATCGATTCGTACACAGGACGCGGCGTGATGTCCTCGGTGTCTCGGCTCGGCGGCGTGTGCCTCGCGCGGCGGCCGTTAGTCACGCTGACGGAAACAGCAACGTAGTTGTGTATATTTGTTATTGTTCCAAATTGACGAATTCTAGAAATAAGTAGTCACTTTGAGGAGCACAATAATGAATACAAAAACAATAGGCGGACTTTGAGCGGCAGACCGCAAATATTTCAACAGTGCGCACGAGGGGGGCGGGGGCGGGGGCGACGGCGGCCACGGCCGTGCTGTACACCGCCGCACGAATACTTAAATAGAGCGTCGGAGGGCTCGCGGGAACGACTAGCTTCCAGAGGTACCGCACCGCGCCCGTCCCGTGAGGTCCACCGTCGGTCGTCCTCCTTCCGGGCCGCCTGACGTGAAGCGGCCGACGACGACTGTGGAATGTTTAGAACACAAAGGGTCGGTGTGTCCGTCGCCGCTCGCCGCCCGCCGCCCGCCGCACTGACTCACCGCTCCACATGTCACCAGCTCACGAACGTGATTTTTGCTACATTTCAGAAAGAGTGGTCGAGTGCAGTCGGAGAGACCGCGTCACGTGACCGTAGGAACAGTGAAAACCGACTTCAGTGAAGTCGCTGTGAACTCGTGACAACTTCAGTCAGACTCTAGTAGGGTTACTCTGGAAACCAATGACGATAAATCGGTATTGGAATTAAGTTCTTGAATCACGACAGGAGCGGCAGATTCCTTTAATCGTCATCTATGATTGTCTATTAGCATACTATTAGGCACTAATAATAAGATTCACATACCTATTAACCGAATTACAGTCCAGTTTATGAAATACATATTATCGAAAACTTTGACATTGGAGTTGGATTGTCATTGCAATTAGAGTGAAGAGTAACCCTACAGGTCGGACTGAACGCAGATAAAATAAGATTTTCAAACTTCGCAACTTGACTTAATGAGTGCGAGTTGGACGGCCCGGGGCGCGCTGCGGCGGCTGTGCGCCCCGGGCCGGGAGCGCTAAATCGACATTTAGATATATTCATTACAGTGCACTATTATATTTAATAGTTTATAATAAAAACAAACGTACTCCGAAGTCTTGTTTATATCTCTCCGGCGGCCATTTTGTGCCGTACTCGGGTTTTTAGTGTATAATTGTATTTTCAATTATTTTAGTTTAAAAATATATCGACTAATTAGTTGATTCGATATACATGGGGCACACTAAAAGTTTTGCACTTCTAGCTAATCGGAACTATTTGAATTTCGATGTTGTATTTTTTGAAACGCTGCAACCTACTTAGTAAAAAACAATTGGTGGGAAATCATTTGTCAATTGTTTTTTATCACACATCAAAGTTCTACGTACGCAACGAAAATTGAATTGAGTCGAAAAGATTTTAGAACGATGATTTTTTATGATTTTAAAATTTCTCTCTCTCCGCAAGACTGTCCTGCTCGTCTTCAAAATGCTTTTGGGAGAGAAGCACCTTCTTTGAGCACCGTGAGGCGATGGTTTGCTGAATTTGAGAGAGGTCGAATTTCTTTACATGACGAATTTCGTGAAGGGCGGCATTCAACTGCCGTCAAGGTAAATAATGTGGCTACTGTTAAGCGGCTAATTGAAGAAAACCCGCGGATTATCTATGAGACAATTCGAGAACTATTGGGGATTGGTATGAGACAAATTCAGAAAATTTTACACGAAGAATTGAAAGTTCGGAAACTTTGTTGTCGTTGGATCCCTCATGAACTGACAGCGGAGCAGAAGCGGGCTCGCGTGGAATAGTGCTCACAGATGCTACTGAAGTACGACCACGGACATTCTAATGCTGTTTATGACATTGTCACAGGAGACGAAACGTGGATTTATTGTTTTGAACCCGAAAAAAAACAGCAATCTTGTGAATGGGTGTTTGAAAATGAGAACAGGCCAACAAAAGTGAGGCAGGCGAGAAACGTTGGTAAAAAAATGATCGCGTTTTTTTTCTCAGCTACGGGTCCCATCTGCACAATTCCACTTGAAGATCAAAAGAGTGTTAATGCCGAGTGGTATTCTACCATTTGTTTACCCAGGGTGTTAGAAAAAGTTCGCGAAAGACGACCAAAAAGCCGCGTTCTCCTACATCATGATATTTGCCATTGGGCCCTCGCGGTCACTTCGACACGTTTTACAGTTGAAATATTATCTCATTGTATCTTATCCAATTCTGTTATTTTACTTTACCTTTTTTTTAAATCTACTAGCGAGTGATGTGTAGTATGTGGGAAGCGGCGCGGGTGCGCGGGTAGCCGCGGCCCGAAGTCGGCGAGGCGCGGCGCCGCACACGTCGGCATGTGTCCGCCCGAGCCGCAGGAGTTCTAGTTAACGACGGGCAGTTAACGGCTCCATTATCTCTAACTGTAAAATATAAAATACGCATAAATTTTGACACTTGTCAAAACAACAAAAACCATCGTCGAGCAGTCTGGCGGTGCAGCGGCACATGGCGCGCGCCGGCCGAGGTCCGGCGTAAATCAATTATCGATGATGGCTGGTCCCCGCGCCGCGCGCTGCGGGACGCCGCCGCCCGCCGCCCGCCGTCACAACACGCGCCCAAAAAACGCGCACTACTCAGAACAGACCAATATTTACCACTTTTACTGCTAATGCGATAAAATTTATAGGTTCCCGGAGTCGGGTCGAGATTTGTGCGCGCACATGCTGCGGCCCTCGGGTGCCTACTTTCTCGGGAAATGTTGGAAAGTTTATGGCATTCGGCGTTGTTGACGCGCTGTCGTGACCTTTGTGACTGCGAGCTGATTCACTAGCTACCTAATGTGTGTGTGTGCGTGTGTGTGTCTGTTGCCCGGGTGTGTGTGGTTAGTGTCGGCACGACGACATCCATTTCGTATGTCTCCGGGAACACTGCAATGTTATTGAATAGTTGTTGGTTTAGTTGCATTCCAAAAAACAATGTAATGTAGGTACATTACATGTAGTTGTGTAAGATAACGTCCCTCGCGGAGTGCCCGCCGCCCGCCGCCCGCCGCCCGCCGCCTCCGGTCCACACTGAGAGCACGGTACGACCACTTATTCCACCGGAAGTGACGAGGCAGACTGATTTTTTGCTACATAATTGTATTGAAAAAAGGATTATAAAAATTAATTATTTGCCATTTATTAGACCTTCACGGGCACTTAACACGTCTCACATTCTCATTATTGTATTCTATTATTTTTCATTGCTTTCATTTCTCTTTTCTAATCTACCAGCATTTCAAAAATGACCATTGGCGAAGAAGAAATGGCGACAGGAATTCGCCTGTATGTCTCTTTTCAAATCGTCAATTTATATTACAATAAATTTATGACAGTGTATAATGGTGACAAGTGGTATGTACAGTCTAAGGTATACCAATACTTGCGCTGGATCATATATACACATATTCATAGCTTCTGTAATAACCCTTCTTACATAGAGTATTTTTGATGTGCTTATTGAACATATCGTCTGGCAAGGACAGAACTGAATCAGGTAATTTATTATAGAAGCGAATACAATGCCCCTTTTAATGGAAATATTTTTTATACCACTGAGTTGGCAAACAATATACCGCATTTATTCGGAAACATCGTGGAGGGAAGTAGATCTCACAATTTCGTATTGTAACTCTTAGTATGTAGAGAGGATGACCTACCCCCGAGATTAGATGATGATAAAAATAATAACGGTATATAACGGGACGGCGGGCACAGTGTCAAGCTTTACATTTACAGAGCTGGACGAGGGTGAAGCGCGGCGACTGTCATGGAATGGAAACGATCTCATGCCTTAGACAGGAGGTCACAGAGAGGCAGGCGACGTCTCCTCGCGGAGACAGCCGGGCCAGCCGGACCAGCCGGACCAGCCAGTCGGCCGGCGACGGCTCGAGATACGACGAGTGGGATTAGTAAATACTGGGCAAGCCTTGACTTTGCACTTCAAGTGGCTGTTAATCTGAACATCACTCGATGTGTCGACTCCAACATACTGATGTCTGGCGATGTACTGCGGGGAAATCCTGGAGCCTGGAAATGGAATGGGAATTGTATCTTGGTGTAGTGTCTAACTATACCAAATTCAATCTATCTCACTTCCAGATCTGTTCTCGTCGACTCAACCCCGAGAGATATTGACTTGGCACGAGTCATTGATACGAGTTCTTCTTCTTCTTCACGTTATCCCGCTTCCTAATCCATTAGGATTGCGGGGTCCGCTATCTAAGCCTAAGGATTTGGCGGACACTGATGTTTATACGGAGCGACTGCCGGCAGACCACAACCCAGGGGAACAGCCAGATCTTTCGTAGGTTAGGACACACGTCTTTCAAAATATATTTTCTTCACGGGCACGTGCAGAAGAAACGAACGCAGTTGACAAAGTATAATGAAATTAATGAAATACAGTTTTGTAGTTCACCAGCGGCAACGTGCTTCAGCAAGGACCGTCCACGACTTGAACACTACGCCCGCGGGGAGACAACTCGAAGAACAGAAATCCCCAAACCCGAACGAACGCGCCGATGTCCCGTGTCTGCCTGTATGTATGTGCTCGTGTCGAACGTGTGCGGCCGTCCTTGCCCTCCACTGGTTTTGGTGGCGAATCACATTAACAGATCGCCTGGTGACCGGTCGGCACGAGCGCCATATCGGCGAGCACTATCAGTCGGTGTCCTTCCAGTGACCCAGCAATTGGTCTCCGATGGTTTTGACATGGTGTATCACGCCCAGAGCGCGCACCGCGCACGCCCGCCTGCCTCCTCACCTCTCTCGTTCGTCACGGGCAGCGTATCGTCTTCGTCTTCACTCCCACTCATTACAATCATACTTGTATTCCACTAGCCATGCGCCTAGTTTCTAATTGGAGGCGGCATCACAGTCGCAGCGGGCCTCGGTCACACACCGGTACTGCACCAGGACCTGTCTGCACGCTGTACTCCCCGCGGCGCTCTGTTCGACGAGCTTTTCTCTCTGGTCTGAGTGTGAGCTATGTTACCGAGGAGTCGTTGAACTATCGTAGTCTCTAATCTACCTGTAACTTCACACCGAGTCCCTCCCGGGTAGGCAGAGAGAACCACACGACTTGGCCCTTACGCATCTCAATAGCTTCTTTAACGTTCATTGCTCTCGTCATGCCCGCTCGCCGGTTTCTAAGGCTCCTGACATCACCTTCTGATAGAACACGATCATTTGGTCGTAGTGGTAAGTGTTGGCCTTCCTCGGCTCCTATATCCTTCCACTATCGCATTGTTTGTCTGTTTCGTATTTCTTGAATTCTTTCTACGTGTTCGCCCATCAGAGCATGCCTCCTTCTATTTTAAAACCGACACTCTTTCAGACCAACTTTGTTTCTTTTTAACGTCATCATTGCGAACACGGTCTCGTTATGGCAAAATTTTTGCACAAAACTCGCATACCCGTACATTAGCGTTGGAAAATTAGTTTGAAATATGTTGTTCCCGAAATTCTTAGGGGGATTCTCCGGGACGGCAGAGACAATCACTCGTTCATAATGGCGTTAATGGATACATTTTAATAATATAAATTCCGCCACCCGAGTGTAAAGCGTAGCCGGCAGCAAACCGTAGCCTATGGACTCTGAAAGTCCCCAGGGACATAACTCGACTACTGCCGACATTCTGAACCATTTTGGACCGACTTGTTTTGAGTAGGTTTCGCTCGATTGCGTTGACTTTGTTTTTTTATATTGTGACGGCGTACCGCCCGATCGGTGCATTCTATTCATTTAGTCAAATTACGACTTTGTTAAAGTTACTTTTAACGGTTTCAAAGTTTTGTAACGATGAAATGCTGTTTCTGTTGTGAAGCTCGTCGCGTTCTGTACAAGTCTGCAGAAGTCGCGGCTTCATCGAACTCAGTTTGACTTCTTTCTTTTCATTTTAGTTAATGTTGTTGCTATATTAGTGTATTTTGTTTTGTTTTTCGCCCATGAAAATGTAGACCGACAAACGAAGGACTAACCCGCACCCGGGTGTGCGTTGGTCATTCTTCCGTGAGGGGCACCCTCCGGGACCCGATGGGAGGGCGGAGGGCGGCGGGGAACTCTCATGAGTACCCTTCCAGACGGCCGAACGAGTTATGTCAGACTAGTGTCGGCGACTTTCAACTTGTAGTGCACAGAGAGAGGTCGCCCTCCATCGTGGATGTGACCGATTCGTAAATTATTTATTTCTTTTATACTACGTCGGGACAAAAAGCAGCCCTAAGGAGCTCCTAAGGAGTTGATGTGTAAGCAGCAGAGGAGGCATGGCACGAGTAATATACTTAATATAGGCTACGGCAACTGCTTTACATCAGGTGAGCCGTATGCTTGTATGCCTTCCGACGTTACGTAAAAAAAAGAAAAATAAATAAAAAGCATAGGTACGCCCCACCTGATGTAAAGCGGTGAAAGTAACCTAATTTGAGGATATTCCGACATCAGCCCGACAGTAGTTTTGTTCGGTGAATGTTTCACCATTATGAATACATTGGCCAACAGTGGCCGAGTTACTTTGTATACTGCAGGACTGCTAATAAACTGGCTAAGACAAGAAAAGGCATGCTCCGTTGGTTCGGCCATGTAGAAATATGAAAGTAAGACGAAACAGATATACAATCCGAAAGTGGAAGGATGTAGGAACCGAGGAAGACCGAGACTCACTTGCCGCGGCCACACTGCGAGTGTTCTATCAGAAGGCGGCGTCAGGAGCCGCGGCCACACTGCGAGTGTTCTATCAGAAGGCGGCGTCAGGAGCCGCGGCCACACTGCGAGTGTTCTATCAGAAGGCGGCGTCAGGAGCCGCGGCCACACTGCGAGTGTTCTATCAGAAGGCGGCGTCAGGAGCCGCGGCCACACTGCGAGTGTTCTATCAGAAGGCGGCGTCAGGAGCCGCGGCCACACTGCGAGTGTTCTATCAGAAGGCGGCGTCAGGAGCCGCGGCCACACTGCGAGTGTTCTATCAGAAGGCGGCGTCAGGAGCCGCGGCCACACTGCGAGTGTTCTATCAGAAGGCGGCGTCAGGAGCCGCGGCCACACTGCGAGTGTTCTATCAGAAGGCGGCGTCAGGAGCCGCGGCCACACTGCGAGTGTTCTATCAGAAGGCGGCGTCAGGAGCCCCGGACACCGGCGTGTGTTTTTTTTATACAACGTCGGGAGGCATACAAGCATACGGTCCACCTGACGTAAAGCAGTTACCATAGCCTATTAACACTTGCAACATATATTACTCGCGCAATGCCTCCTCTGCTGCTTACACAGCAACTCCTTAGGAGCCTACTGGTGACCTCCCTCACACGCAGGAACACAACAACCCTTTAGGGAGTTGTTATTTGGCTGCGGTTTTCTTTGAGGTGGAGGTACTTCCCCACACGGGTTGCTTTCATGCGCCCTACCTCTCTTAAAACACCCAGACCAAGACAAACAGACATGTTCATGCACACAAATGTTTGCCTTGTGTGGGAATCGAACCGACGAGCGTCGATGTCACCGAGCTAGTCAAAAGCGTGTTATGGCTCTCGGTTCTCTCTGCCTACCCCGCAAGGAACCTGGCGTGAAGATATACATACATACATACGTAGGTCTGGTAATAAGGATGAAGTTATGCCTTCATCGGAGTCGTCGGTGATTATAAACCTTCCTTATTGTAGACAAAACAGAGCTGCACACGTTTGTATGTAAACGGGGAGCTGCAGGGTCCCGTCCTCTTGTTGGACCGCCGCAGGCCGCGCGCCGCACGCCGCACGCCGCACCGCCGGCTCACATTAGTCCGATTAGAAGTCCGCGAGTGTTGTGTAACGGCTTATCTTTGGCGAGATGCGGCGGTGCCGTGCCGTAGGTCGGGAGATGGCGCCGATAGCGGCGATACGGTATCACCACGTGGCGCGCCCGCCGCCCGCCCCGCTCGCCGCTCGCCGCTCGCCGCCACCGCTCGCGGAGGCTGCGCCCGGACGGTCATATGAGGCCAGACGAAGGGTCTCACGAAGCTCAAGAATATCGCGTTGTGACACGCCGCCTCGCCGCTCACCATCGGCCCAGTGGACGACACGGGCGTTATCTGCGAGTGCGGGTTGTGTACGTCGGCCGCGGACGGCAATAGGGAAGTGGGCTCTATACTCGCACTACTGCTTAAAAATGAACATATTCAACTAATTCGTTTTTTAATACTTTAAAAAATTTTCATTGTTCGACGTATTATGGTCAA
Source organism: Pyralis farinalis (assembly GCA_947507595.1). Lineage (NCBI taxonomy): Eukaryota > Metazoa > Arthropoda > Insecta > Lepidoptera > Pyralidae > Pyralis > Pyralis farinalis. Next base: position 41,121,353 of record OX382261.1, on the reverse strand, counting down.
AAAGTGACAATCCGACATTTTTCTGTTTAATAAAACTTTTTGGTGACAGATGACTATTTATCGTGAGAATCTTGTCAAATCTGCTTTATTAAACGGAAAATTGTTATATCCCGTTGACATATTTGTAGAATTATTCGCTTATTCTGACAGGAGCGTTACCCTTTGTCGTGAACTCAAAATTTTATCAAAATCAGAAGGTTAGAAGAAGAAGTAGTAAGAAGAAAAACTAATTACCAATCCCAATTCCCCTCAATATCTCTGTTCTCGTTTTCCACTCCTTCCACAGCTAAATCGATCACAACGTTCCTGCCATATAAAAACTTTACACTTCCCCTCAGCCAACACGAAATTCTTCTTCAATTCGTTCACCGTCCGCGCTGCCCTACTCTGGAATAAACTACCACTGCAGATACGAGATGTTCGTACTGTGTCCACTTTCAAGAAAAAATTGAGGGAGTAGGTACTACCTGAAGGCACTAGTTCTAGTGAAAGATAATATATATAATGTGGTTATATTGATGTGGCTTACAATTGAATGCGAAGAAAACCAAAATAATGGTATTTGAAAGAGAGACAACCAGAACGAACACTAGGATTACGGTTGATGATGTAGTGTTGGAGCAAGTGGATGAGTTTGTATATCTTGGAAGCGCTTTTAGAAGCGATGGAAGGTACACCGCTGATGTGGAGAGACGAGTGAGTGCAGGGAATAGCGTGAATGGTGCGTTGGGTAAACTGTTTGGCAGCCGAAATCTAAGCCAGAAGGCACAGCTCGCTGTACACAGCGCGGTGTTAATCCCAACGCTAACTTATGGAAGTGAGAGCTGGGTATGGCAGAGAGAGCATGAAAGTAGAATAAATGCGGTCGAGATGCGAGCACTGCGAAAAATTTGTGGCATAACGCTTGCTGACCGCGTTCGAAATGATGACGTACGAAAGAGAGTTGGACTGAAAGAGAGTGTCGGTGTTAAGATAAGAAAGGGCATGCTCCGTTGGTTCGGACATGTAGAAAGAATGCAAGATGAAAGAATGACGAAACAGATATACAATGTGAAAGTGGAAGAATGTAGGAGCCGAGGAAGACCAAGACTAACCTACCATGACCAAATTGGTCGTGTTTTATCAGAAGGTGATGTCAGGAGCCTTAGGAACCGGCGAGCGTGCATGAAAAGAGCTATGAATGTGAAAGAAGCGAGTGAAGTGTGTAAGAACCGCGTCTTATGGCGCTCGGTTCTCTCTGCCTACCCCGCAAGGGACCTGGCGTGAAGATATACATACATACATACATACATATTGATGTGTATATATGTATGTATGTGTATGTATGCGTGTATATGTATGTATATGTTAAATGTATTTTTACAGAAGTATTTTAACTGTATCATAGTGTAACTGTTTTATTGATCCTTGTTGGCACATATATTTTGTTTACGGCCCTATACAATGTTTTCACATTCATTGGGGTTGGCTGGAAGAAATCTCTTAAAGAGATAAGCTCACCTTTGTACACAAAACTTATAACAAAGATTATTTTGTATATTTATGTGCAATAAAGCATCGAGCAGCGAGAGCACCGATGACGAACACAAGGAACAAATTCAAATACATAGACAATGCGAATATTTCATACATACCCACTCTATATAACACATACCTATCTAATTGATGACTCATTTATTTAAAGTTGGTTAGCTAAATAAATAAACTGACGGGTAAACTAGTTACAGTAAACTAAACCTTATCATGGTCCTATTGAGCCCATTTTGCCATGTAGTGTTTGCCACGAAGGTATTCAGTGTCTTTTTTTTAAATTACCTAATGCTGTGAGTTGTTCGGTATTTGGCGATGCGAGTCCCCGGCTCCCCGGACGTCCCAAATAGCAGGCTCCATTCCGTAGCTGGCTGCATCCAGGTTCTGTCTCCATTTTACACGCAGTCAATACAAAATTATTTGCAAATATGTCATAAGTCGACATAAATGTCACGACAATCCGACAATTGTCAGAAATAATTTCACTGTGGTTTTTTCACATAGGAGTACGTCGAGTTTGATTAAACGCGTTTTTCGTTATTATTGGCGAGAACACCAATAACGCCACAAAGAAGAAATAATAATATCTAATAACGCGTTATTAAATGAGAAATATGTCAAGATTTCGCCTGTTGACTTTTGACATATTTGTCACTTTTATTAAACAGCCTGAGCGCGACAATTGTACAATCGTGTCATTTTTTGAAATATATTTCGAATTGTTAGCTTTATTAAACAGGGCCCAGGTTGTCGCCCGCCCCCCACACCTCCGAGACAGCCCGGTGTTCACTCGCGCGGGTTCCGATTGGGTATCGAGATGCTAATACAAAGACATTTGTCACATTACAGATTACCTGGTACTGTTGAGAAAGATACGGCGTGCACCTGACGAATATAATGTCTTAACCTGAATTTTATTTATTTTATTTTCTTAAAAAGTATCTAGTCATTAATGTGTAGTCGCGTCGTCGTAGAGAGAGCGGCGCGGGGCGCGGGGCGCGGGCCGCGGCGATTACAGGGTATCCATGAGTTCCAAAGTCCACAATTTTTAAACTATTTCAGGTTAAATTAACAGTCCTAAAATCGAAATTCAAATTTTTGCACTCTGAAGTGTGGCTTGTTGTTTTACAGCCGATGTTCCAGCTTCGCCAAATTTTCAGGTTAATCGAACATTTTCATTTTTAAGATAAAGAGTGCATTTTTCATAACTTAAAATAGGCAGCGTTTGGAAGTCAGACCAATCGGTAATCGGTCAAATTGTTGTTCGGTGTGCGGGCGGTTCACAGCACCGCTGTCTGTCTGTCACGTATTGAATCACGAAGATGACACTGTCAAGCAGCGGGCGCGCGCCGCCGGACATGTCCTGGAGTGTGTCGTACGGCTCGAGTGGACAACAATAATACCAATTGTTGAGTTAAGGAAATCGATAAAACCCGTATTGACCAAGATAATAAAAACTCTTAAATACACTAGTGAACATGCTTTCATTAAAGTTGCCTCTTCAAATGGATATTGTTGATGTACTGGCGTTGATTTTAATGAAGACATCACTTTTTACAATACCATCACATGTTTATGCCTATCATGCCAAGCAACGATCGACACTCGCTGTCTCCCCCGTAAAGGACTTGGCATAATGTAACATAACGTTTATCTAAAACTCTTCAATCCTCACCGGAAATACATGAGATCATCAAATGACCAAATATGTACATATTACTACTTAGTAACTGGGATCTAAAACAAAATTAAGAAAAGTTTTTTTATATATTTAATTTTATGGTCGGACTTTAACGGACGCCAAATATATATATATATACGAGTCCAATTCCATATCAACTCTAATTAACGAAACTCAGACAAACAGTTTAAATTATTGGATAGGTATTTCCATTAATTGTAGTAGGTATTGTAATTAGTAACCTAAATGACGTTTTGTTACAAAGTTAACCCGCGATCTCACTCTTTCATTCATGAGCCTTTCATAATGAATTGTCAATATTACCTATGTGTAATTGCCCTCTACAAAGGAACTTAATCTAAAAATGTATGAAAATAACGAAATTCTTTCCTAGTTTACTCGCGATTTATTTGACTGCGAGTAAATAAAATCATAAATGTGTTCCCAATTACGAGTTCTACGATGAAAAAAAACTCGATGACAAATAATGGAAATCTGCACCAAATCCGTTGAAGCGTGCGCGAGCTACATACAATACCGTCGTTCGTGTACCAAACACGAACACGAGAAACGTATACATACGTGACGAATACAGAACATGCTTCTTTTTGAACTCGGTTTAATCAACGGGACAGCTTTCCAAATAAATACACATATCTAATGAATAAAAATGCTACCATCTTTTTGTAGTTGCATTATTTACAATAAAACTAAGGCACAGTAATAATATGCAGTCATTTTATGTAACGCAAGGGTCGTCGAACAATTAATGTTTTCTAAAATATTCAATTGACTGCAAACATCAATAACATAAGTGGTAGATGAAGTCATTCTCAAATAATACATAATGCCGGGCCCGCCCGAGTGCGAAGGGTGCCTCCCGGCGACGAGCGACACAAAGAAAGGAGCGCGGCAGGGCTGGCAGGGCTCGGCACCGGCAGGCGCGCGGGCAGCGGCGCGCGCGCAGCCGTCAGTTGACGAAGGGCGGCCGACCACGGCGCTCGTGACGATCGCGCTCTCTCAGTGAACTGCGACATGTTGCACGAGGCGTGGCCCGCCAGCTGGCACAAGCAGGCGCAGCTCGACATGGAGGCGCTCATCGCAGAGGTCAACAACAACTACATCAAAGGTAAACCGGGCGCGCACTGCTCCGCGCCCCCTGCGGTCTCGGTTTCCGCTACTTGGCAACATTTTTGTTGCTTGTTGCGAGTTCATTTCGTTGCGTTCTACGATTTAAACTAATATTAATTGTGATTGTGACAAATGGTTTGCGGTTTGTATCTCACGCTCGACCATCATCATTACTTTATTATTTCTTTCCGTAGTTCCCTAATATCGTTTATAATTGTGATTCGTATTAGAAATTAAATGTTGCACAGTGATAGATAAGAATTGTCAATGATTTAGTCAATATTTCAATTAGTCAATATTTAGATAAGTATTCGAAGTGGCAACTAATTACCCTAAACGTTACTAGTGACAACAACTAATGGCTGCAAATTTATTTACGTATCATGTATGGTACAAGTAATATGTGCATGTATCTCAGGGTAGGCCGCCCTCTACCGCGGTTCGTAACGCTACCCTTTTATTTAGTAAAATGAACGTTCCGCGGAGGGTGTCGTTGCCGCGAGCGGGCGTCGGGCCAGTCGGAATTGATCGAGACGTGATCATTGTCAGCGTAGTAAATAAATATAGATGCGTGAGAGCGCGCGGCGCGGCGGCCAATGGCGCTCGCTCCCGGCGACGGCGCGGGCGCGGGCGCGGTGTCGTGAGCCGTGTTAACGTGAAGTGTTGCGTGTGCGCAGAGGCGGCGCGCTCGGAGGCCGAGTCGGGCGGCGCGGAGAGCCCGCCCCCCCTGCCGTTCGGCTACGCCCACCCCGCGACGCTGTCGCCGTCCCACTCGCGCAGCTACCAGGAGCTGCGGCCGGCGGGCGCGGGGCTGGCACACGCGCGCGACATGCAGGCCTACGCGCACCTCGAGGAGGTGCTGTTCAAGCCGGCGCCAGGCGGCGGCTCCACCGACGGCCTGTACCTGCGCGGACGAAGCCCCGAGCTGAGCCCGTCGCCCGAGCACCGCGACGACTACCGCACCGCCGTCGTACACTACGAGGCGTACCCGACGCCGCAGCCTTACTCGCACGACCACCACCATCACCACATCGACTCGTGAGTACTGCACGCTGAACACTGTCTATCTACAAATGCATGTCTTGAATACACCGTTATTGTTCACATGGTTTTCAAACACGTATTCCTCTGCGTCTAACGTAATACAAAAATTACTGCAGTCATTATTCATAGTTATATAGTAGCTGCCTGTTGGTCAGACAGGGGCGTCACGTTATGTAACTGATCGTTGGAGTAAGTCGTCGCAACGTGTCCTACGGCACGGGAGACACGTCCCAACTGATGGTGATGATGACTATGACGGCCTGCTTCCCTTGCCCGTGACGCAGTTCTTTCCTTTGATTTTAAACTGTACTCGTAGTCACACAAAATATAATCGAAATCGATTGAGCGCCCCAACTGTATGAATTACTAAATAAACATACTATCGCATTTATATTAATCCTTATTGCTCATCAATTCGCCAATCTGAAAAGGTCGTCACAGACACGAGCTTAGGATATAAAAGTCTCCTTTACTGATTTTTATATACATATATATGAATTCATGAGCTGTATGATCTCTTGAAGCACACAGACATACTATGTTTATGAGTATGGTATGAACCGTAACGTGCCGACGGCGAGCGATACGAAAATGATTTTACATCACCAGACACGCCGCGACAAGAGACGTGTCCACCGGTCACATGAACGGGAATAAGTACTATACGTCGCAGGCCTGCTGTGTGCGATACTGTGGGACAGTGTGGGAGTGTACGGGAGTGTCACGGGAGGTAACGTCACAGCTCGTGCGTGTGGCTCGTGGCTAGTTCTACTTACAGTGATCCCATAAATGCGTATTAATTTACTTCGTTTAACATTCACACTTCATTTAAATTGACGTTTGAAACAATATGCACACGCCGTACAAACTTTGATTACTTTAATTGAACCCTGACCATCATTAGAAATGCCCGGATAATGCGCTGTACGTCACAAAACAAAATAAGTGGTAATCGCCGCGAGCCGACTGGATTGTAGTACTCGTGGACATGGATAGTGTGGGCTGGTAGCTGATGAGGGATCAGTCGGATTCCGATAATACGCCTACGAATCTCAATAAACTAACTATCTTGTTGTACTCGTATTTCGTCCAATCACTCTGTAAGAAAACAGATGCAGCTGGTCACCCTAGTGTTTTGTACAGAATGTTTTGTGTCAAAGTCACAATTGTTCATTGATAGATCGACCTAAAATTCCTGGTCTCTAGTTCGTATTCTCATTGACCCCTAAATTCATCGTTTTTGGATTTATGGCGTATTTGTAAACATCACTTATAGAGAGTAAACATTGTGAGGAAACGGCATGTATAAAAAATTTCATTTCAAAAAACGTGTGACCCAGTCCGTCGGTTAGGTTCATGAGAGGTCTGGTTTTCCCCATGCGTTCCGAAATTCTAATAGCAGTCGCTTCGTATCAAAATCAGTACTTTCACCAAATTCATAGTTCGCAGTCCTCGCCAAGTTTAATTGATTAGGAAACAGGATGACACCAGGCAGAAGAAGAACATTGGCTTGAAATGTCGATCATTTGTACAACAGCCCTCGCCGCGGGCGCCCTCGGCTCAGGACACCGTGGTGGAGACAGCCCCGCGAGCTCATCTCACATTCACGCTCCAGATACATTAAGCGATCTTCATATATGTCACTATAACGATGTTGTTCACTGGTATTGTTTACTACTCGCGCCCGTCTCTGCGGCCCTGCGGCCCGACGGAGAAGCTCACCGCGCTGTGTAAAGAGCTGTGCTCGGGGTTTCTCTACGTGATGGAATCAGAAACGAGGATATCCGCAGTAGAACTAAAGTAGCTATCTGACATAACCTAAAGGAAGGTGGCCGGCCGCATTGCTCGGAAGGACGTAGAGCCATACGAGCACACGGCCACCTAAAGAAAGGCGGTTATGGTAACCTGTGAACTCTTGCAAAACATTATCACCCGCGCGATACCACCTTTGCCGCCATACACAGCTACTCCTTACGAGATTATTGGCGATCTCACTGACTCGCAGGAGCACAACATCTCTCCAGTAGTTATTATTTGCCTGCGATTTTTGTGGGGTGGAGGTGCTTCCCCAGACGGGCTGTCATTATACGCCCCTCTCTCATCACCGGCTGGAGCTCTGTGAACGGAGGCGTTGAGGCGGCGTACGGTCGTGTGACGTCACATAACAATGAGTAATGGTGTGATGTGTCAAGTATACACGCGTTACTTGTGGAGGTGGCGCCGCGGCGGGCCGGGGCTGGCCGGGGCTGGCTCGCCGCGTGTTCACGACGCCGCGTGGGAAGGGAGCCGGTGCCGTTGGCATTGTCCGTGCTATTCGAAGACAGACACACCAGACGTGTGCGTCACACGCACGCGGTGCACGCTGCGGGTCAGTGGACAGGCTTTGGTCAAAGGGTGGTAGAGCACCGTGCTGCATAATCTGGAGCATCTCCACCGAGGAAGTACCCCCTCTTGGCCATGGTCAAATTACTATTTCTAGGAGACTAGTTGCGTTCTCTTGTGTGAGTGACGTCACCAGTGAGATAAGGACCGGCCGCGCTGGTGGCGGCGGTAGTGGTAGCCGCGGGAGACTTGGTGTTACAATCGGCAGGTTACGGCGACCACTTTCATGGAGCGAGCCTTCCGCTTGTTTTCCGCGTGATGTATATACAAAAATACTTATTTACCTAGACTCCGTAAAGTGGAACATTAAGTATGCACATACATTGTCGACGCGGTGAGAACACAGAACGAATCGCGAACTGTACACTCGTTAAATTAATTCGAAAGCTGTGTTTTGTTTCCTTAGTAGTTATTTCCTGGTCGCGAGCGCGCGGCGGCCCTCCCGCGCGCGATGTCCTCGCGACCATTGCCTTCTATACTTCTCAATAATAGGAACCACCCGGCTGGCTGTACGTACAAACAAGCTGTAGGCGATTCATAGAAACGGACGGCCGGCAGCGGTATATATGTAGTATGCGATCGGTACGCATCGCCTGCTAGCTGTGGCATACTAAAAACAAATCTGTAGCTCTCATGGCGAAGCGAGCGCGCCGTCGCAAGGTCAAGGCACACTTTCATTAGCTGCGATATGTTTGTTTGAAATTCTTGCAAATCATATCTATATATATAAAAATGAATGTTTGTCTATATGACCTCTATGGACTCAAAAACGGCTGGGCAGATTTTGATGAAATTTTCAGTAAATCTTCAGGTTAGCGGGCGATAGCTAGTTTTTTATATTTTCGTGCAAACCCCCACCGTGTTTAGTGTAATAATAGCTCCTGGTTAATACTTGATAATGTACGCTCGCGTGGCGACCTATGTACTAAGCCTTATCATCCGACTCCAAAATTCTGCACTGCTATGTGTTAACGTCACAGTATTTGCTACCAGAGAGCTATTCTTTAATAGATTCGAATGTGTATCCCTGTTCCTGACTATGCTCTACATTTTAATGCAGCCTCCTAATCCTTGTTGTTATCACAATATCCATCATGTGCTCGTCAGACATTTATTACAGTGATTTTCCTTTTGTAACTTTTAAACTTTACAAGGAGCCTTCAAAACTACACGTTAGTATGCAATTCCCGAACCAAAGCAAAGCGCACACGGGCGGGCATGCATGAGCGGGCCGCGGTCGACGAATCGGTTCCATACTCACCGCTGATCGGTATTGAATCGGCGGCCGCGGGTCCATGATCTCCAGCTGCGAGATATTCGTAGCATCCAGTGCGTGTGACGTGGTCGCATGGTACACGTCAGCGCCAAAAGGGGAGTTGTTTTCAGTGTTCATGCAAACTTTTTTTAATTTATTTGCATTAACAAACAGTTAACACAAATAAATTAAAAAAGTGCGCAAATAACTTTAACGGCTCGCTATTTACTTAATTACGTTTACTAATTTAGGTATTGAAACGTATAATGATAATAAATGTTATGCTTTAGATGACGATTTGTAAACAACATGATAAACAACGCCACAGTAAAAATCTTCTCATTTTTACGAATTCCGTGCATTATATAGAAGATCTATTAGCCGTAGTAGGACAAGATTTGATTAATTTGGTACTCGATGAAAATAATAAGTATAATTCGAACGGACCTGTTTATTTCTACTAAATGATCGTGTAATCACATGAAATATACTTCAATTGAATGAATGATATATTATCATTTTATTTTATCTTCGCTTCGCACGCGTGAGATTTGGGCTTTTACTCTCCAGCCTGCAAATTCTTTCTGTTAAAAAACAGGCAAAGTTCAGGGCCTTGCTTTGTAAGTAATTACCCTAGAATTCATCGCGTGGCATTATTAACTATATATTATGAACTTATATTAACAAACATAATATATAACATTAGGGAGGCAACGTATATTTATTTTACTTTTATTACCTACATAAAAAATGCGTAGTTATTTTATGTCAAAAAATATGTATTCTGTGAATATAATAATAATAAAATCCCAAACTTACCGATATTTCCCCCTAATTTTAGTAGTAGTTTTTAATTTTTAAGCAGGCCCCTCTAATATTTACGGGATAAAAAGTAGCCTATATTCTGCTCTTAACAGTCCTACCAGTTACCTACCAGTGAAAGTCCCGTCAAAATCGGTTCAGCCATTTCGAAGATTAGCCTGGACAAACAACAGACAGACAGACAAAAAAGTTAAAAAATCTTGTTTAGGCTTTGGTAACGTGAAAATAACAATATGAGCTTAAGATAAAGGCTTTATTTTGTAATCACAGACAAACATTTCAATTTTATTTATATGTATAGATATAGCATTTACAGTTACTCTACTTAAAATGAAATCTGTTAAAAAACATTACAACTTATATATGTATTTAAACGATCAATTCTTGTATAATTATATTCTTGAATCTCAGAAACGGCTCTAACGATATGGCTCAAATTTTATGCTTGGATAAGGTTTTGCTCCCGCACTGAGAGTTCCGTAAAAAATATTATTTACATATATTACAAATTTACTGATTTCCGATTTTTTCCTTTACTTGTGCTACATGACATTGCTTCTTACCCGATTTCATGATTGTAAGTCAACGGGAAGTACCCTATAGGTTTTGATTCCCTTGCGAGTGTCAAAATATGCGATTAAACGATACATAAACAGCCATATCTTTTGATTGCGTTGACTTAGAAGTTTGATTTATTTACTGCTCGAAGGGATTGTAGACCTGAGTATTGATATTAATTTTAGCTTGATAGCTCCACCCGTTCCTGAGAAAAAGGGTCTTAACAGACGTACAGATAGACAGACATACGAAGAACAAAGGGATCCCGTATGGGTTCAGTTTCTCCTTTTAAGGCACGGAATCCTAAAAATCGATCGTTTCTCGATAAACTTGTTATTAAAGTACAAAAAAATAATATTTTAAAGTATCACAGAAATGTTAGAATAATGAAGGTATATTCTTTGATAAAAAGACCTTAATAACGTTCAAACTTAAAGATCGAGGAATCATGGCCGACTGCGACCACGGAGCGCCCTCTAGTTCGTAACAACTTGTATTTAACAAGTGGTCCATATGCTTGTTTGTCTGCTGACGTTGTAAGACATTGACAATTTTTGTAATTAATGAGTATATGCTTATTTCGTTACATACACACATCAAAAGTGTCTAGGGATCAACATATATTTTTGCAATAACTTTTCTCCTGATTGATATTAATTAAAATTTTCTTTAAGGATTCATCAAATAAAGTGTTTTCGTTTGTCTACAGTAACGATAAACCAAGTCACCTTTGCATTAATAAAGAAATTTGCCATTTTCATAATAAAGGGATTTTTGACATTTGAACCACTAACATTAAAGTTCGAAAAAAAGACTGAAATAACAGTTTTCTTTAAAATTTTATTGGGTAACTTAAACAATTAATAATCCGTGTTTCTACCGCGAACACTAACAACACAAGAACATCGGTTTGGCGTACTCAAAATGAGTTCATCCAAATCACGCTGTGGAATGGCCGCCCATGTTCGTTGCAACAACAAAAAAAGATCTTGCGACTGGATACCCTCCATATTCGGCAGAGCTCTTCTCTGTAGCATATCCCATGCATGCTCAATCGGGTTCAAGTCTGGCGACTGAGCAGGCCAGGGCATGACATTGATGTTAGCTGCGGCGAGAGTCTGTCTTACAACTCTTGCGGTGTGCGGTCGTGCATTATCATGCATTAACTGAAATAAGGGACCGATTTGCACTTGTAGAGGAACGATGACGTCTGATACAATCGTCTCAGCATAAATTTGAGCGTTGAGGTTGCCTCTGATCCAAATCAACTCAGTTCTTCCGCCGATCCAAATACCCGCCCATACCATGATGGTTCCACCACTATAAGGATGGACTTCCTGGCAGGATTTTAATCGCTGTTGGCGTCCAGGGGTTCTCCAGTGTCGTATACGTCTTGTATCCGGTCTCATACCAAAACGAGACTCATCAGAAAAGCACACGAAACGCCATTGTTCTTCTGCCCAATTTCTGTGTTCAAGAGCCCATTGATATCGAATCCTACGATTGTGCATTGCTATAGGTGGTACCCTTAGCGGTCTTCGGGAATGAAGGTTCACTTCATGCAAGCGGTTTCTGACTGTTTGGTCGCTAATTAAGTTCCCTGAAGAGTGATGAAGCGTCACGGCTAACATCATGGCGGTTATTGTTGGAGCTCTTCGAGTTGTGATTTGAATGTATCGGTCTTGTCTCCGTGTGGTGCAGCGATACCGTCCTCCATGGCGCTCAGCCACGGTACCAGTGCTTCGGTAACGTGTCCAAAGTCGACTGATAACACTCTGACTTGTATTCAGAGCTAAAGCCACAGTACGTTGCCGGGAACCAGCTTCTATCATTCCCACGGCTCTGAGCATTTCTTCCCTGCTTAAATGACGTCGCCGCTCCATAATAACGTTGGTTTTAATCAGTAGTAGGGAAACAGTAGCACTAATAATGTCTTCAATGCGTTGTATGTTTTTATAGGGAAAATATTGACAGCTGATTTTCATCTTTTACTCGAATTTGATTGACAGTTCCTGTTTCAAATTATGAAATGCACCAAAAAGGATCCATATAAATTTATAAAATCATAAATTTATTACAAAGCCACATCTCAATCTCAAGAAATCCGCATAAAAATGCTTGATCCCTAGACACTTTTGATGTGTGTATGTGTGAGATTAACTAGTGCGCATAGGGACATAGGCAGTTTCTATGTCACACACTGGGATCTGTACCGTAAAGGGAGTCACACACTGCGTAGATACGATAAGATATCTGTATCTGAGCGCATATCTTTCAATACCGCTCTCTGTGTAATTCAATGAACTAACACACTGCGCAGATAATATATCTTTTATCGTAAAGTATCTGTGAGCACGGGCATACATTGAAAAATCGTAACAATGTCATCTGATTTTACAAATATATCTGCAGATACAAATATGTCATAGGATTTTACCTGCAGATCAATACAGGATGATCTGCGGTGAGACGGTAGCTGTGGTTTATTTACAGTATTTTAGAAATCTTTCTCAGTTTATATATTATACCAGCTGTGCCGCGACTTCGACCGCGCGGAATTTTAAAAAAAAGTTATTGTTCAAATATAATTTTATTTATTTGATTTGATTATAAGTAGGTACCTAAATAAGCAGAGTATAATAGCGAACAGCAAAATAATAATAGATATGTATTATAAAAAAATCTAAAATAAAAGTAGCCTAAGTTACTTCTAATTACATCAGCTATCTGTCAGTGAAAGTCCCGTCAAAATCGGTCCAGCCGTTTCAGAGATTAGCCGGAACAAACAGACAGACAAAAATTGAAAAAATATTCATTTTGGTATATGTACCGTGTATACATCCATATGCATTTAGTAAAAACCGGTTATTTTAATATTACAAACAGACACTCCAATTTTATTTATCTGTAGAAATATAGAGCTATCTATTTTTGCAGCGTACCTAGTCGTTCAACTCATCATCAGCAAAACTTGGGTGTTATATTCAATTAAGAGAATTGAATTTTCAATATTTGCCTGACTATCTGTCATCCATAATTATGTTGAAAAAAATAATCATAATAATTCATTATACGTAGTAGCACTCTATGTAATCAATACGCACCAAAAAACAAGTCTAGTAAGCTTTGGGAGTAAACGTATCATTTCGTATATTATAGTATCTGCGTAGTGTGCGATACTTTAAGATAATTACGTTTTTATACACAGATAAAATATTATCGTATCTGTGTAGATTGTGACTCGCTTAATTCTACTAAAAAACTTAACTGCTCTGCTGCTCGCACTGCACTGCGCGACTTGCGTGAAAATTGACTTGTGTGAAATTCCGACGGTTCGTTATTTGTTATATATATACTCGTACGTATGCGATCTAGCCGCGGCGACTGCAGCGTTTGTGAACCTGCTTCTTATTCTGCTGCGGCCCGTTTACTGCAATATAGTCGTATTCTGATAAAATTGACATTTGTACGTCCTAGTAGATTAGCTTGTCACTCGATGTGCAATTGTAACTCTTGTTACATATAGTCCAGTCAATAAAGCGAGGAAATCGATCGAATAAAAAGTTTCTTATAGGAAGATCAAAAAAAAATTCTTTTTGCATTATCTTCTATGAGTCCTTTAGGTCATTCGTGACTAGCAAGCGAAGTGACCAGCCCCCCCAAAACTAAGAATTAACCGCTTTCTCACCCCCCATTTAAAAAAAAATGGAAAATATAGTAAAAGTGAAAATTAAGGACTGAAAATGTCCCCTAGTAGGTTTTATGGGGTCGCTGATCACGAATCCGCTATTAGTTTTCCGGAAAATTCTCACGGGGGGCGGAAAATCGGATAATTTGGTTAATTTTCCTACTTTTTACTGCTTTCTTCGGTGTTGTCAATTTGGGCTCGCACCTGAAGATGAATAATGATGTTTTGAAAAATTGTGGAAAATCTGGTATAAGAAAATTTTAAATTTTGGCGATATGAGCGTGTAGCATGTCATTATATGGGTTTTCTGGGTCACTACTCACGAATATGCTATCAGTTTCCTGGAAAATCCCCCATGAAAAGAGTAAAATTGGAAAATCTTGTTAGATTTTTTTATTTTTTTGTCGTTGTTACTGATAATAAAGTGCTCCAAAATAGTGTTCAGTGTTACGAACGAGTTAAACGAAACAAGATTATCATAAAAGTCGGAAAACTGTGGAAAATCTGCTATAGGAAAATTTTAAACTTAGGCGATATGAGCGTGTAGCAGGTCATTTTATGGGTCTTTTGGGTCGCTGATCATGAATGTGCCATTAGTTATCCGGAAAATCCACATGGGAAGCGGGAAATGTTATTGATATGACCAAGATATATAAAAAATATATTTTCATCAAGACATATACTTATTTATTAATGTATGTATGTATTATAATATCTGTATATGTAGTTATAGGAATGTAGTCTAAAGTGGTTCACTGACCCCCTGGAAAAAAACTCCAGGAACTTATAAAAAAAAGAAATCAACTTTTAAAATGTTTATACTACGTTTTCCACTTTTTCTGCCGTTTTTCATAAATTAATTTCGTTTAACTTGTACGTAACACTGGATGGCAATTTGGAGTACGTTATTATCAGTAAAGAGAAAAAAATTAAATGACAAAAATAAAAGATAAAAATTCTTTATTTGCCTTTAGACCCTCACGGGCACTTAGACACGTCTTACATTTTCAATATTATATCTTAACATTATTTTTTTTAATTTTTCTCTTTTTTAATCTACTAGCATTTCAAATGACCATTGGCGAAGAAGAAATGCCAAAAGAAACTTGCCAAGATAGGTCTTTTTTTTCAAATCATCTTATACATATTAAAATAAATATAAAGTTATGTGTGTACATATAGTGATATCAAGTGGTACAATTAAAGTTATATTAATTCATGTGCTGAATCATTTCCATACATCTCTGTCAGTTAGATATTCATCGATTCTATAATAACCCTTCTTACATAGAGTATTTTTGATGTGTCTTTTGAACATATTGTCTGGCAAGGACAGAACTGTTTCAGGTAATTTAGTATAGAATAGAATACAATTTACCACAAAAGATCTACTAGTCTTAGCAAGCCGATGTACTGGCATACGCAATCTATTCCTGCTTCTAAGATTTTCAGTACATTTTGAAAACGAATTTATATTTTTACGAGCGTACATTATTTTCTCATAAATATTTGAGAGGTAACCGTGAGGATATTTATTTCTTTAAATAGTTCTCTATGTGATTCCCTGGAGCCCATGTTATAAATAGAGAGGATGGCTCTCTTTTGTAATATGAAAATAGTTTCAATATCAGCCGCTTTTCCCCACATCAGTATACCATATGACATAATTCTGTGAAAGTAGCTGAAATAGACTAAGCGAGCGGTAGCCACATCCGTCAATTGTCTAATTCTCCTAACGGCATATGCGGCAGAGCTGAGCTTACTGGCCAGTTTATTTATGTGGGCGCCCCACTGCAATTTTGAGTATCGTAATTCCAAGAAATACAGTATCATTAATAAATTCTAGCATATTATTGTCAATGAAAACTAGTGTATTGGAAGACGCCACATTTGGAAGACTAAATTTTATACATTTGGTTTTAGTTGAATTTAATAAAAGATTATTGCATGTGAACGAATTTAGAATAGCAGATAGAACACTATTTACCTTGTCAATATTTTCGCACCGGCGGCGGCGAGCAACATTAAAAATTAAAGAAGTGTCATCGGCAAACAGTATCTAGTATATCCGCCGTTTTTTGCACCATGTAGGGCAGATCATTTATATATACTAAAAATAAAAAGGGTCCCAATATAGAGCCCTGGGGCACCCCAATATTAACATTACTGCCTTTAGATTTGACCCCATTTATGTCAACAGTTTGTATTCTATTGTTTAAGTAAGTTACGATCAAATCATGGGCTTTACCTCTTAACTCCATAATGGCACAGCTTGAGCAATAATGTCCGAGGGCCGACACAATTAAAAGCTTTGGAGAGATCACAGAATACCCCAATAGCATCCTGGGATCTCTCCCATGCGCTAAGAACATGCTTGACCAATGCCACCCCCGCATCTGTAGTGGATTTACCTGCTGTAAATCCGTATTGTGAATTATGAAAAATTTCATTGGTCTTAAAATAGAGTTGTAATTGATCAAGCATTAGCTTTTCGAATATTTTACTCAATACTGGCAAAATAGATATGGGTCTATAATTCCCCAGTTCACTTTTTTCACCAGAGTTGAATAATGGAATTAATTTACTAAATTTCATCAAGTCTGGGAACACACCCATATCTATACATTGATTAAAAATAAATGCCAAGTGTGAAGCTATTGACTCAATAATATAATAGAATACTTTTATGGTCATTCCCCAATGATCTTCTGAGTTTTTAATGTTTAGCTGTTTAAAGGTTTTAATTATATTGCTTGATTGAATATGTGTAAATTGGAAAAGCTTCACTCTTGGTTGTACATTTTCCTTTAATAACTTCGCAGCAACATGAGGAGATGAATTGAGGGAGTCAGTGGTAATATAAGGGATATTAGTGAAGTAGTCATCAAATAGATTTGCTACTTGTTTAGCAGATGTTACAGTTTGATTATTATGTATAATAGAATACTCGTTACCGCGTGGTTTATCTTTACCTGTTTCCTTTTTAACAATATCCCATACTGCCTTTTTTTTATTTGACGACTGCTTAATTTTGTTTTTAATATACATTGATTTTGCAACTTTGCAAACATTTTTAAATATTTTGGAATAATTTTTAACATATTTAACAAAGTCTGGGTCAAATCTATATAATAAGTATATAAATAAACAAAAAATCCTGAATTTTCACTTTTCAAGGTGATATTTTGATAAATTGATAGCAAAGTCATGATCAGCGACCCAAAAAACCCATATGTTGACCTGCTACACGCTCATATCGCCTAAGTTTGAAATTTTCCTTTACCAGATTTTCCACAGTTTTCCGACTTTTTTGATAATCTTATTTCGTTTAACTTGTTCGTAACACTGAACTTTAATTTGGAGCACTTTATTATCAGTAACATCGAAAAAAAAACAAAATAAACAAGATTTTCCACTTTTCATGGGGGATTTTCCAGGAAACTGATAGCATATTCGTGAGTAGCGACCCAGAAAACCCATATATATGACCTGCTACACGCTCATATCGCAAAAATATAAAATTTTCTTATACCTTTTATACATTTTCCACAGTTTTCCGAAGATTTTCCACAGTTTTTCGAAATTTACGTCTTGACATCAGAAACATCATTATTCATCTTCAGGTGCGAGCCCAAATTGACAACACTTGCTTGCTTTCTTCGCAGTAAAAAGTAGGAAAATTAACCAAATTATCCGATTTCCGCTCCCCGTGTGAATTTTCCGGAAAACTAATGGCGGATTCGTGATCAGCGACCCCGAAAACCTACTAGGGGACATTTTCAGTCCTTAATTTTCACTTTTAATAAATTTTGCAATTTTTTAAAAAATGGGGGGTGAGAAAGGGGTTAATTTTGAGTTCAAGCGAAGTGACTAGCCCCCTCCCCAACACCCCCAAGTGTTGGGGAGGGGGCTAGTCACTTCGCTTGCTAGTCACGAATGACCTAGAAGACTCATAGAAAAAGATTTTGTTTGATCCATCTTCGTATAAGAAACTTTTTTATTTCCCCGCTTTATTGACTGGACTAATACGGTATAAGACCTTCGTAGCGTGGTCAAAATGGCAGAAGTTTTAAAAAGGTTTGTGCAGTTTCACTGTCGCTGATCGTAATCAACTTCCGCTGTGAAATGAATGTGACAGAAGACCAGCGCGGAGTACGGTGGTAATGCACTCTTCATACACGTATTCTAATAATACTTCAACACTTTTTTTAATACAATGTCGGCAGGCATACGGCCGTCACACGGCCCGCGAGATGTAAAGCAGTTACCGTAGCCTCATGGACACTTGCAACACAGGAAGTATCTCTCGAGCGCTGCTACTCCTGCTGCTAACACAGCAACTCCTTAGGAGCAGCTCACTCACTCGCAGGAACTCAACAACCCTTTAGTCTAGCTAGAGTATTGTTATTTGGCCGCGGTTTTCTGATATCCAGATCAAGACAAAAAGGAAAGGTTCGTGCATACAAACATTTTTCCTGTGTGGGAATCGAACCAACGAGCGTCGGTGTTAAGTAGCTTTGCTTACCGAGCTCCCCAATGCGTGTCATGACATGAGTAAGGAGGTACAACTCCACGTTTCGTGCAAATGAAGGTAAATTTTCATTTTGGCGGAGCGCGAGTCAAGCTTAGTGTATTAATTTAAAGCGACGACTTGGTTAATGAAGATGAGGTATTCTGTGTGTTCTAGTGGGCATTCAACCACATCTTCTGCAACTGTACACAGAACTTAGTTTTTTCACGGTGAAGCATCTAGTATCCGATTGGATCGTATAAATGTAGTAGACTACAATAAAGTCTAGTCTTAGAAATACACATTTGGTCGTTGACTACAAAAATTGGTGAGATGTTCGGCGCGGCGCGCGGCGGTCGTCAGCGGGAGTGTAACGCGGTGCTCCAGTTAGCCGTCGGGGCGCAGCGCGGCGCGGTCGATCGTCCTCGGGCTGTTATCAGCGCGCGCGTGTGTGCGGGCCGTGCGCACGCGGCGCGCCGCTGTGTGCTCGCCACGCCGCGAGGAGTAGGCGGCCGCGGCGCGCGTCTTCCTGCGCCCTACAATAATGCATGAAAAAGTACGCTGAACGAAATTAGCATCTAATGCCCTATTAGCTCGCATCGGCAAGGGCGATATCGGCGTGCGCGAGCGCCACCGCCGCGAACGGCGAACCGGTTCCACGCGGCCGTACGCGCGCTGTGTCGTTCATTATAATTTTAATTGCCTCCCGGTAGGTGTAGGTACAGAGCCGACTCACTGTTCGCGACAACGGCTCATTGTTTATACAACGTTCACTTATTTTTGCCATTTAATTGTCTCTCGGCCGGATTTATCTCGCATAGTTATTACGACTGCGGCCTGCGAAGGAAACATGTCCCGGCGGGGCCCGCGGCCGGCCGTCGCCGGGCGGCAGGGCACAGTACCTACTGCCGCTGTGACGCGACGCTCGCTTCGATTTAGCTATAGATTTACATAATTAATTTGTGTATAAATGAACGGTTGGGATGTAAACCATTATCGTTAGAGCCGAGCCTGCGATCGCGGCGCTGGCTATGGCGATGGCCCTGTACTTACATCACTACTCAGAACAAAACAGGGGGCACCATGTATTTTGAGTAATCTCGTCTAACTGAAGAGTTTGGCGGTTGGTAAATGAATAAATTGATTGAATTAATTATTTTTAATGTCAAAACTTAAAAACTTGTTGAAAAAAATATATACAAAAAATACAGTTATACCTTGTCGGTGAAAAACTTAATTTTGTCGAAAAAACAACACTTCGAGTTAAATCAAAGAAAATGGAAAATCAATAGTGAAATTATTGTACTTGACGTCTCTTCATTAACGTGAATGTTGTTCTCGCTTTCGAAGATATTCTCGGTGCACGGTACACTTACACTCAGGGTAGTCAGGGTACACTCGCGACCAGGTGTTGCACTGTTTCGTGAGGAATTTGTTCCTAACTTACCTTCAGCAGAAGTATGAGTTGTATGTCGTTGTAAACAGGTTGGTTGGTGTTCCGGACGTTTCGCATCAGTAGATGCCACATATGTTCAATGGGGTTAAAGTCTGGACTGTTCGCGGGCCACGGCAACGCCTGTATTCCAGCATTTTCTAGGGCGTGTCTATCATCAACTTGAAACTTACACCAATGCAGTCAAACGTAGGTACCGGTTTCCTTGTACTTACGCTGGTTGCCGTAACTCTGCCTGATCTTTTGGATACTCTCCCAGTCTCTTGAAATCGATTCCAAGCATTCTAGAAAGCTGTAAGTAGTTAAAAAGCGAGCTTTAGAGCGCTACGAATAGCTTCTTTTGACTGTTGTAATGGCCCCAGTTGTGATTTGCAAGACCATATGTCTTATCAAAATGCTAATCTCATTTAGAGTACCGTGTGGTCATAAAATTTCACCTCTAAACAGGTGAATATTATAACTGACAATATTGAGGACCGTGCCAGCCCGTTAAACTCGTAAAAAAGTTTGTAAACATTTATATTTATCGCGTATGTTAAAGTAACACGACACCTACTTGAGTCTACTTGATTATGCTTCAAAGTTATTAATATAATAAATAATAATAAATCTGCTCTAATATCAAAGTAACGAATGGCCCTTATGTTGTTTTGACTAGTAGGTGTATAAAGAATCATGTACAGTGTAGTCCGTGCTTGTGTTTGTACACAAGACAAATACGCTGACCGTCGCCTGTGCACGGTGTGAGCCTCACTCGCACTTAGCTCAATTCATTCAAACTCAACAATTCAAATTTTGGACAGCTGCGGTAGCTTATATACAATCGACTTTTAGGCAGACTGTGATAAAGTGGGGGCGGGGTAATCTAAAGACAGATATAAATATCGGGTGCCCAGGGATTTATTTCGGGCTATTTTTTTATTTGAGTATATGTAGGTAAGTGATCTGCCGTACGTGGTGCGTAAAGCGACCGACTACTCTGGCCATAAATACTCTTACATACAAACTTTTCTTTTCAACTCTTCAATTATTTTCTTCTTAACCATAAACTTTCGATTTCCCGCCGTTTTACATATTTTTTTCGAATTTATAATCGAATTATAATATGGAATGGGGCATTAAAGAAAATATGATTGGAGTGATTGCCTTGCACAAAGTGGGTATGGAGCCCACTCTCTCACAGGTCATATTCAAGACACTTCAAAAGCTTGGTATCAGGCGTATGTTTGTAATTCGTACTCAACTTTTGTGTCTCTTAAGAAATCTCTGTAGGAAGCAGTGCCTAAATTTCTCATGGAAACAGTGCGTAAATCCATAACTTCATGGCCAGACAGATTAAAAGCCTGTATCGAAGCCCAAAGGTGCCCATTTCGAATATACTCATTTTTTATTTTTGCTGAGCCTTCCATAAATGTGTGTGTACATGTATGTACAGTACAACTTATATGTACTCATATAAGTTTTATTAAGATTTCTTGATAAAAAAAATAAATGCATATTCTATACATATAACAGAAGTAATGGCCGGAGTAGGTATTTTAGATGATACCATTTTATTTTGAATGTAATCCGTGTTCCGTCTGCCATTAGGTAGACCGATTCTACTAAAAAACTGCAACTGCACTGCAGCGCGGCGTGTGTCAAAATGCGTACATTTTGACGTTTCGTTAAACGTCACTGCTGTCATATCGCTTGAAGAAATGTCAAAATGTACGCATTTTGACACAAGCCGCGCTACAGTGCTAGTAGAATCAGCCTACTGAACTGGTGCACGTGCAATAATATTTTATTAAATTCATACGGTTACGGCGAAATGCAACTGACCTTGAAACAGTTTTATTTTATAGTACGCGTATATCTATACATACACAGTACACATAATAGTTCAAAGAAATAAATATCTTCATTGTTACATCTCAGTTTTTTAAAGTAATACAACATAGTGAGTCCACGTAAAAATATAAAGTTATTTTCAAAATTAATTGATAATCGTAGGAACTGCAGCCAGTATCGTCCGCGGCTCGCTGGGACCGGACCACTTTACTTGCTGTAAATCGGACACGATTCTATAATAACTTTCCTGGAGCCGATTACTCCTATCCTGACAATATCTTCAAAAATTACATCAAAATACTCATTGTAATGAGGGATGTAATGAGTTGATGAATAGATCTACCTTACAAAAACGTTACAAAACGATGAGTACAGGCCGCCAAGGCAATATATATTTATGTTGGCTAGCGGAAATTTGAGGGAAACGTATGTTATATACATGTTGGTAACATTGTTTTGTATCATTTTATTCATTGACGACACTATGGTTACGACTCGTCCTCAATATAAATCTGGTGACGAACAGATGAGAAGGGAGCAGTGAGTTGAATTGTGTTGGCCGGTTTGTATCCAGATACTTGCCAATCGGCGTGGACCACCGCGTGCAGAGGCGGCGACTGTAAACATATTAGTGAGACTAGCCCGACAGAGGTAGAGTGCCCGACTGCGGAAGTACCTCCGCCTCACAAAAAAACTGTACACAAATTACAACTCCCTGGTGGGTCGTTGAGTTCCTGCAAGTGAGTGAGGATACCAGTAAGCTCCTGAGGAGTTTGCTGTGTTAGCAGCAGAGTTTATGTGCCTCCTGTCGTTTGTATAAAAACCCTGAAGTCCCAGTGGTACGGATCCCGTGGGTGCGCGGGCCGGCGTGTGACGTCACGCGGCCGCCGGCCCATGAATGAGTTGCTAGCAGACAATGCCTCGTACGCGGACGGTGTCCGGTGTCGAAGGTCGCAGCGAGAGAGCGCGCTGTCGTCGTACAATGGCCGCCGCGGACGTGACCAGTACACTCTTATTGATATTATGGACGTGCTTCCATGTATCAAATATGGTGTGTTTTTATTGTGTGAAAGACAAGGCGCTGCCCGCCGCGCCGCCCGCCGCGCGCCGTGACGTGTCTCGCGGCTCACGGCCGAAGTGTACACGTGGTGCACAGAGCGCAGCGCGCGGTGAATAGCGCTCCGTGATCACTAAACACAACATACAATTTAACTATATTTGTTTATTGTTTGGTAAAATAAACAGCTTTCATATAGAATATAGACAATTATATAGTAGGTGTATTTTAACAAATAAGGTTTTATTTCGAAGATTTTAATGAGAAGAATCCAGAACTAATGTAAGGATTACGATTGATGATGAAGTGTTGGAACAAGTGGATGAGTTTGTATATCTTGGATGCGCTTTCAGCAGGGATGGAAGGTACACCGCAGATGTGGAGAGACGAGTGAGTGCTGGGAATAGTGTGAATGGAGCGTTGGGAAAACTTCTTGGCAGTAAAAACATGAGCCAGAAGGCACAACTCGCTATACACAATGCAGTGTTGGTCCCAACGCTAACTTATGGAAGCGAGAGCTGGGTATGGCAGAAAGAGCATGAAAGTAGAATAAACGCGGTCGAAATGCGAGCGCTGCGCAAAATTTGTGGCGTAAGGCTTGTAGACCGTGCTCTGCTTCACTCTGTGACGTTCCTGATTGTAAGCCTGCAGCACTGTATGTTTGTTTGCGTGTGTTTGTGAAAGTAACAGAGTGTTATCTATCTATCTATCTGCCAAGTCCGACCATTACTTCTGTTACAATGAATATGCATTTATTTTTTAATGAAGTAATGTAGTCTTAATAAAACTTATAGTACATATTTATGGAACACTCACCCAAAACTCGTACTAATTCTATTCAAAATGGCTACCTTTGTTTTATTCTAGACACGTTGAGGTCTCATCGGAGCGTAGTTGTGTCTGTTTTCTGCGGTCTTTACTTCATTTACGTTTTAGTTTGTTTGTTTTAAACTTTAACAATTATTAAACGACTGAAATGAACGGCTACTCGATTTACAAATACTTATAATTAGTTCTATAGTTGTTTATATTTGTAACAATATGTCGCACGTGTTTCGAAATATAATTCCTTGTTAGTGCGTGTTTCCTCATGATGTTTTCCTTCACCGCCGAGCAGGTGGCTATTACAAATATGTACATAAATTATTTGGTAATTTTTTATCAAATAGTTGTGCACAAAATCTTGGTAACGAAGTGTTTATTTTAATCGGAACACAGTGGGATAGTCTCGACCGAACAACGCGTGGTCGTCCGTCCCGGCCGCT
Source organism: Pyralis farinalis (assembly GCA_947507595.1). NCBI lineage: Eukaryota > Metazoa > Arthropoda > Insecta > Lepidoptera > Pyralidae > Pyralis > Pyralis farinalis. The sequence continues at coordinate 41,097,144 of OX382261.1, read as the reverse complement.
CGCTCCGCAGACAGAGCGATACGCTGCATCACGTCGCTGGCCAACCAGTGGCAGTATGTAACTCTTCCAATACGTTTACGATAACTTACGGCCGCCATTTTATTTGGTGGTGCCGTTCCAATCTATATCCTACATATTACATATGTTATAGTATTCCGCGGCGCCCACAATCGAAATCAATTACACGACCCCATGTGAAAGGCCGTCGTCGGCCCCACCCCCGAGCCCCCCGACCCCCGGCCGCGGCCCCCAGACCGGATTTCTCACACCTCCGGATATATTTCAATTTTCGCTTCATGTCGTTATAACCTCAGAATACAGAATAAACCAGAAGGAGCCTACAGCCGATAATACATGCGGTCCGCTGTGTCCAGAAACATTTCGCAATCCCCCGCACTCCTCATACTTCCCACCCGTACAGTATTGCTAGCTTAGTGAGAGTTCGCCTCTTTTAGGGTAAATTAAAAGTGTTATATTAATATAAAAGATGTTATATTAATATACTTTTATGCATAAAAAAATGCTTTAGTAAAATAAAACACAAGTAATTTACAAGAAATATGTCTTTACTTAGGTACATTTTGTTGTACTAATAATATTGCCGTTTTTATTCTGAGGTAATCAATACATTTTTACGTTTCGACAAATGAAGCAGTCTTGCTCTTTGCTTTTATAATTTCATCAGTGGGGAACTGAAATTCCATATATATTAATTAGAATAGTTTTACACAAAATATTTTTGTAAAAAAACTACTATTTACACAATTTCACATATGCAGACTATATACCAAAAACATTAGTATTTCAATCATTATTATTAAGTCAATAATTATTATTTATTTCAGGCAATATTTATATTAAAAGATCTCAAATAATGTAAGCCTATATTTACATTATCATATCGTAAATACCTTAAAATTAAATAAATGTATTTACATATTTTATACTAATCAAACTATTTTTTAATTACGTAACATGCATTTATTATTTATTTCATCAATGTCAACTTTATAAAAAAGTAGGGAAAAGAAACCAGTAAAACTGGCAACATGAACAAAATGGACTCGTCTAAATTGTTTACCACTATCAACGAGTAAAAGAAATTCATTATTTAAATAAAATGAGATGTAAATGCGCTAGTTACACATGAAATGTGATCCCATCTTGTTTTGTTATGCTTCTAACTGCATTCTTGCAGGTGAGAACCGCACAAGACGGCATTATTTAATAAAAACTATCGAGAAATTTTTACGCGTAATAGACACGGTGGCCAAATATATACTAGTCGTCCAAATGTCAAACTACTCTCATTGAGAGTAGTTTGTCTGGCTTCAGTTTTGGGCGTGTTTGCGGTTTCTGGTTTATTCTAACAAATGTAGCGGTGAATAGTTCGTTCAGTGAGTGGCGAGACGTGAGGCCGATTCCGCCGTAAATCGTACCATTTGCTAAACAAATTAATTTTTGGAATCACTATTTTTACGGTTCCGTACATTGTTGTCCGTCTGTCTGTCTGACGGCTTTTTTTATACATCTAAAATCGCAAACAAGCATGTGGCCTGCATTAGATGGTAAGCGGTCACCGTAACCTGTTGACGCTCGCAATACCACGGGGATGTTACTAGGGTTGCCAACCGTACTATAATATATAGTATTGTACTATATTTCGCATCTGCGTACTATAAACCAATATTATTATGTTCACGTTGAGTTGTGAGGGAGGCATCGTGTCTCCGAAATCCAAAAACGGCAGCATGTTTTAAAAAATAATGAAAATAACTGAACCAATTTATTTAAAGTAATGCCCTTCCTTTTCTCTATTCCCGCCACTTCGGCATTTACAGAAAGGATATTTTCGGTAACGAATTATAAATAATTGATTGATTGATTGAATTCGAAATGGCGGGAAGAAAGAAACAGAAGTAGTATCTTATTAATAAAAATTAGCTTTTGATTTACATTAATCTAAAAATTTAATGTAGTAAGCATATGACACTTTTATTTATGACAAAGTGCAAAAAAAAAATATAGGTTTTATAAAAATTAATAAGTAACAAATATATCATCTTTGTCTGTTTTTAAATTTTTCCATAAAATACTGTATTTTTTAGAAGTGTACTATACCTATTTTAGCTTATTTTTAAAAATACTATATTTTTCCGAAGAAATGTTGGCAACCCTGGATGTTACTCGCGCGCTGCCAATCTTGTGACCTAAGGCTGTTTCGTCACAGTACCCACTAATTTATCTGCGATATCTCACCCTTCAAACCCGAACACAGCTATATAAATATACCCACGCAGACGACTCTTGTACAAAGTCTCCCTCTGGTATACTACTACGTTAGTGGCCAAGTACCATGAAGTTACTTTCTATTCACTCTTTTAATAGGAAAGCCTGTAAAGCTGCAGTCAGAGAATGGTTACTTAAACTTAGTTACGACGAAACTGAAAGACTCATGATTTTTTAAAAACTGTTTTTGCTTACTATCTTAATGACATTTCCTTATTCACGACAGTTGCATGCATTCATTTATCTACACATAAATACATCCACATACTAGTCATGTGAAAGTAAAGTCAGTAAAGAAAGTCGTACAGCTGACACACCAACTCGCACCCCCAACATTCTCGACTTTAAGATACACATACGCATTATTACTCTTCTTACCTTTTGCTAACAATCAAATCTGACAACACACAAACACATATTTACTGCCATAGTTTACGTACAAGCACCCTCCACTGACACCCCGTCTACAGTATACGACCGTTACCGTAAATATATATTTAGTATTTAGTTATACATGTAGCTTTTAGTCTATACATAAAATTTGAATGGTAATTTTAATGTTTAAGTTCATGTCTTCTATTCTGGCTTTTTGTACTGTCGAAAGACAGACGTTACTCTCAAACCAGTAGACGTGTTTATTTGTAATATACCGCGGGGTGAACACCTGGTGACCTGAAGTACAGGCTTCTGCCTAGTTCAGGCACCAGTCTTCCACAAGCACTGTAATTGTTAAGATACTATTGTTATTGTTGTATGGCATTGTGGGAGAAATAAATAAATTTATTATTATTACTTTTAACACAATAAATATCGGTCATGTAAATAGATAAATTTTCGAACGTGACTGGGATCCTGTAACTGTAGTGCAGTTGGCCTGTCCATACATACATATCATCACGCCCGTCTCCCATTGGGGTAGGCAGAGGCTATAGAACGCCGGGTGCACCGATACAAACACCCCGCTCTCGCTTCTTCCACACTCGTCAACCTCTTCATGCGTGAGGTTCTGTTTTGGGTACTTTTGATTTGACGCCCTTGCCCTCTTCTACTGGAGTGGAGAGGCTGATCGGTGGCTCTGAGTGTGACAGAAAAGTAGCAGCTGCTGATGTCAACCCAGCCGATGACACGCAAGTGCCTTCCTCCGCGAGGAGAGCGGCGTCCGGTCCTGTCTGATGGTAGTCAGTCACCATAGTCTTCGGACATTTTGTTATTGTTGTTATTTAACTTTTGCTAATGACTCCCGAAGCCGACCGGAGCGTGCGGGAGACACGAACCTTGGCACGGAGGAATGCCATAAAATAATTCTGATGGAAAGGACTCAGTCAGGGTCAACGAAGTGATCAATTATCTCCAATAAAAAATTTGATGACATTTAATTGTCCCCAAATTTTTATTTTGGTGATCATTTATTTAGCAAATACAGCCTAAATATATATATAAAGAAACTTAGAAAAAAATCGAGCGAACTAATGAGTATCGAGGGAAATTTAAACATCGTAGTGCGGGTTTGAGTTTTAGAGGAATTAACAATCAATTTAATTTGACCTAAATTAATCGACCGAAAGTTAAATTTATATGTAATTTTACATTTGTTCATTCTCCAAACGTAAGCAGACGACGGACGGTTATCAATTTACAGTGTAGTTAGTGTTCGGCGTGCTCGCTGCACACGCTCGCGCCCGCACGCCGCACGGCACGGCACGGCGTCCTCGCCGGCCGGGTTCTGCGAACGAGCGTAGAGCGCGATGCCTACTTCCTGCGTGGGACGCCGCGACCGGCGACATTAACCCACTGGCGGCAACAATGCGCTAACTTATAAAATACACACTCGAGCGCACACAATGGGCTGTTTGTCGATCGGCGCTCGTATTAATTTATGGCACACAGCGACAACAAAAACAAACTCAGCCTCCAAATAGAGTGGAATCGTCCGCGTCGTGCAAACACGGCCCGCGACTGTTTGTTTGGCACACATTGATTCCATCCGTGAAACATTACATTTCGAGAGTTGAGCAAATAAACACGTTAACAGGACTAAAGTACGGGCCGGGCTCCGGGCTCCGGGCTCCGACACCTCGCCGCATTCACACATCCTTGGAGACGAAACCGACGGACGACGATGTTTTCGCATTACCATAATGAGCATGTTCACGTGTTGTATTAGCTTGTACGCACGTACATACTATTTGTACATAGGTACTTAACATAGCGGAGCTGACACACCGACGATCGCTACAATGTAGAGACTGTGATTGTAAGAGGCGCTTTACTTTAATCACCTACGCAATTCATCGTTCAATATTATACGAGACAAAATAGATTAATTATAATAGAATATCAAACAAATAGGCACCGTCTGTCTCACAGGCACTCGCACGGCTCGCCACGGATAACTCTACCTGCCAGGGTCATCATGTCCCACCACCGTCCCATGGCTCCGCCGATGTTGCGGTCATTTGAGCGAATCGCGGGAGATGCAGACGGCACTCGCTGCTCTGAGGCTCTCCGCCGTGCCGTGGACATTTCTTGACTCCCTACAAGTTGTTTAATTCTGTCTCCATATTTCTCTATTTTTGCCCTTTACCCATTCTGAGGTCATAGATCTGATAGAGTTAAGATAACTTTACCTTATAGAGTCATCAGTCCGAGTTCTCTAGCTTCGTGAACTAAACGAGTCCAAGCTGAGATGGCCGTTCTGTTAACATGAACGAGTCGCCCAGCCCGCCGCCTCCGTCGTCGGCCTAATTGTTATACGTATTGCATTCTGATTAGAATTGTATTCGATTGTCAATTTACCCGAGACGATACAATAGTGTCTTTAGAAACAGTTGTGATGCTCGCCGTCCTCGAGTATACTTAAAGTATATACTGGCGGGGCCACGGGCGCTTTAAAACAACCCGTACGTACTATTAGTGTTACAAATATAAAATCATTGTAACTAATAATTGTCCAAGTGAACAAACCAAACGGACGCGAGTAAGCCCGCGCGCGAGGGCTGAAGCGCGCGCCGCGCCGGTCGGGTCGGGGCCGAGGCGCGCGGTCGGCGCTCCGTTTTCCTGCAGTAGGCGGCTGTCGGCTTTGTTTTGCGAGTAATTAGAACGAGGAAAATTCCACTCGAACGACAATAATATTAATAGGTTCAGCGAAGTCGACTACACGAACAGCACTTCGCTTCATCGCGGCATCCTAGCGCGCGGCTCGCGGCTCGCGGCGGCACAGCGGCACGGCACGCCGACACTCGGATATTCAACATTTACTGACCTTATTTTACGCTGCACATGTGTTTCCTCCTTTCTACAACATGGGATCCTTCAAAAGAAGCGTGAAGAAGCACCAGCATGGTACCGTCAACTGACAGGGCACTGTAGTCCTTTGTGAGTTGCCGCTGCAATTTGGGCTCCTATTTTCGCTTACCAACAGTCGAAGAGGAGCCACTATGCTGAGCCAATATAAAAAAAAAACGCTGCTACTTCGGCAGTTTTCAGGAGCTCTGGTGATCTTACTTGCAAGAAGCGGCCAAAGATCGAGGAATTATTATCTGGTCGCGCAGGAATCGTATACATTTCCTAACGGAAGAAAGGACTCCACACAACAGTAACAAATTGAAGGAAAAAATGAGCAGGAGTATGTCGTTTGAATGTGAGTGCGTTGTCGGTGTCGCAGCCACCAGTGTGGCACGACGTGGCAACAGCCTGAGAAGGGCCGCGTCTAAATAGTGAGAACCCGCCCGGGTTTATGGTTGTCATTCCCCGGGCGGGCCATTGCGGTTTAGATAGGACTGTTTTTATACAGCGGGAGGCTCACAAGCGTGCGCTCCACCTGATGGATGTAACGAGTGGTCACCGTAGTCTCCTATGAACGCTTGCAACACAGTAGTATCGTTCGCGCGACGCCACCTCCGCTGGCGATAGTGACTCCTTAGCTCACCGGTAACCTCACTCACTCGCAGGAACACAACCACCCTCCAGGGAGTTATTTGGCTGCGTTTTCTATGAGGTGGAGTTAAGACCCAAGAGAGAGTGCCTTGATGCGTGCGCGACGTGCAGAGTGGAGAGAGGCCAGCTTCCGACTCTTAGAGCCACCCCTGCCTGGCCGCTGGCCGCCTGCTCTAATGAATCAACTAACAAATTATTCCGTTTTGGTACGACGTATTATTAGCTACGACGAGTTACCGTTACGACACTCGCGGTTACCGATGACTCACGAAGACCGGAAGTGTGCACACTCTACTTCTCCCTTCATGTACGACGTGTACCTAAACTGTGGCCGTGCAATGTTTTTTAATTACCAGAGTCGTTTTACAAGTAACGTATTCAGTACCTACTCGGTGGTTAGACCTGCAGCTGCCCGGTACAGACCGACTTGGATGGTATTTCCACGGTGTGTTGTGTGCCCTTCCTAAACTAAGAACGTGGACGTATACGACTCGAGGCTCTCGTCACGATCAATTAGCGACCTTCAATATAAATAGAACACCTATAATAAATTGAGCCATCAAACCGAACTAAACAATTTGATGAGCCATCAAATTGTTTAGTTCGGTGACCAGTTAAATACAAGCCACCGTGTGAGCGGGCCGCACCGCCCTCGCCGTGCTCGCCGCCCGCGCAGACAAAGTGCTCTGCAGTTGTTTATCGCGCCAGTCACATCTGTATGTTCACTCGCATCGAGTCATCACTGACAGATACGTACACTCCACTATTTTATATGTTCCTCACGTGCGCAACGTATTAATGGCGAATGATGTTTTGCATTAAGACATGTCCGATTCAACAGCAGACAGCAGCGCGCCCTCGCGCCTCGGGCCGGCGGAGAACGGCACGAGTGTATACCGTCGATGTGGCCAATAAATGTTACATAGAAAAAAGAAACAAAGGACGGAAAGAGAATTCAAAAAAGAATAGATCGTGACGGAGCGACCGGAAGGAGAAAAGTATTTGTAATAGTGTTTGTAATTTAATGAACAGTTTGATAAGGGAGAGAAAGAGGAGGTGATGGAAAGATTAACATGTTTATATTGAGTTGTGACGTCCTCTGTCGCGGGCTCGCAGCGCGGAGCACCCTGTGCGCGCAGGTGAGGCGCCTGTCACGCCGCCGCGCCCTGTTTTTGTGGCACGCTGTAACGCGCTATTTTACACGTTTTAAGAGCCCTCGGATCGTTTCCAAATTTGTACTTATTTTTTGTGGTTGTTGAACGACGACTTAAGTGTCTCGAATGAGTTATTTGTATAGGGCTCGGGCTCGTGGGGAGAGCCGCGCGCAAATACACCGGCGCGTCGGCTCTCTCGCTGATTTTGTTTTATTTTTGTCATCGGAAATGTAAGATTAGTGCCGTCCGGCCCCGTCCCGTCGGACGGCCGGGGCGGCCGCGCGGCCTCGGGAGATCGCGGGCCCTCGGGGGAGCGGCCGGGACCGCGGCTGGCGCTCGGGTCAGCGCGGTGCTCCCGCTGCGGGTTCTGTTCCGGTGGGTAGGTTGTTTTTGTGCGCGGTCAGAGAACATTGCCGGTGATATGGGCGACGTCACGCTGGGTGGCGCGGCCACGTGCGGCCGGACGCTCGCTGCACGGGCTGGTGCAGTTTGCGGGACGCGCAGTTTCGAAACCGTTCACGATGCGGGCCGCACCGCTCGCCGTAACTTTGTACAAGTACCGATAATTTTAAAATATCGCGCACGGGAGCCGACCATCGGACGCATGCTGCGACTGAAAAAAATGTAGTTTAACTTATTCAGTAACAGACCGTGGCCACGTAGCTGGTACCTGGCGCCGCGACGGCCACAGATCGCTCGTCCTTGGATGCTCGTGTGATCTTTAATCAGACTTGATTCATCATCTAGAACAGACGGCGGGTGTTTAATGTTTATTTTATCATTTACGTGCATAACATGAGTAGTTCGTGAGTTCGGGGCCGGCGATCATATTACGCCGACCTTTAAAGGGTGTGCGTCAAAACACCGCCATCGCCGGCAACGTCCGGGTGCGGCGTGCGGCGTGCGGTGTGCGGTGCGGGGCGGGCACGAGGCACCAAGTACATTTCAGGAGATGACACGTGACGCACACGGGCGTGCTGACATCCGTACATCCACCGTAGTTTAGCCGACTCAAAAAGGAGGAGGTACCGATTCCGAAGCGTTTGTTTCTTTTTGTGTGTATGTTACACGATATCTTCGCCAACTATGACAAGATTTAAAATGATATTGTTTGCCGGCGAGGCGCTGGGAGCGGCCGACTGGTCCTTTGAGAATTTGATGATTTGTAACATTGAACTGCTTTGTAACATTGAGCGCTCGGACAGTGCCTACGTATAAATTTGGTAAAGATCCGACTAACATATATGAAATTCGTGTAGTCAGTTTTTGCTTTCTGAACCTTTACAAGCGAAAAGTACCTAGATACTGTCGAGTGATTCCCTGTACGAGCGAGGGCGTGCATTCATCGACGTCGACGCGATGTACGCGAGCGCACAGCGATGGTCCCGCGGGCACTTCACACCGCCGAGTGCTGCAGACGAGTGTCGGCCTACTGCTTATAGCTGTGTCCACAATTATTTTAGAGAAGCGGACTTTGGCGTTTTGGCAGCTCTGTCAAGCTGACGTCGGTGTCGGTGCGGGCTCGCGGTTGTCTTGTTCTTGTAGCGTAATGAATGCAAGCGGGTCGAGGGCGGCGGCGGCGGCGGCGGCACGGGCGCCGATAACGCGCGCCACTTCCGAGACGTTCCGAGCCATTAGCCGCACTCGCCCGCGCCCCCAATACCGACAACCTCCCGCATCCGCACCGCGCCGCAGCCATCGATTTCCCGCCGCGACCGCCACGTGCGGCCGATGTTTCCCCGCGGGCGTGTCGCAAGCGGCGCGATCGTCGCCGCGTTGCACGGCGCCCGCCGGAATGCGCTCGTACGAAACGCACCTATGTACGTGGTGGTGCGCGATAACAACCGTCGATTGCATCTCGTCGACGGCCGCGCCGCACGTACGTACAGAATTCTTTCCATTCCACAAATGGAAATTCAATTAGGGCCGTGGCGACACTCTTGTGTAATAACGACATCGTTTCGATATGAATTCGGCTCGTGCGACCGAGGTCGATGGAGCCGCGGGAAGGCAGCGGGACAGCGCCGCCTGGCCGGCGGCCGGCGGCGGTCTCGTTTGGCTGCAACCTGGGTGAAGCGGCAGCTCGGCGGAGCGCGGCTACCGTGCGGATTTCATGAAGCACACGCTTCTCTCGTTCTCTAACGGCTCGCGCCAAATATATGTTCCAGAAGTGTATCACAAAGAACTTTTTCAGATTAGACTTACATGAGAAAAAATACATCGCTGACATTAGCCAGGTGTATGAGCACTTTGAGCGTCCCTCGTGCGGGCGACAGTAGGAACAACTCTTCGTGCCATTTTTAGATAACCTCACGTGGTAGTCTCTTGCGAAAACCTCGGTATGAAGATCATTCCACGACCATCCTGCAGGGTGCCTCAAATCTCAGTCACCCAGTGAGATGTCTGGCGGGAGTTACTCTTACTTTCGACATTCTTAAGTCGAGCGAGCGGTATAAGCCACTGAGCGAGTCATCTTCGTGGAAGACCACTACTCGGTGCCTAAAAACCCAACAAATTTTAGTCCCGTCGTCATAACCTCCCTCGTTTCCAAGGTGACGAAGCGTTCGAAAAACACATACACGATCATGTCTGTAAGATTCGCGATCTTCCAGCTATGCATGTAAAGTTGTGGGTATTGTACGTTACAACTCCTCGGAATACAACCCATTCTACAATCAGTAGAAAACACCAGTCAACTTCATGTGTAAGGAACTTAAAGGATTCCTCGTGCGTTTATTGATACAAGTTACTCTACGTGGATGATGAATGTATACGAGTGGGCTGCCTCCAAATATATATATCAATGGCTGTGTCACCACTCTGTAATACAAATGAAGAGATATATATATTTATTGTGCAGTGGTCGGTGCTCTCCGGTGCCGCGGCGGGGAGTGAATACAATGTCCCTTCAATCAATCCCGTCTCGAAGGCCTTCCCACTAAATAATTGAATATAATTGGAAACAAATATTTTCCCTCCTTGCCGTGGCCCTTGCGGAGATTACTGAACAGTACGTGTTTGTAGACTATGTATGAGTGTTGTTTACGTTATGTGAGCAGTGTGGCGGTGCAGTGACGTGTTGTTGTTGTGCAGCGGAAGCGGCGGCGCGGTGTTCTCCCGCGGCGCGTACGCCGGCGGCGGCTCGCCGTACTTCAGCGGCGCCGAGCTGGCCGCGCAGCCGCAGGCCTGGACGCCCGGCGGAGGTGAGTGCGCATAAGTTCTCTCTTCAACACGGCCCGTATAGGCCGGCTGCGCCCTGCGGCGCGGGTCAGGCGAGCGGACAGCTGGTGCCGGCCACCTACTCGTTCTGTGTCCAAAGAGGAGACCGCAGCAACCTGAAGTTCTTTCCCTCGCAGGAACACCACAATCGTTCAGGAAGTTTATTGGCTCCTTTGGCCGCGGTCCTCTGTAACGTGGAGATATCTACATTCGCCAGTCAGATACATATTATGGGGTTTTCCGTCAGAGGTCATGTGTCAGCTGGCAGGGAGCAGCATATTTTTAGGCCCAAAGCTAATCCTGCCTGCACGAGGTTGTCTTTGGGCCTAAAAATTTAACTAACAAAAATATCTCTAAGTTGATTGTCTATTACGGTCTGGTTACTATAATATATAATATATAGGTACTATTTAATAATTTATGTATATATGTGACAGTGAAGTTCTGCCAGCCTACCCTGCAAGGACCTTAGCGTGAAGCTATATATGTTAAAAATACTTACCTTTTTTGTATGTACATGTAACAAAGGAAGCAAAGCATTGTTAATGGACGATGTGTCTGATGCTGGAGTGTTGTGTTCGACGCAGGCTCGCCGACGTACCGGCTGGCCGCGGAGGGCGCCCCGACCGGCGCGGGCACGCCGACCTTCTCCGCCGAGTACGGCGAGGGCGGCGCTGGGGCGGCGGGGGCCCCCGGGGCGGGCGGCGAGGCGGCCGGCTGCGCGCCGCTGCCGGCCTTCAGCGCGCGCTTCGGCGGCCCCTTCGCCTGCTCGGCCACGCGCCCCGCGGCCGTCTACGGCGCCGCGAACACCTACACACAGGTATGTCGGCCGCGAGGCCCTCGCCGACCGCTCACATTTAATTGACTACAATACATCTGCCATCTGCTAGTCAGCGTATGCTTATACTGGACGATGGTTATTTCTGACACCGACGTGTGAAATAGCTGCAGACTAACAACACGAAGTGAACGTTGTATCAGATGCCCCCGACCCCGCCCCGCGCAAGCGGACACGACGCAGACAGTTGTGTCGTCCTAAAGACACTCACACTGAGCTCACAGTGTGCGTCGTAAGAGTATGTAAGACACGTGACAGTAGTTTGACAGCCGACGTGAGCATGGTTTCCCGCGTGTTGCAGGACGTGTGGAGCCTGGACAGCAGCCGCCGGCCGCAGCTGTCGGCCGCCGCCAGCCTCTCGGCGAGTGAGTACCGTTCTTTACATTCCCGCGGCTCGCCGACGTCTCACTGTCTCCGATACTTGTGATGGAGGAACAAGTATCGGGGACATTAACTGCCAGTTACCAACTAACAATATCTCCAAAAGCGAAATTTTGCATCCTCTGACCAAAAGTGGGGTCTTGAATTTGAAGCTTGACTGTTTGTATGTCGCAACCTCTAGACGAATGGACTCCCACGAGTCGAGAGACTCAGTGTTCATTGTTATTTTGTCATTTAATTCGCCAAACCGTTAACATATTGTTGAACCGTACCCCGGAACAGAAGCAGCACCGCGACCGTCACTCGTACAAACACCTAACAGTTATTCTTTGTATTTTCTTGTTTGGAAAACACAACATTCTGAATGAAATTTAAAACAAAACAATGTTTGAAGTCAAACATATTCAAGTTATGCAAGTATTGTTGTTGGTGGCTGGCTGTGTACCAAGTAAGGATAACTGAGCTTCTACTTTCTGATATGACCATTCATTTTTGATGGTGTCTGTACCCGTGTCCCACAATTCGGTCACCTGCTTGCGAGCACGACACTCGTTAACAAGCGTGTCTCAGGTAGTGATATGCTCGTGTTCTTATTTCAAATGTCATTCTAAGTCGAACGGCAGATGTGACAATTGCGTAGGTAAAGTCGACCGCACGTGACGTGCACTGAACGACCATTTCTATCGCTACGACGATATAAAGACCGTGTAAAAGTGAATGTGTCACACTTGTTCAGCGGGCGACTGTACCTACGAACGACCCCTCTCGTACGGCTTCGACAGGTACTCCCGCGAGTGGGGGGCGCCGCGACGCTCCCGTTTCCAGTATACTACCATGAGCACGACGACAAATCGAACGGACACGGCTTGGCTGTGAAAACGTATGGCACTATGCAATACGTTTTCACAGCTCTAGAAATTATCAACGACTGAAACTATTGTAGTATTAGTATTAACGGCATACAACTTAAATGTTGAAGTCCTAAGATTTTTCATAGTTTAACGGCACTGGATACAAACAGACCTTTAAATTCGACCTTATTATTTTAATTTTATTTTTGTGTCAACATTCAGAGCGTTTACGAAAAATACACCAGCAACGTGCGTTTCTTTAATTTCTTGAAACGGGCCTCTTAAAACCTCCCGAAAAGCCGGTTCCATAACTTTCCAGGACAACGTATACAACGCGCCCCGCTTCATATACAATTATACGTATTACGTAGTTACGTAATCAGCGTAGTAATATAGTAACAGATAACGGCAATCATCGAGCTCATGATGACGACCGTAAACGGTGGGCGCGGGATAAGTAGGGCAGTTTATATGAACGCACGCCGGCTCAACTGATGATGATGGTCGGTCCTGATATCTACGGTCCGAACAATACAGTCAGGTACCAGAGGGCGCAGGACGGCGGCGGTGGTGACTCAGCGCGGACAAAGGGATAGCGAGTAACGTTACGTTCAGTCATAGTCTCGACATGTTACAAAAACATTCTCGATAATATACGATATTGTCTATATGACAATATAGTGTAATAGTTGGTGTACGTACGTAATTCGGAAGTCGTTTGACCTATCGCCGAGAAAGTCCGCACATCTATGTGTTTGCTCGTGGGGAAATATATGGTACCATGGACAGGATGTAGACGGCGAAGATACTTTTAATAGAGCCCAACAATATTTCTGTTTAATAATTACCGTATGAGCGCCCGCGTTTAACTTTACACAAAGCACGAACACTTCGACTCAGTCAGCTCTACCAATACAATGCTCGCAGAAGGTTTCATTTTATTGTTTATACGGGCCGCGAGTGAGGCAGCCGTACTGCCCGTACGAGTATCACTCGGCGACTGCGTCTTGCACACGCCCGCTGGAAGGACTACTCCTGGTCCTGACACAGTTTCTAACTAGCCAGCGATCCCGCACGCTCGCACGAATACCTGCGATGTAAGAACTCGCCTTCCTTACATTAACTTTACATTTCAAATGAACTTCTTGTGATTGCTCTAAAAGTCGATATGTTTACATTTTAATGTCTTCTGACTCGTTCTGTATGATTTGTGTCAATCTCTTTATCTCTCTTTGTATGTGTGTGTATTAGTGGTTTTGTAAACAAAAGTCTACGTTTATTTTTTCCCGAATTGACAAAATTAAAATGGAACAGCAAATTTTTTTATAGTGGGTGTGTTTTAGCGTAACAGTCTTTTTCTCGCAATTTGATGTTTTTTGCAGGAACACAACAATCCTCCGGTGAGTTGTTATTTGTCTGCGGTTTTCTGTGAAAGGGAGGTAGTTCCCGTGCCGGTGTTCTCGTTTTACACATTCACAGTTCTCTGACTCCATTTTCTTCGTGCTTTTGGTCCAACGAGAGAAACGTAGAGTGTCTCTGCAGACGAAAACTTCCAATAGATGATACACTCATTACAATCTTCTTTACATTTTACGATTGATTGGCAAAATGAATCAGTTCGATTCAGAGGTCTTCGGTTACGAGATAATTATAAAATCATTTATTATGTGCCGCGGGGTGGCGGTGGGGGCGGGGTGGCGAAAACAACTATCTACAAAAATATGTGATTCATCTGTGTTCTGGTGGACATCGCAGATAACAATCATTTCAAAACGCGACCAGCCGCGCGTACCCAACGCCCCCTGCCAAACGAGCATACGCCCCGCCTGGCGGACAGCGGTTATGTGCCGTACGTTATTTCCGACCGAATAGCAAGCGAGGCTCTGGTGGGAGAGAAGCTAGCTACGACAATATGTAATGGACGCTCTGGCCGCCTGATACAGAGGACAAGAGTCGAACAACCAGTTCCTCGAGGCTTGTTGGGTTCCTGTGAGTGTGTGAGATAATCAGTAAGTATTCAAGTGGCCAGCGATATTTCTCGTATTACAAAATCTTTGTATTTTATAGTAGAGCACTGCGACCGGTTCGAATCAGACAGGTCTAGTTAAAGACTAATGTCTGACTGTCATATGCAGTTAAATTAAAAAAAAAAACAACTTTCTTTATAGTAAAGAGTCGCTGGTTCAGTGTGTGAGTGGAGTGGGCTTACAAGTTTTGGTCTCTTTACAATTTCTTATCTAATATATATTTATGACACGCAATATATCTGAAACGGGAGAAAAAAAATATTTCGTTTTCAACCAATTGTCGTGACATATTGTCGTTTAGTGCGATAACATTATTGGTCGTGCAACTGGGATGAGAGCGCTCGGTTACATTGTTTTGAATAAAGTTGTCAGTTTCAGGCCATTTCGAAATTTGAAATATGTGTACATCGGTTCTTGAACAAGTACCCACTGAAATACCAGAACAAGAATAATACCGACGTGGCTGGAGGGCGGGCTCGGCCGCGCCACGTGTTTCGTACTACGAACAATCACTTGTGTATCATTATGTATCCGAGGATCGGTTGCAAGTTATCAATTTTTAGTGATGAGTGTAATTATCAATGCAGCGTGTTCCGCGGCGCTCGCTGGCAACCTTCTCTCTCTAAATATATACTACAGCGATAACCCTCCGGCGAGCTGGTCGCCCCGCGGCCGCGCTTTCCCCGACGCGTCTTTTTTGTGGTGAGTTTTTGCCACCGCTCGCACCGTCGTCTGTCCTCGGCGCGCGCACTTTACGGCGTCGCGACCAATAAACCATGTTAATCGCTTTTCTTTGAACCGAATTACGAGCCATCGCCGATGTCCTCCAATGTTTTTTGTGAAAGTGTCTCTTTTAACGAGTGACAGTTGTCGCAGGAGGTATCGCGCGGCCGGCACCGCGGCGTCGTCCATTCATAGTCCGCTATCGCTCGTTCGTTATCAGCGCGATCCCCGTTACGGTCTGCGGTCCGTGCTAATTGCCGGCCGGCCGGAGCGCGGTCGGCTGTGGTTTTTCTTAAATTGGTTCATGTGATCGGTTAAGTGACAACAGTATTAAACGTCCATTAATTCGAAGAGGTCTTTAGATGACGCAACATCGTGCTGTACAACTCCACGCTACGCTACATACTAGAATATTACATTGATGAATCGAACTCCCATAAATAAGTAAAGCGAGGAACCATTACACGCTCACCTTGACTATTATACGGATTTCCTGTTAAGTGTTGAGTAACTCCCGTGTCCACTTCTGGTGTCATCGTCATAAGTACCCCAGTTCCATCATCAGCGTCACACCGTTCGATGTGCTGCCTTCAGAACAACTTCACGGTAAAGGTCCATGATGATACATTGTCACAACTGTTTGAAGTCCATTTTCTTGTGCATTTCACAGTTGCATTAAGCAGAGTGAGAGTGAATTTAGGAGAAAAGGGTCACGAAACATGTGGCGTGTGAAAGAGCAAGCAGTCAAAAAACTTAAACCTCCTACCATGATCATATCGGTCGTGGTTTATTAAAAGGCCAGGAGTCCTAGAAATCGGAGAGCGTGGATGAACGAGCTATGAATGTTAAAGAAGCGAGCGAGACGTATAAGGATCGAGCCACGAGGCGCTCTATCCCCTCTGCCCACTTGACTCGGCGTGAACTTACAGATGAATAGATAAAAACAGTGTGAAAGAAACCAACGAGCACATAAAACATAAAAAGGGCTCCTTCACATCCGTCATTGTAAAGCGATACATTAAATCGTCGAGCAAAGAACTCTTAAAATTAGTGGTAGATAAGATAATGACAGTAAATCTTTAAATATGAGCGGTCGCCGGCCGCCGGCCGCCGCGCCGTGTTTGTCCACAAAAAAATGTCTCCCTTTAAAATGAACTCTCCTTTTAAGCGCATTAAAATCGCATTCCGTAAATGGTACCGGACAAGGCACGTGCCGCTTCGCAAACAGCCGCGTCCGGAGCGTGCGCGGGCCGCCGCGGGCCGGAGCGTGCGCGGGCCGGACCGAGCGCGGGCCGGACCGAGCGCGGGCCGCTCGCGCTCTTCTCGTGTATGTCTGTTATGATGAATTTGCATTATTTGAGTGTGCCCAGTCGGTCACCTGCAATGTAGGCCGACTGACGAATGTCAAGGACAACCGACCAGAGACAAAACAAATCGTCGCTGTACTTGCATACACGGAGAAAAAAGAAAAACAATTTATTCACAGTTTATCACCATGAGTTCCTTTTTATTATTAACCATAAATTTGCCACATATTACCAAACGAAAGGAAATGAAACAATACACTATTGTCATGTGTCCTTATGGCCGCTTCCGGTCTACATCATCGGGCCAACTCGACGGCCTGCAAACTCATTAGAACTATGTATATTTTTAATAGGAATCTTCGTCGTCACCACCAACTGGCCACAACCTGGCCGCAAGCTAGTCGCGGCGTACGGGCGCGTTTCGTATTGGCCTAAACCGGTGCAGTACTTATCTACTTGCACAGTACAGTTAAAATTCATTTCTCATTCCATTACATAGTTTCACGTGGACTTATTTATACGTGTTTAAACATGTAATTGACAGGAACCGTCCTGTCGTGTCGAGGACTCGAGGGCCACGTTGTGCGACTACAACCACCGAGCCAATATCGAGAGCTCGACGTTCGGCGACGGGTGTGTCAATTGTCAAAGAAGTCAAGGCGGTTTATTTATACTGGCACGTGATGGGTTCTATACGTGAATCTCGAAGTCTTTCGTCATCGTCGTGTGGTCCTAAAGAGTGCCTACGTTTGGCGGGCACCAGTGATCGTGTCGCTCGTGCGTGTAGAGTTAGCAAACGGCGAACTTTACTTTGTTATATGCGTGGAGTAAAGACACAGAACGAAGCCGCAGGCGGCTCGCGCTGCCTCCATTGCCTACGCATTGTTTGGCGAGCGTCACTCGAATACAATGTGGCGTCGTTATCGGCGCGGGGTGGAGGCGGCGGCGGCGGCGGCGGCGGCGGCCGGGAGCGCGCTGTTATCGCGGGACGCGGAAGTGCTCGGTATGTAGGAGAGTCATTACCAGCGCCGCGCCGGGCGGCCGGGCTCGGCCGGCGAGCGCGGGCTCGTTTTAAATGAAACATGTCGTGTCACTTACTGTTACGACTTTATTGTTATTATCTGAATCGCAGTATAATTCACATTTCACTTGTTCCAGTCCGCGTGTCCCTCGTGATATCCATCGCACGAACGTCTCGTTCTGATCATCATCATCACCCGAGCGGGAGCCCCGGCGGCGTCGTACGCTTTCCTTGCGGAGCCCGGGGGCCTCGTTGATCGTACTCGTAGTACCATAACAACCTCACTGTACAAACGTCTTGTTCTTTCTTTAGTGTCCGTTTGAATCCCAGTGTACGTCAGTCAGACGTTCTGTCTGTAGTTCTGTCTTTCATTTACATTTACATGTCTTATATATTTATTGTTATATGTTTGTAATGTATCAATGTTTCGTAAATGATGGTTGTCAAAATGTCATATCTGTACAATGACCACAACTGAGTCGATAATCACGGTGAGTGCAAAATAATATCCAAGGATGGTCAGTCAATCGCCGGTTGAGTTCGCGTACTCTCTCGTACGTTCACGTACTCTATCGAGCGCGATGCCTAAAACGTAAAATGCCTATGTATAATATCAATGTCTAAAAAGCAATTTTCCTCAATAGCAAAATGCCCAAGACTCAAATCCCCTAACATGCACATCATCCAAAAAGTATCTAAATATTCGAATGCCTAAAACTTACATTATGTTAACAATGTAACGCCTGAAAAGCAATTTGTCTAGAATATGGAATATATTGATTATATTTTCGTTTAACATACATTATAAACTGTAAGTTACGTTACAAGCATTCAAAAGGTACTCTTTTGTCAATGGTCTGGCCGGAGTAGTTTAAGTGAATAGTAAAATCACGTCATTTCTCAACGTTTTCTAACAACACTCGTGCTTGAGAGATTTCTAAGCTTACATAGCTTAGAAAATCAATAAAATATTACGAATTTTAGTTAAATGTGTTGTTTACCTACGGAAGGTTTATTGATTTCTGCATTTATTTTTTAATCAATTATTAAAACCATTTTACAGCATTTTCAAGACGTTTTTAGTTGGTACCTTGACATTTTTCGTTTTAGGTATTTTAAACGTTACGAGATTTGGATCTTAGACCATTAGCGTGTAGGACATTTTGCGTTTTATATATTATACGATACAGGTAATACGCGCATCAGAATTATCGCTACTTAGACATTTTGCGTCAAAGTCAAAGTCAAAATTTGTTTATTCCGTAAAAATGGCTACATTTGTTTGGAATCGTCACAATTTTTTCCCTACCGTGCAGTTTATGACTAGGTGAGCACTGATAAAAATACTGTCAAAAAACTCAGGCATCCCTCTTTTGGTATCCAAACAAATTTACATAATTTATTAATTACATTATAATTGGATCGTTTTAGACATTCCACGTTCCAGGCATTATTTGCTCCAGGAATTTAGCTACACAGGCATTTTTCGTTTTAGACGTCTCGCTCACGAGGGGTTCATGAACACTGAGCCAACGGACGCGGCGTCCTATCGTTTCGTTTAATATCTGAGCATGGTCGGCGGCTCGGCGGCGTGCGTCGACACGTGACTCGCCACGGATCGCTGTCGAGAGAACGGCCGTGTCCGTGCGCACACTTGTGTGAGCTGTGGGCCAATTCTGCTAAATAACTGCAACTGCACGTTTACGCCTGTCACTTGAGTCGTGCAGGAATAGTGCAGTGCCGATAGGTGTATTCTATTAAAATATCCTGCACTGCAAATGCGCTGGAACTGCGCGTATGCTGCACTGCAACGGCACTCCAACTACGCTGCAACTGTGCGTATCCTGCAAGTAAACTACTTAAAACCTGAAATGTTGCCATATTTCAATCTAATAAAACTGGATTTTTATTTAATGTTGACTCCTATAGTTTCACTATTGACCTTGGTTGCCGGAGTGGAGGTATTTCTAACCGAAAAGAAGCTTTATTTAATTATATTTATCCACAAACATCTCCCAAAACAAAGCAAATATAATTTACCGCTTCAGAATATTAATTTCACTTCGCAAAAGTTGCTCAAGAGTAACGTTAATAAAACTGCAAGTAAACTCCTTCAAAACATCTGTCACCGGTATACAAATGTCAAAACAATTTATCAGAATACGATTATATTGCAGGAAACGTGTAGTTGCAGTGCAGGTTTTTTAACAGAATAGCCATTCATTTACTGCAACAGTCCTGCAACGTCGCTGCTGTCAGATCGTTTAACAGAATACCGAAACGTCAAAATGTACGTATTTTGACACACGCCGCGCTGCAGTGCAGTTGCAGTTTTTAGTAGAATCGGCCCACTGACCTGTGGTGAAACTGTATGAGGAGCGACCTCATACATTTTCACCATAATCGAACTGATCATTTTAATAAAATATGAAATTGTTTACATTCTGAAATGGGAGGTTTAACCAATCTACCATCGGGTAAAGCGCTATTTTTCTATTACGTCTGTTACGTAAAGCCCTGCTGTTTCTGTTTGTACCCTTAGTTTAATTAAACTATGCAAAATTTTTCACATTGGATAAATAGAGTACAGGACTACTCGATGATACGTACCACGCGTAGTTGTGGGGGGGGGGGGGGGGGCTAAATTAACTGTTACTGATATTTAGGTGCCGCTTTGCCTTAATTACAATAAATATAGTGGACACATGTGCGAGCCCACATGGCCGGCGTCCAGTTACAGCGGCGTGTTCCCGACGCCCGCGGAACACGACACCGACGCCGGCCTGCGCGCGCACACCGACACTGCACTCGTTTCAATCGCCGAACGGTGCTCTGGTCATCGCTCAACAGTCTGCAAATGGTTGCTGTGTATACTCGTAGTAATATGTATCCGTGTGTCAGAGATCAACTCTGCTCCGTCAACTGTACGGGTGACACTAATTAATGTAGAACTATTGAACTGAATTATAAATAGAACATATAACGTTTAACGGTCGCGCTCAGTGCGAGCCGACTTGTCGACTGCATACTGTGAAAGTGCGGGCCCGCCGGCCGGCCGCGCGCTGAGCGGACGCTCGGCCTGCCGCGTGTTAA
Organism: Pyralis farinalis; assembly: GCA_947507595.1. NCBI lineage: Eukaryota > Metazoa > Arthropoda > Insecta > Lepidoptera > Pyralidae > Pyralis > Pyralis farinalis. The sequence goes on along the minus strand of OX382261.1, from coordinate 41,076,305 downwards.
CGAGCGATGTGTTGCGTGCAGTCGAGATGGCGGAGTTTTTCACGGAGGGCCGCGAGTGCGTGAACTGCGGCGCGATCCACACGCCGCTGTGGCGCCGCGACGGCACCGGCCACTACCTGTGCAACGCGTGCGGCCTCTACAACAAGATGAACGGCATGAACCGCCCGCTGAAGCAGCCGCGGCGGCTGGTACGTCAGCGGCACGCCGCGCTCGCGCTCGCCGCGCCCGCCCACGACGTACGCAACCGCTCACTATCACTCGCTCACCGCCGCCCGAGAGATCCGCGCCCGCCGAGCGTCCGCTCCGTTCGCCGCGCTGCCCGGGCCTGTAGTCACGTGTTTGTTGTTGTTGTGTGCAGTGGCCGCGGAGGGGGCCCCGCCGGGCGCGGATTTCTACAAGGGCTTCCTGTTTAACGGACTGGGCTCGCCGCACGCGCACGCCGCGCCGCCCGCCCCGCTCGGCGCCGGCGCGCCGCTCGCGAACCTCGCCCCCGACTGCAAGAAGAAAGGGGTACGTGTCGTGTGCGGCCGCCCCGTCCGCCGCCAGCCCGCTCCCGCCGAGCGCCCGGCCGCCCTAACACTCATCGCTTGCTGCATACTTACTAACTCGGTGCGCGGGTGTCGGTACTGACGGGACGCATGCGACTACTAACGTGGGGGACCGCTGTCCTTTGTTGTTTTTTTAATTCACTTTACGCACTAATATCCAGATGAGCCATCTTGAAGACAAAGACGTCTAAGCACTAACGCAACTTAAGAATATACCGCCGCTTGTACATGCCGCACCGTACCGCACGTAGTTTTCAGATTTTACAGACTATAGATTACAAATATTTGTAAAATATTTGTAATCTTGTTGTCTACAGCTTTAGGATCAGCTCTAAGTATCCTTGCAGCTGATCCTAAAGCTGTAGTAGTTCCGTCTTTACAATATCTGTTATCTATAGTATCCTTGCAGCTGATCCTAACGCTGTAGTTCCGTATTTACAATATTTGTAATCTATAGTATCCTTGCAGCTGATCCTAACGCTGTAGTTCCGTCTTTACAATATTTGTAATCTATAGTATCCTTGCAGCTGATCCTAACGCTGTAGTTCTATCTTTACAATATGTGTAATCTATAGTTTCCTTGCATCTGGTCCTAACACTGTAGTTCCGACTTTACAATATTTGTAATCTATAGTATCCTTGCAGCTGATCCTAACGCTGTAGTTCCGTCTTTACAATATTTGTAATCTATAGTATCCTTGCAGCTGATCCTAACGCTGTAGTTCCGTCTTTACAATATTTGTAATCTATAGTATCCTTGCAGCTGATCCTAACGCTGTAGTTCTATCTTTACAATATGTGTAATCTATAGTTTCCTTGCATGGTCCTAACACTGTAGTTCCGACTTTACAATATTTGTAATCTATAGTATCCTTGCAGCTGATCCTAACGCTGTAGTTCCGTCTTTACAATATTTGTAATCTATAGTATCCTTGCAGCTGATCCTAACGCTGTAGTTCCGTCTTTACAATATTTGTAATCTATAGTATCCTTGCAGCTGATCCTAACGCTGTAGTTCCGTCTTTACAATATTTGTAATCTATAGTATCCTTGCAGCTGATCCTAACGCTGTAGTTCTATCTTTACAATATGTGTAATCTATAGTTTCCTTGCATCTGGTCCTAACACTGTAGTTCCGACTTTACAATATTTGTAATCTATAGTATCCTTGCAGCTGATCCTAACGCTGTAGTTCCGTCTTTACAATATTTGTAATCTATAGTATCCTTGCAGCTGATCCTAACGCTGTAGTTCCGTATTTACAATATTTGTAATCTATAGTATCCTTGCAGCTGATCCTAACGCTGTAGTTCCGTCTTTACAATATTTGTAATCTATAGTATCCTTGCAGCTGATCCTAACGCTGTAGTTCCGTCTTTACAATATTTGTAATCTATAGTATCCTTGCAGCTGATCCTAACGCTGTTGTGCTATCTTTACAATATGTGTAGTCTATAGTATCCTTGGTGCTGACCCTAATGTTGTAGTTTTACCTTTCCAATATTTATGATTTGCACAATGACCTTCTTATCATAATATACGTCGTAGCTGTAGCGTTCCAACTGGCACGCCGGCGGTGACTCAGCGGAAAAACGATAGCATAAATGTAAAATGAGTGCCGAGTGGACTCTTTGTAAACATGCATGACAAACTGGAAGGGCACAAGACACATTACTGGAGATGGTAACACCAGGAGTCACAGAAACGAGAATGGCCACTTATTGTATTAACTTGTATCACGTACTATGAAATATGTTCTGGTAACTTTTATCTTAATTGAATTTAAGACTGGTACATTATTCTGTGCCTCATAAGTTCTACAGTTTCCGTGCACCGCTTCACTAAGGCCGGTCTCGGGAATTTACGAGTAGTGCCTATGTCAGACACTTGTACTATGAACATTTTTTTCAAGCTGTCGCAATACAGGCAAGGTGCAATCCTTCGAAAACTCATGCAATTTATTCTTTGCATAACATAACACTATTAGATTTGTCAATAAATTAGACTTTTTTTTGTTTATTCACGAGTTAGGTGTAATTTTAACAACAACTGTAATCAATTCGATAATTGATTTTAATTTGAAAGCAATTGTAATTATTAGTACCCGAGTAAATAGAGCTTACATAAATAACAACACAATGTATGTTGACTCTTGATACAGCCTTGTGTGGAGGTGTATACTGCAGTGGTCATTCTCCTTTCAAGTATTCCTCCACCAGTGACACTGTTTTGTTTGTACTCGTATATATGTTATGTTCACACTCTTAGATACTCTTATAATTACTACAAGGGTGTTTGCAATGGCGAACTTATCTCTACAAGGGCCTTCCGCCGACCTTCACGTGTTAGATGTAAGGTAAAGGAGAGGCGAAGGTATATATATATATACATAGAACAAACAAAAGAGTGGGACGACTTCCCTGACATATTGTTATAAATATTCACTGCACATTAACATGTATACACATACTCATGCACATGTATATACTACCATATGCATGCTTACAGTATCTGTGGCTCTCGTGAGGCACTCCGCGGGGCTCTCGATAGAGTGTCTCACAAGCGGACCGTGGACCGGCGTGTTGAACAAATTGTTTATTATGTAAAGTACGTCGTCAGGCACACAGACATACATCCCGCCAAACATGAAACTGTCCCCGGCCTATAGAACCGTTCCAGTCCCGCTCTTGTTGTACCAACACCGCAAGAGCTCTGGTGGCATCTCTCACTCGCAGGAACACGACAAGACAGAGAATCGTTATTGAGCTGCAGTGTTCTGGAAGGTGTCGGTACTGCACGTTGTTACGTGTCTAGTTATTATCTCAAAGTGCAGGCCGCGGGGAGGTTGACTTAGATATACAGATGGGTGTGACCCGCCCGCGGCCGCGGCTGACAATCTCACCATATCTAATACGTGTAAAAACATTATTTGGTTCGACACCGAAATGATTCATTACCAACAATTCAGTATTAAATCTATCAAAAACCTTAGAAGAATTAATTAAATATTTAGAATAAAGTCATTCAACTATAGGCATACTGTATGTCGCATAGAAAAACATAGTAGAAAGAATAGAAATGTTATGTTGTATGTGATATCCCGGCCGGGCTGGCCCCTGGCCTCGAGTGACGTGTACTCTGGTCACAGATGGGGTCGAAGCGGCCCGGCATGTCGTGCACCAACTGCCACACGACCACGACGTCACTGTGGCGTCGGAATGCTCACGGCGAAACCGTCTGCAACGCCTGCGGCCTCTACTATAAGCTGCACAGCATCAACCGGCCCATGGCAATGAAGAAGGACTCAATACAGGTAAATTACATTATGCCTAAATGGCTTTCGACGCCTACGTCCTCTACTACAAGCTGCACAGCATCAACCGGTCAATGATAACGAAGAAGGACTCTATGCAGGTACCTGCATATATCTGCTCTATGCAATGAGTACATTACATTATGTGGAGACGGCCTCCAATGCCTGCAGCTTCCACTATAAGCTGCACAGCAACTACTGTTCCATGGCGATGAAGAAATACTTAATACAGGTAGATTGCATTTTGTTGAGAGGTCCTCTGACGCCTGTGGCCTATATTACACAACATCAATCGGCCGATGGCAATGGAGAAGGTCTCTACGCAGGTACTCACTACATTATATTGACACCGCTTCCAAAGCATTTTTATTTTAAAGTTATTTATATAAATATATATACATATAATTCAATAGGATTATAATATGATGAGGACGTTTGAGTCCTAAACTGAGCATGTTGATGATCTAGCGATACAAATATTCATACCCATTTCTTTATATAATAAATTTAATAATTAAAAATTTCAGACGAGGAAACGAAAACCTAAGAACAGTATGAAAACTGAAAGAAACCTCAAGAGCTCTGTACAGCGCACCATCGCGTCAGGAGTCAAGATTGAAAACCTGTGTAAGTAGCACATCATACGCACACTTCAGTTCATGAACATGGATGTCCTCGAGGTTCCTAGGACATTCCTGTTCATGAACTAAAATTGTTAATAGATTCAGGCGTTATTTTGCGAAAGTCAAATTTACATGCGATTTGATCTAATCCGCTTTGTGTGCTTCCGCTACCAAATTGCATTGCATGAACTAAAATTGTCTAATTCATCATTATTCAATATTTGTTATGTTAGAAGCTATCGCGGCCCACTAGACAGTTGCTGCGACCGTGTCTGCTGCAGCGCTCATCTCTCGCCGGCCGCTCTATACAGCGCCACATCATGTTGTACAATTTCCAGTACCATAATATAGTAGGCAATACTTTCAAATGTAACTTCTTCATTGACGTTTTTCGTCTATCCTCTGACAATATCAGAATATCAGCGTTTTGGTCTTCGAGCACAACCCACGATGATTCATTGTCATTTTAGTTCAGCCGACAGAGACACCGGTGATCGTGCTCGCCTGTGTCAAATTCTTGCCCATTCAAAGGGCTCTTAAAATCATGTTCTAATAAAACACGATCAATTTGGTACCTGCCAAGATCTTCCTCGACTCCTACATCCTTTCACTTTCACCGTGTATGTCTGTCCGGTGTTGTTTCTTCGCACATTCTTACGACATGTCCAAACAAACCGACCATGCCGTATTTTAATGTTGACTCTAGTACTCTAAGACCAACTCTGTAGTTTACATCACTATTACGAACGCGATTTACAAGCGTTACGCTCGCATATACACAGCGTTTATTCTACTTTCATACCCTCTCTCCATATCCAGTTCACGCGTTCATGAGTTAGCCTTGTGTATACCGAGATGCGCCGTTGACTCAAACTTTATCAGCTGACTAGTTCCGCGCTCGCTGCAGCACTCCCTGCTGAAAGCGTGTCCGAGATATACAATCTTGTCCACTTTTTTCAACACTACATCAGCCGTAATCGCGTACGTTCGTACTGGTTTCCTTCCTCTCAAATAAAAGTATCTCTGTTTTCTTTGCATAGTAAGCCTTTCATCGTACAATGGTTGTTCATCATTGTGACTAGTTTATATAATAATCTATCCATCTATCTATATATATCACGCCAAATCCCTTGCGGGGTAGGCAGACAGAACCGAGCGCTACGTGACTCGATCCTTACATATCTCACGCGCTTCTTCAACATTCATTGCTCTTCTCATGCACGCTCGCCGGTTTCTAGGGCTCCTGACATCACCTTCTGATAGAACACGACCAATTTGGTCATGGTAGGTAAGTCTTGGCCTTCCCCGGCTCCTACATCCCTCCACTTTTGCATTGTCTATCTGCTTCGACATTCTTTCATCTTGCATTCTTTCTACATGTCCGAACCAACGGAGCATGCCTCTTCTTATCTTAGCACCGACGCTCTCCTTCAGACCGACTCTGTTTCTAACATCATCATTGCGAATACGGTCTACAAGCCTTACGCCACAAATTTTACGCAGCGCTCGCATTTCGTTTATTCTACTTTTTCTGCCATACCCAGATCTCGCTTCCATAAGTTAGCGTTGGGACCAACACTGCATTGTGTATAGCGAGTTGTGTCTTCTGGCTCAGGTTTTTACTGCCAAGAAGTTTTCCCAACGCTCTATTCACACTATTCCCAGCACTCACTCGTCTTTCCACATCTGCGGTGTACCTTCCATCCCTGCTGAAAGCGCATCCAAGATATACAAACTCATCCACTTGTTCCAACACTTCATCATTAACCGTAATCCTTACATTAGTTCCGGATTCTTCTCTTTCAAATACCATTATCTTTGTTTTCTTCGCATTCAGTAGTAAGCCTTTCTCCATACATTCGTCTTTCATCGTTGTGACCAGTGTTTGCAGTTCAGATGGTGTATCGGCTAATAGCACGGCATCGTCTGCATACAGCAGACAGTTCACCACTAGGTCACCCATGCACAATCCCACATTCGTTGACCTTATTCTCTGCAGACAACTATCGAGATACAGGATAAATAGCTAGCAGATAGCATGCAACCCTGTTTGACACCAATTTTGATATCAAACCAGGGTGACATGCCACCATCTATCCGCACACATGCTGAGCAATCCTTGTAAGTGGACTGCATAGCACGGAGCAGTGAACCGTCAATCCTATATCTCGGCAATATGTCCCACAGTTCCTTTCGCACAACCCTATCAAATGCTTTCTCAAGATCCACAAAACCGCAGAATACCTTCTGGTCTATGGTCAGATGCTTCTCCACGATATTGCGGAGCTAGAAAACTTGATCCGTACATCCCCTTCCATTTCGGAAACCATTATATAATAATACTGCTAAAAATACGACATCGCTTCTATAAAGCAGGTAATTCACATTTAGGTCTTCCATGCGCAAACCTACTTTACAGACCTTATCTTCTGTAGACAACTATCGAGATATAGAATCAACAGCAGAGCAGACAGCATGTAGTCCTGGCTGATACCAATTTGACGTGAAACTAGGGCGCAAACTGCCGTCACATGCTGTAACAACCCTCATACGTGGACTGCATAGCGCGTCGAAAATCCCATATCTCGGCAATATGACCCAAAGATCCTTTGGCACAACTCTGTCAAATGCTTTCTCCAGATCTGAAAAACCGCTGAAAAATCAGATACTTCTCCACAGTATTGCGAAACGAGAAATCTTGATCTCTACGTCCTCTTCCATTTCGAAATAACACTGTGACTCCTAAACTGTAATCAAATATGGTTTATGAGGTTACTTTCGGCGGATATTTTTCCATTCACTATAAACATCGCCAAGTTTTACTATGGTTTTACTCGTTCTACGCTACAGAATTGCTCAGCGATTGGACGCGCCATCTTGAGGTCACGTTCTAACAATTTGATTGGATAATTCGTAGATGTAATTGACATTCATTCATAGATGTAATAACTATGGTTTCTGTACTCTCTGTAACTTTTATTTATATACCACTAAGGTGGCAAACCGACGTGCGACGTGTCCACATACACTTTTAATATGAATTGACGATTTGAAATATATTCACAAGTTTGATTTGGGATTTCATCTTCGTCAATGGTCGATTAAAAAACGAAGACTATGGAAATAAATAATATGCAAAAAGATTAAAAAAAGTAAGACATGTCCAAGTAACCGCCGTCTAATGCTAGTGTGGACTGATCTTTACACACCTTCTATGCAGTTCTATCGTTGCCAGCATAGTAGCGGCGGCTGGTATTCTCTTATGTTCCGATCTGTTTCGTTGTCATTTCCAATATAACAGTGTGAGTGTGTCTCTGCAGTGGAAGCGGGGTCCGCGGGCGCAGCGCGCTCGCCGGGCGGCGTCTACTACGTGCAGCACGCCATGAAGCTGGAGGAGCCGCCGCCGGCGCACGCGCACGGCCACGTGCACGCGCACGGCCACGCGCACGCGGCCGCGCTCTACGAGGACGAGTACCGGCGCGAGCCCGAGCGGCTGGAGCGGCCCACCGTCGTGTCCATGGGCAGCTGAGCGGGCCGGCGCCGCGCCCGACCACCGCCCCACTATAGAATCTCACTCGGTTAAGTCGTTTAGTGTAATGTCCCGAGGCTCCGCTAGCAGACCAAATGTGCAGCGCGGCCGCGACCCAGCGGCCGGCGCGACTATCGTTTTGTTGACTCGCTTATTGAGCACTTGATGTTTGATTTTATCGAATTTAGATTTAACGAGTCTCATGTTAGTGATGCGCGTGCGCACTGCGCTGTCCGTTACCAAATAAATATTGTTGTTATTGAAGGTGGAAGACTGTGCCGCCTGGATTCCTAACGATGCATTCCTAGCACGCGCGCAGAGTAAGGTAGAGCAGAGCCCGCCGGCGGGCGGCGGGCGGCGCTCCGCGAGCCGCGCGTGCCCTACGACTTCTCTCCATGACTTGCACATACATTCCCCGCGCGGTGACACGTCACGGCCGATGTAGAATTATTATTAGCGTAATTACGTAGGTATATCACAATAAATTGTGCTCATTTGTACACGTTCATAGCTATATTAGATTCTTTATTTTACTTAATTTAATTTTGTTTTGTTAATCTCACGATTATTCTAAGTTACTATTTGGACGCGGCATTTGATTGGAAAAAAGAAGAGCAGAAGGTACGCGCGCCCACAGCCCGGTGCGTCGCCGTGCCGCGTCTGTGGTGACATTGGCCAGAAAGAGATACGTATTCTATATATTTAAAAAACAATAAATCGGAACCGTCGCCGAAGCCTTACATTATTTGTATATTTTGGTGGATTTTACAAAAAAAAATATTTATATTCATCGGAAGAATTTTAAATACGTATATTTGTGTCGATTTCATCGTCGCAGATACTTTGTTACCGTCCGCGGATCGACTTCGAGTGCGGCGGGGCGCCGTCCCGCGAGGACCAAAGAATGAAATGTGTGTACGGTGCGATACTCGAGGACTGTACACTAGTAGACTGCTCGCCGGCCGGCGACGTTTGTTTTGGAACAATGGCGACGCGTCGGGCGCGGACCGAGTGCCGCTGCCGGCGCCGCGGCCCGCCCGGACCACTGCGGAGCTGTCCGATACGCAAATACCTTTCTGACAGAACAATGAGTAGCTCCAAATACACGAATACGACTGATTTTGGAGAACATTAATTCTCTAATTTCAATAAAATATGTAAAACCACTTTAGATCACAGTGACGCCGGTCGGCGCACGTGACGGACGCGGCCCGGACCCTCGGCGGGCGCGCTCCGGGCCCGGCGCCACTCCGAGAAGGGCGATCATTTATTGACTGAATAGTTTGTCGGCCGGCCCGTTAGATATTGTTTCTCGCGTCAGACGCTGTGTGTGAATTTCATACATGTTACTTATATATTAAATTTGTCGGTACAAAATTCCCTAAACATTACTGAGACCAAAGAACACTCAAAGAACATTATCTTGCCATATTGTATGTACGTTGCTGCATATTACTACATAAATAATAAATAAATTATGTAATATTAATTGAATAATGAATTAAATACGTCTGATGGTATTTAAGGAATCTCTCTATCGTTTCGTACATTTCGATCGTAAAGTGTTTTGTTGGCGGCGGACGACGTTCTCACTCCCCGACCGTAACGAAACAATCGCTCGGAGAGTACGCCAGTCCGAATTACGCGCACTGTTAAGACTATATTTATGTTTAAGTATTTTTACAAAGAGATGTGTACGTGCTATAGTTTATACAGTAGGTAACGAGAGAATAAATAATAAATAGATGTAATATTAGTTGGGACACTCCCGTCTCTATTGCCAAATATCCGCGGTCCGGGCGGCGGGCGGCGGGCTGCGAGCGCCGCGCCGCCCGCCGCCCGCCGCCCGCCCCTGTCTATGTACATATGAAGATACATATTAATAAATATATTTTAAATTACAATTTCACAGCTTTCATTTACCTCCATTCAGTATGTCACAATAACATCGTTAACGGACTCAACGGGGAAGTGAAGACCACAGCTCGCCGACCCCTGGTCCGCTGGTCCACACTGTGGACTACAAGTCCGACGACGTGCGGTCTCTTGTATTGTTTCAAGTCTACCACTAGACTGAATGACGCGAAGTGTCACTGACCGCCGTGGTCCGGCGCTCGGTACGTACCCCGCAACGCGATCTAAGCACGAGCAGCGCCCAGCGTGAGCGCCGGAGCCCGCCCGCGCGACGCCCGGGCGGCTGTGGAGCCCGCCGCGGCCCGCCGGTGCCTTGTCCGGTGATGAGCACGACGACGGTTGTATACGGAATGGTTCATAATTTAACGCTAAGTAAACAAGATAATATTGGTCCAAAGAGCGGGAACCAAAACTACTGCAACAATTACGGTTGGAACATTATCAACCGATCTAAAAACAATTTTAATGCAGCATCAAAATACATAAAACTATTTTCTTTCTAGCGTTATTGTGTTCTAACCCATTAGGATTAACGAGGTCCACTACTAAGACTAAACATTCGGCGAAGATTGATTCTGACGTGGAGCGAGTGACGTCACACCACCACTCTGAGGGAAAATCGGACCTTTCTTACGTTAGGTCAGGTATTCGGCGAGCTCGGTCTCAGTCGTAAATGACTGACAGCTACGCTCCTGGATTCAATTCCCACTTAATACAAACATTTGTATGCATGAACATGTCTGGTTTTTTGGTCTGAATGTTTTAAGAGATTGTTATATTACTTGATGAAGAAAAAGGCGTACTAAAAAGATATATAAATTTATTAGAGCTATTTTATAATATAATACGTATAAAAAAAAGGTAAGTAAAAAAAAACTAAGTTCGGCTACAATGGTCTTTAAGAACTAGTTCCGCACTGTCTCACCGGAATCACTGAATGTAAAACTGGTGGAATGGAGAAAGCGGCCGTCGGCTATAGTGGCCAACGACTGCAGTTGGGCACGTCAGCACCCCAGAGAGCTTGCAGGGCCGTGAGGAACTCGCGGACGTCGTAGACCACGTTGCTGAAGAAAGTATCGGTGAGGACGGCCTCGCGGTCCAACACCGCAGCGGTAAGAGTCACCAGACGTCCACGGCAACGGCTGGAGTATATGGAAAATATATGTTATTATGATATCCGGAGATTCACAGTGGATAAGAGACAGAGATTTTCGATGTTTCATCACGTAGCCACACAGCAGGGGCTGGTGGTCTCAGACGTGATGTCCAGTATCTTTTCTATCGTCAGATCTTGCTCCAGACTTCATTCAGCCTGACTTGTTTTCTGTTTTTCACTAGAATCTATATTTTCAAAATTTTTAATTACAAAATCAATATTTTTGACGAATTGTCATAGACTAAACAGAGCATGCAAAGAAAAGATTCTATATAAATAATTAAATAAGGTTGTAACATTACAAGATACACACGTATTCAGAATAATTATTAATGAAGTATCGTCCGTAGGCTCCCTACTACTGCCGGGCCAGAGGAGAGCCTTTGTTTTCTCTCATTATCCGCGGACCGCTTTTCCGCCAAGAAATGTATGGGAAAACGTATATAACGGGGTCTCACAGGTTAAGTATCACTCGCACGATGTCTCCTCTGCTGCTAATATAGCAACTCTTTAGCAGGCCCAGACACAGAAACACAACAACCCTCTAAGTAGTTGTTATTTGCTGTGGATTTCAGCGAGGTGGATGTACTTCCCCAGATGGGGGCTAGTTTGATGCGCCCTACCTCTATTAAAACATCCATACCAAAATAAATAGACATGTTCATGCACACAAATATTTGTCTTGTGTGGAAATGGAACCCGCGAGCGGTGGTGTGAAAGTCACGTCATCCCCAACTGCGCCACCGAGCTGGTCCCGTGTGTCCGTCGCTGGCACGCCGCGTGCCACCTCGCTCGCACCTCTGTCCTTCCCGTTGTATATCCAGAGACGTGTCTCTCGCTGACGACACTGCTTTGTTATTCAAATGTTACAGAAGAGGTAGACGCGGTAAACTCACAATTATATAATCAACTAGTGTTTAAAGAAAATTTGCGGGAAATATAGAAAAAACAAAAATACTTTTTAACTCTACAACAACTCGTGCACTGAAATTGTAGCAAACTACTATAATAGTCTAGTTTATTTCGAGAGGCGACCTTCATACAAACAGCACAATGTCAGTGTCTCCACCACACGAACAATAACATGTCACAAAACGAACATATAATTAAAGCGCAAAACATGGATCTCCTTCAATTTTGAAGAGAGGAAAAAGTTCATGAGTTGGACAAATGTTCAAAGTTGAAGGTGGCGAGGAGGAGGCGACTCACGAATAAACAATACGTAGTACACAACGGTACATACTTATATTGACACACACATTTATATATGTATTGTTCACATACATAAGACGTTGTGTACTATAGGGATGAGCGTGATGGTGTTTAAAGAAAAACTGAAAAGAACATATCAGCGATGCATCGGATTTTATATTGTGTGTTTACACACACTCGGCAAACTATAAAATAGTCTCAACAATGTGAGGCACGTGTCCGGCGGTAGCATCCACACCGCGCGGTGGCCGACTCACTTGGGAAACAACACAGCCGCGAGAAGCCTTCATATTGGAAAAAACTGTGTCGCAGCGCCGGCGCCGGGGCAGAGTACGGGACGACTACTGACCTCTATTCCAAAATACCAAGATTGTCTTGTTTATATGTTTGAGACGCGACGTTTGTGAACTAACAACCGAACCTCCAGTGACCTCGCCCATTCGCAGGAACACGATAACCCTCCAGGGACCTCGTAACACAATGTAACTCGCGCGCGGCCAATCTTGTGACCTAAGGCTGTTTCATCACAGTACCCAGTAATTTGTCTGCCATATCTCACCCTTCTAGTGTGGGTCATCTCACAACCTCCTCACGGTGGCTGGGGAATCAGTTCCGAGATAAATGTCTCTCTACTGAGGTATCTGTCGCAGCATGTGAATACATACCGGGCGTTGTGTTGGCCGTATAGGCCGAGATGCGCGCTACGTTTCTAGTTCGTCAGAATCGTCTCATGTGTCGTTGTTCGCGAGTAACTCACGAGCGTAAGGGCGTCCGTCCGGCGGCCGAGTATGTAGAGGCGCCAGATTGCGTATATGACGCAAATCCGACGCGTCCGCACGCTCGAACAGGCTTACAGTGAGTCGGCGTATAAATGCGTCCGTGCTCTCCATGCGTAGGTCCCTCTGTATAGTGGCGTTCTTTACAAGACGCGGGGCGCCTGTAATCTGCCTGAGGGAGATGCTCTGTTGTTGTTGGATTCGCTCAGCGTTTCCTCTGCTCAGTAGGGCGTACCAAGCCGGCGCTGCGTATGTTAAACATGGCCGTAGGTAGGTCTTGTAGATGCTGAGTTTCGTTTTCAGCGGAAGCTTCGAGGAGAGCACCGGTCGCAGTAACGCGCGCGATGTTCGGGTCCTAGCGATGACTTTGTTCGCGTGTTTATTCATAGTGAGCCGCCGGTCGATTTCGACGCCTAGGTAGGTCGCCGATTCGCGCCAAGCTAGCTGCTCACCACGGAGATACAGGGTGGAAGGCTTCTTTACGGAGAGATTCATAAGCATTGCTTGTGTCTTTCGCACGTTAACCGAGAGCCTCCATTTGTCAAGCCACTCGGGGAGCAGGTTTAGTACGCGTTGCATTTTCAACACTGCGAATCTAGCATTTTTGTTGTATGTCAGATACGCTGCGTCGTCGGCGTACAGTGCTAATGTGGATTCGTCTGACTTCGGAATGTCATCGGTGTAACGTGAGTACAATGCTGGGGAGAGGCAACTCCCTTGCGGTACGCCGGCTAAGATTTTCCTTGACGTCGAGGACTCTGTCTCTACTGATACGTGAAAACTTCTATCACTCAGGAAGGAGGCTACTATTCGGACTAGACGTTGGGAAGCGCTGGACGTCGCTAGTTTGTACAGCAGACCGTCGTGCCAAACTCTGTCGAACGCCTTCTCCATATCAAGAAAAACTGCAACTGTGCTTCCCCTCTGGTTCATGCCCTGGGTCATCATGTGCAGTACTCTCAATAATTGGAGTGTCGTTGAATGTTCCGCTCTAAAACCATACTGCTCGTCGCGGGGGGTGATGTGCGGGGCGAGGTGTTTCAGTAAGAGGCGTTCGTACACTTTTGATTGTGTAGATAGCAGCGTGATGGGCCGATAACTCTCCGGTTTCAACACGTTCTTACCGGGTTTAGGCAGCAATATAACGCGTCCGTCTCTGTATATAGTCGGGAAGTGTCCAGTGCGATTTATACCGTTGTACAGTCGTGTTAGCGCCGCGACGGCGCGCGGCGGTAACCGACGTAGGGCTTCATTGGTTATTTTATCTGCACCGGGCGCCTTCCTTAGCTTCGTGCGTTGTATCGCACGCTGCACTGCACCCGGGGTGAAAACAATTGGATCGTCATCGGCCGCTATCGGTGTAGAAAAATAGCCTCGTAAGTACTGTTGCACCATTTCGACGTGAGCTGTATTTTCTGTCTCGTTAGGGCGGAATTGGCGTTCTAAGTGGTCGGCGAATATTTCAGCGCGGTCTGCTGCGTGATATCGCAAAGTTCCATCGGCTGCCAGTAGTGGGCGTACTGGAGGCGGAGATCTCGTCAGCTGCCTGCACAGTTTGTGGATGGAATTCCAGTCATCACTGACATCCTCTATGTGCTGCTGCCAACTCTCCTCTCGATGGGTTTCTAGCGCGTCCTTTACTACGGTCGTAAGGCGATGAAGTTCGGCCTTTAACACAGGACACCGCGTCCTCTGCCACAACTTGCGTAGTCGACGTTTGTCTGTTAGCTTACGCTTGATGGCGTCGGGGAGTGGCGAGTATTGTTGTCGCTTCTTAGTCTCGGTGGAGGACTCATTGAAGGCCGTCTGGATAGTCTCCGTAATAAGCACCGCTAGCCGCTCCACATCATCCGGAGTTGAGATGGGAAACGACGCCGCGAGCCTGGAGTCTACTTTTTCGGTGTACTGGGCCCAGTTGATGAGACGCTTGGGAATTGGTGGTGAGACCGAAAGTGGAGTCTCTGGAATCGTCACGAGTACCGGTAGGTGGTCCGAGAACATGCTCTCCAATAGAACCTCTTGCGTAGGTTGGCAGTGTAAGTTCTTGTGAACTATAATATCCAGGACATCGGGTGCCGCCGCATCACTATACGGATAATGCGTCGGAACCTCGGGGCCCTGCACGGTATAGCCCCAGCGCTCCGCATCGTCAAACAACCGACGTCCGCTTGGGCAAATGTGCGTGGCGCACCATGCTGTGTGTTTGCAATTGAAATCGCCAGCCAGAAGGACAGGTGTATTAGTCTCCGTATCGACTAGGCGGGTTATCTCCGCCGGGTCCAGCTTCCCAATCGGGGGTCTATAGGCTGCGTACAGGTGCATGGATTGCCTACCCGCGTGGATGTCAACTCCTAAAGCATAAAGCTTGGCCCTCTTGTGGACAGACTCGGTCTCGACTATCTTGATCGGTTGATGGACTAAGCGGCGTCTGACTAGCACTGCCAACCCACGGTAAGCCCTTCCATGGGGAGAAAGTTCGTCTTTCCGATAAATATGGTAGTTTGGGATTCTCAGCGTAATGGACTCCTTCAGGTGCGTCTCAGACACCAAACAGACGTCAATATCCTGCTCCTTGAGTAGCGCTTTCAGCAGAGCAACCTTTTTGTATAGGCCGTCTGCATTCCAGTGCAAAACTCTAAGAGCCCCCATGTTGCAGTCTCAATTGGATGAGCTGAGCCATTCCTCCTAGTAACACTGACAGGGTGTTCTGTCCTGTCCGTACGGCCTTCAATACGTCCTCCATGATAATAAGAGCGACGTCTAAAACAGCAGTAGCGTTGTTGTCGATCGCTCCAGCGCTGGGTGCCGGTATGTGCGATGTAACAACCGCCGTTTGCCTCGCCTGACGACCTACTTGTTGTGTAGGGACGCCCGCTTTCTTCAAATCACCTTTTCGGGGTGCTGAAGTGGCTGCGGTCTGGGTCCTTTCGGCCGGTTTTTGCGCCTGTACGGCTTGCGCAGCCTTCCGGGACTTCCTCCTACGCCTCTTCTTCTTGAGAGAGGCGCCTCTCTCGGTGGGAGCGTTCGCCTGTGCCATTAAAGAAGGCGTTTCTGTCTGTATATCGACTGTAACGGCCTTCTTTGTCCGTTTTGAGGCGCCGGCGGTGATTGCAACCGTCCCTGCTCGCTTGTTTCGCAATTCGCGACGAAACACAGCGCATCTGGGATTGTTGGCCGTGTGCGCCTCTCCACAGTTGGCACACGTCGGCGGCTCCTCTCTGGGGCGCGGACAGTCACTAGCTGCGTGCTCTTCTCCGCAGCGCACACACGCTTGTTTGCGGTGGCACATGTGCGATGAATGCCTGAAGCGCTGACAGCGGTGGCACTGGGCTGGCCCCTGCCTGCCTCGCCACGCCTCTATCTTCACTCCGGGCATGCACAACAGCTCGGTGACGTCGTATATCCGTGGGATGGTGTCGGAGGTCTTCTTAAGTTGGGCGAAGAAGATGCATCCGGGTCTGCCTTGTCGCGCGCGGATGGGTCGCACGTACTCAGGTACGAAATTCAGTTCCGCTAGGGCTTCTGAGATCTCGTTCGGATCGGTGTCAGACGGTAGCCCTCGTATCGCTACCTTTGCGCTGGTTTCAGCCGGCAACGAATACGAGAACCAGCTGAGCTTCTGAGTCTTCTCAAGATCGTAAAGGTACCTTTGTACGGCACGGTATTCTTCCTCAGTCTTCGGTGTGAACCGCACTCCTCTGCCAAAGGGTCTCGCGTTCGGGCTATGGCCCAGCTTAGACTTCAAGGCTTTGAAGTGCGTCGTCCAATCCGGTAGGGTCTCAACAATGAGCGGTGGGTAGCGCGGGTTCGCTTTCGGCGGCACCGCAGGCTTGCTGCTCACCGACGCCGGCGGTACTTGTGACGCACCGGACGTTGATGTCGACGCCTGCGCTCGTACCGTGTCGGCAAACGACATTGTAGGCACTACGTCGCTCCTTGTCCGCGGGGGGGGAGAAGGAGGAGGGGGGGGTGGCGCTTCGTCACTTGACGGCGGGGGGGGAGGAGGAGGGAACACTACGTCGCGACGTCGACAAATGCGCGGGTCGCGTTGCTCTCTCGGAGTTGGCTTCGCAGGGGGAGGTACCTCCATCGGTACACTAAGAGAGGCCGGAGGGCTTGTGAGTGCAATGCGGATTCGCTTTTGCATCTCTGCCTCGGTGTCACTCTCTGGGGACCTCTGGCGCCTTACACCGCGCTCGCATAACGCTTGCACGGCTTCTTGCGCCTCGACCACTTCCAGTGAGGAGGGGGCAGGAGAACCCGCCGCCACCTCATCCTGGTAGTCCCGGATGGTCATCGCTATCCGCTCCGTCAAGGGGTCCGAGAAGATGCCCCGCCGGCAGATCTCAGCAAATTTCACCATGTCATCCTCTAGGATAGACTTGGGTGAAATGCCGGAACCCAGCAGGCGCACTCGCGGGACCGCCAAGACGGCCGGGTCGCGTGACGTCACCGGTGTCGGATGAAGCAACGCGGACCTAGCACTGTCGCGCTTACGCGACGACGAAAGCGACCGGGAGCGCTCGCCCTGAGAAGGGCGCGACGCTCCGGCGCGGGAGGCACCGACGCCGCCGGCGGCGTCGATGTCTGGTTTTACCCTTTCGCGTGGAGTGTGCGACGGCGGCCTGGTGGCTTCGCCCTGAGAAGGGCGCATGCCTCCGGCGCTGCGCTCGGACAACGACGACGAATGGGAAGCAGCGACGCCCGCGACGGCGTCGGTGCTTTTTGTACCCTTTCGGTGGGACGTCAGCGGCGGCTGCCTGGAAGTTTCGCCCTGAGAAGGGCGCATACCTCCGGCGCTGCGCTCCGGTTGGGAGGTAGCGACGCCCGCGACGGCGTCGGTACCTTTTGCACCCTTTCGCGGCTGCTTCGACGCAGATGGCTGCGGAGCAGGTACGACGGGCGCACGCGGCGGCTGCGCGGGGGGGTCTCACCCTTCAAACCGGAACACAGCTATATAAATGTAACTGCTAGGTGGTAGAAATAGGTGAGACAGAGGTACCCGCGCTGACCACTTTTGTGCAGTCTCCCTCCGGTAAAAAGAAAACCCCGGTGTTCCGCGCGTCCGGCGAGGGTACTCACCGCTATAGATACTACCGAAGAGAATGTCACGGGTTTTTTAATTTTCTATTGATAGTCGTGTGCCGGCGGCAGAACACTAATGTCTATATCTGTGAAACTCACATAATTCTTTGGATTAAATAATTATTTATTTATTTAATAAGTGGAAGAAGTCATACATCTATAATGCGCATTTAGTAGGCGTTTCAGATGTAAGGAACATTGCACACATAATATAATAACATATGCATACTGAAGTATTTAGGTACCTTGTTTCGTGAGGAGAAATAAGCGGTATATTATTATAATACTGCTTTTCACACGACAAACCCTCGGTCCCCCATGAATCCTTAAAATGAACTGAGGAAGGTCCTTTTCAGGCAGCTTACAACTGTAGTATTCATGTATCACAGATTATTGTTTTAGATTCAACAGCAGGCATAGAAAGGTTTCATATTACAAAACTTAAACCAAAAGGCTTGGCTCGCTATGCACGACTCGGTCTTTATCTCTACGCTAACATATGAACGTGAGAGAGTATGTAGGCCAACTTTGCCCAGCATCGCTTCGGCGCGGGTGACTTCGACCGGGCTACACCAGCGCCTATCTAATAAGAAACTGATAAAACGGCAAACAAATAGTTAGGTCCTATACAACGTTTGTCCCCTCGTGCCTCGAGCGTGTTCATCGAGCCCAGTTTCTTTCACTCTGGAACACTCAGTCGAGTCGGCAGGGTGTCTGCCGACTCAGGTCGCTCCACTCTATTTATTTCCGCGCCCGTTTGCTAAAACATAGAATACACCGCGGACGTGAGGTGTTCACGACTCAGAGTCACTTACGAAGACTTTTTTATACAACGTCGGGAGGCATACAAGCATACGGCGCACCTGATGTAAAGCAGTCACCGTAGCCTACGAACGTTAAGTATCACTCGCGCGATGTCACCTCCGCTGCTAACAAAGCAACTCCATAGGATCTCACTCACACGCCGGAACACAACAACCCAATAGACAGTTAGTATTTGGCTGCGGTTTTCTGTGAGGTGGGCGTACTCCCTTCAGACGGGCTGCTAAATAGGAAGATGAGGAAAGAAGTATTAGTGTACAAGGTGATTGTTGTGGGCACCTCGATACTGCCGCGACAACCTGTCATGTCGCCGGACACGAGTCGGCTCGTCCCCGGCGGCCACGGCTTGCAAAACGTGTTCATCACAAAAGGACGACACCGTCTTCAGATATAAGCCTCGTGTCACGTGCATGTGACGCACCCCGCCAACCAGTTGCTGAGCCGAGGGAGACAGGACACTGTAAAAGATACTAATATTTGGAGCTGCCGAGTGAATCGCTGGATTTTTTTGCGGTGGGAATTATTTGCGTGAAGTAAAATGAGTGTTTGTTTAGGATGGACCTTTTTTGCGCGGTTTAATACCATCCTTTAATAATTAACTCCTCTGGGGAATTATGTGCACCTATCAGCGTGCCCTAGGTAAATAACAACTCCCTGGAGTGACTACAGTTACCAGGAAGCTACGACGAGCTCGGTGGCTCAGTCGTGAATGACGCGACTTTGACACCGACGCTCGTGGGTTCGATTCCCACACAAGGCCGACCATGACAAGACCATGACAGACAGACATGTTCATGAACATGTCTGTCTGTCATGGTCTGGATGTTTTAAGAGAGGTAGGGCGCATCAAAGCGGCCCGTCTGGGGAAGTACCTATACCTCACAGAAAATTGTAGCCAAATAACAACTCCCTAGAGGGTTGTTGTGTTCCTGAGTGTGAGTGAGGTTACCAGTAAGCTTAATATATCGCAAGCGTTAATAGACTACGGTACCCGCTTTACATCAGGTGGGCCGTATGCTTGTATGCCTCCCGACGTAGTATAAAAAAAAACCTTCGAGTAGTTTCAACAGCAAGTTTTCGCATCACGATATTTAGGTACTCCTTGAGTCATAAGGGGTCATAGGCTACAGAACCGCAACCGAAAAAATCGGCCAAGTGCGAGTCGGACTCGCGCACGAAGGGTTCCGTACCACTATCTATAAAAACGGCAAAAAAATCACGTTTGTTGTATGGGAGCCCCCTTAAATATTTATTATATTCTATTTTTTAGTATTTGTTGTTATAGCGGCAACAGAAATACATCATCTGTGAAAATTTCAACTGTCTACCTATCACGGTTCATGAGATACAGCCTGGTGACAGACGGACGGACGGACGGACGGACGGACAGCGGAGCCTCAGTAATAGGGTTCCGTTTTACCCTTTGGGTACGGAACCCTAAAAAAAGGCCGTGGAGAGGATTTAGATCCAATACGTAAATATCTCTTCTAGAAGATTGATGTAAGTTGCTTACACTCCATTCCAGTTACGAGCTCGGTGGCGCAGTGGTGAAACGCGCTGTTACGTTACTTTGACACTCACACAGGACATTTGTGTGCATGAACATGTCTGTTTGTCTTGGCCTGGGTGTTTTTAAGAGAGCTAGGGCGCATCAAAGCAGGCCGTCTGGAGAAGTACCTCCACCTCGCAGAAAACCGCAGCCAAATAACAACTACCCGGAGGGCTGTCGTGTTCCAGTGTGAGCACCAGAGGTGGCATCGCGCGAGTTACGGTTAATGTATTGCAATATTACCGCCCTTAAGTCAAAATGAATATTATAAACTTATATTTTTTTCTAAATGAACTTTCTATAAAAAATAAGTCAAGAACATATTTAGCAAACATTCGTAAACACAATGAATCATTTGCTGCGGTTAGCTCAGAAGGTAAAGTTTCCGCGGCAGTGACAAGTGGAGCCGCTGACCAGACCCGGTGCCTGCTGCACGGGACCGCTCACCACGGTATGCGCAAGTATATTTTGGAGTTGTTGTCACTGCCGGCACCTACCTAATGTGTACACATTGCAACAATGTATATAACACGAGAAGTGCGAGACAAGGCAAATTAGTGGAACCGGGAGCTAGTAATTACTTTGGAGAGAGGACCACTGAATATCTAGTACCTAAATATACAATAAGTTACATGATGTGAAACAGAACCCCAATCTCAGTCATGGTATGTTAAAAGCAAAGTTGAAAAAAATTTTGCTTGATACTTAACAATATTATTATGTTTTCAACTATGTTATGGATGGATTAATTTTTCTTTTATTTATTGTGTATGTATGTATATCTTCACGCCGGTGCCGGGTCCCTTGCGGGGTGGGCGGAGGGTACCGAGCGCCATGTGACGCGACCCTCGCCCTCTTCTTTAACATTCATAGCTCTTCACATGTACTCTTGCCAATTTCTTAGGGTAATATCACCTTCTGATAAAACGCGACTAATTTGGCCGTGGTAGGTTAGTATAGTTTATTTTTTGTTTTTATTATTATTATTTTTAATTATTGGTTAAAATGTATCTTTTTGGCGAGACAGCGCCGGTGTTGCAGGTATATGTTTCTACAACGGTGCCTGCAACACAAACATATTTTGTAAGTGTAAATGCTAGGTAGTAGGTATACATAAACCAATGTGAAGAGCGCATACCGTGCCAACAAACTGTTTTACAGTTTGGCATAATACTGTAATTATGAAAACATGTACCTATCATAAGAAAAACAAATGAAAAAAAAACAACATTTGAATCAAACGTTCTGCAACTACACAACGTGCGACTTTTGTCTGCAGTTGGAACACGGTAATCTTTTTGTTCGGGCGGTCGTTGCAATGAGCCATCATTGTCAGAGAGTTGAAAATCATAATTAAGATATTTGTATGGTCATTATAGTAAATCATAGTTTAAATCTACGCCGTTTCAACGATGCAGTTCAAACTGATGTAGCAGTAACATTTTGTACAGTTGATGGTGGACCACTTTTTCAAAAATTAATGGTATCAAAAATGTATCCCAGTATTGGATTCATCATACCCTTTAGCGTATCCACTACTTTTTTCAAATGGTGATACTGGGTGGCATATCAATATTTGTCATAAATGTACCGAGTAGATCCAATTCAAGAGCGAACAGAAATAAATTAACCATGCTTTGATATTTATTTATTTGTAGGAAAACAAACAGCTTAAAGCCTATAGTTTTCACATATGCAGCCTAGCGACTTGCAATTGGAGAAGATATCGGCATGTTGCACCGTTCACACAAATTATTTGTTCAGTAGTCAGTTAATATGCACGCGAGAGCAGCGGGCTCCAGACTGCATCGCTTGCGCATTAAATTAATGCATCGTAATGTTTGCGAAGTTTCAACTGGAACCGGACGCAATAAGAGAATTTTTATTCCAAGTATAAATTTAATATATTCCGGAACTATTTTAATAAACAGCCAGTTTTGTTTTGACACGCGAACCCCAAGCAAGCTCCAAGTAGAGTTCGATCTTTCGACGAGTTGAGATTGTATATTTCCGAATGTAACGGTCGAGGACAATTAGCAAACGATGAAAGAGTTTTTCCAAAAAAATATGATTTACAGAGAATTTTTGAATCATTAATTAAATTATTGTATTAAATATGTATGTCAAGTTTAATAGATAACATTTTTTTATCGCCTGGTTTTTTCAATAAAAAAATATAAAAAAGGTAATCTTTATTTCAGTATTAATTTTTGTATTTGTTCTTTATTTAAATGTTATATAATTTGTTTGAAAAAAATAGACAAATTAACTGCGTGGCCTTAG
Source organism: Pyralis farinalis (assembly GCA_947507595.1). Classification (NCBI taxonomy): domain Eukaryota; kingdom Metazoa; phylum Arthropoda; class Insecta; order Lepidoptera; family Pyralidae; genus Pyralis; species Pyralis farinalis. The sequence goes on along the minus strand of OX382261.1, from coordinate 41,053,495 downwards.
CGATATCTGTGATTACAGAACGTTAATAAGTTTAAACTTAAAATTTAAACGAATCATGGTCGAATTTCGACCACGGGGCGATCACTAGTTGGAGTTAACACACAATGTCGCATACAAATTGCAGGATATTATCGTATACAAATGGAGTATACAAATTGTGCCCAAAGCGGGTCACAACGGGAGGGCGCCCAACCATATCATTGGAACGATATACCCATGAGCAGGCGTGGATAGGTCTCGGAATTACTATGAATGTGTCGGAAACCACTTTAATACTTCTCCCTGGAGCACATAGCTCTAGGAACTCCTCTCTCGACGACCAATGAGGGCAAGCTGGAGATCGGACTCTTCCGGAACTTCTTGTGTTTCCACTGCCGTCGACGAGCCATCTCAGGATCCAACATCCCGATGGACTGCGTGAAGCGCTCGACGCTAGGCCCGCGGTCACTACTCACCAAAGCCACCACGAGCTGCCTTGCGAGGATATTTTATTTTTTTGTTAATACCGTCGACCGTGGTATATGAGTAGTAAGTAATACATAAAACTTTAACTTGTGACTAAATAAATCGTGGTTTAACCTAATGAGCTTTTGAAATTAAGGAGCTTCAAATTTTTGATCCATTGATAAGATTTTGTTGTCTATAATAATTACCCACCTTCTTTGTTACTTCGAAAATGCATGCTCACAATAACTGTAATAGAGTAAGATCCCAGGGCCCCCCCGATATTACTTATTTTCTGAGTAACAAAATAGGTGGGATGCAGTCGTTTAGTATATACTCAGAACGTATGCACGCTCGCCAGCCCAGGCCCCAGGCCCCAGGCCCCAGGCCCCAGGCCCCAGGCCCCAGGCCCCAGGCCCCAGGCTCCAGGCCCCAGGCCCCAGGCCCCAGGCCCCAGGCCCCAGGCCAATGTACAGGCACCGGGTGGTACAGGTACGTAAAATCATTACTCACTTTTCTTGAAGTACGAGTGCAGATTATAAATATGTTTATAGAATATTGTTAAAAATTATTAATTAACATTGCTAGACATTCCCCGTCGGCGCTAATTTCTTCTAGACGTTTTCACGCTCGCAAAAAAAAACATAACTTTACTTACTTTATCTTTATTTATATGACACTTGGGGAACTATTTCAATACTTTTTGAAAGCGGCCAGACCAATGGTAGGGGCCAAACATCCTCCACACACAAATAAATCGTCGATGTGAGTATGTGCGTGAGTGAGATGTCTACGCGTGTGATATTTCCCTCTTCTACTCTGTCTGTGAGTTAGATAACTGCATATAGTATAATATGTGGTGTTTATTTGTGATGTCTACAACGTTATCGGTATCATTGACGTAGATGCTGCGAGGCTTCACTTGTTCATCAACAGTTACACTGTTTCCGATGAACAATTTGATGCGAGTAACTTACCGCCGACGGGAAATGTCTGACAATGTTAATTATTAATTTTTAACAATATTCTACAAAACATACTTATAATCTGCACTCGTACTTTAAGAAAAGTGAGTAATGTTTTTACGTATCTGTAGCACCCGGTACCTATAAATTGGCCGTGGGCTGGGCTAGCGAACATGCATACGTTTGGAGTACTACTTTAGTATATACTAAAGTACTGTATCCTACCTATTTTGTTATTCAGAAAATATCTGGGGGCTCTGCGATCTTGGACTATAACATGAAGGCAGTTTGTTAGACATGGGTGTGTTACGTCTCCAGCGCGGGAGGGTGGCAGGCGGCCTAAGCCTTTGCATAACAAAAGGCAGGCACTCGCTCCGTGTTCGAATATATATATATATATATATATTGTGTGTGTCTCTGAAACGACGATGACTACTAAGACAGTGCGAAGAAGGCGCGAGGATGGACAGAGAGACGAAGATCACTGGAACATGACGCCTGCGGGATGAGGAGCTTTTGGTGTGACTGGATTGTGCATGGTTGCATTACTTCATATGATGATCACGTATCTTTGCACCTGAGTGACGACGAGTACCGACGATGTAAAAATGAAACTAAAGTTATTGTGAAAGTCAAACGAGAACGACCGAGGCTGAATAAGGAAGACAGATGGAAGAACTTCATGAAAATTACCAAACTGTTTTGGAAAGAGGGAAAAGACAAAATATTTCTAAGGTGGCTCGTCAGCACCCAGAAGGTAAGGTAAAGTTTAACGGTCGGTGAAAGTCTGGTGACGTTCTAGCTAACACTTAGAAAAGGTGTTAGGATGGAGGGGTGAATATATTGGAGAAATGTATGAACACGTCGGCACCGCTGACACGTGACTGACTCATTGAGCAGCGCCAATGTTCCATGAAGATTTCAGCACAGGTGAGATTGTGTTGCAGATACGCAGCTTGAAAATGAAGTCACCGGCAATCGATATGGTTAGGCCGAACTATGAGAGAGCTCGTCTGGGGAATTACCTCCACCTCACAGAAAACGGCAGCTAAATAACAACTCCCTAGAGGGTTGTTGGGTTCCTGCGTGTGAATGAGGTCACCAGTAAGCACCCAAGGAGCTGTGTAAGCAGCAGAGGAAGCATCGCGCGAGTTATAATTGATATGACGCAAGCGTTAATAGGCTACGGTACCCGCTTTACATCAGGTGTATAACAAAAACGTACGTACGTAGTACAGACGTACGACGACGTACGTACCAGACGTAGTATAAAAAAAAATGAAAAAATATTTTTTCCGACAGCAAAGTTTAAGTAATTGGTTCTTCCATTGAAGAAGGTTAACATATTTCCCTGGAACCCTGGGACCGTGCCCCGACTCGTACTTAACGGTTTTTATACCACATCCGGAGGTAATGAACGGTTGCAATAGAAGGACAGGGCCTACTTCCTCGGACGGGCTGCTGGTTCACAAGACAGGCTACCTCTTAACTAAGCTCAACGACAGTCTTCTATCGAAATGAGCCGGGACACAGGAGCGGCGGCTTAACTAGTTCAGACTAGACGGTAGGTATAAGCACGTCCCATGCTACTGGTCATTGATAGTTCAGTATGTGCCATAAAAAGTTGGCATAAAACTGACTGACTGAGACTCGATTTTTTGGGACAGTGCGTCCCAAACTGTACCGGGTTAAATGCATTTTGAACATTGATCATTTGAGGCTGGCAAAGTTTGTTAAAGTCTATGATCGAAAAACAAGGCACGAGCGTTAGAGGTTAAGTCAATTTCAGTTTGTATTTAGCATTATTGTAGGTAAGTTTTGTATTTAGAACGCCAGAGAGCATAAATTATTTCTTATTATGCTGATAAGTAATTCCTATATTTTTTAATTACAATAATATTTATTGATCAGAAAAAAATATCACATATTTGCTACATTATTATCTGTCATCGAAAGAATGCGTCACGGAGGACAGACCTCTTACCCTTAATACGAGTCGAGTAATTTATGTAACCATCGGAGGGATTTCAGCTGTAGTTTCAATACGAAAACATTTTCTTAAATTAAGTAGGCGATAGGTTCTGTACGATGACATGCTTGTTTGGAACATTCCTTTCAAGTTGTTTCGATTTTACGAGATATTTATTGGGGTGTGTATTTTACGGGCATTATTTATTCTATTATATAGTTTAGTACTGAGTTAGTGCATACGTCTGCTGACAAATGCTATGTTAGTGTTTACGCAGGGATCACTTGTTTAAAGTAGAAGACAGTTATGTTTTCTCAGAATTCCCCGGAGGACATACTTATTCATCCATTGCTATAAACCCAAGCCTTGGCCACTACGTCTGAGCACTCCTTTTACAAGCCCACCAGTTCCTGCACACTGAGGTTGTATTCCTTGTCCTCGTTGTGATGCACAAACAAATAAATATTGCTAAAGGATAATGGATATGTTCATTCAAGTAACATTATAAACAGACAATGTATTATATTACTAATTCATTTAATGTCATTGGAAGGTGTACTTATAGCACAGGTTAATCCTAATTTAAGCACCGGCAGTAATATTGTATGTGTTTGCATGGCTAATGGTGCTTTAGCAATAAGTCTGTGTACATTTTTGGATCAAATAAATATTATTACATTTTATTTTGATTCACGGGTATTATCCCGGTCATTTGTTAGGCGTGCGCGGGGATTTATATCCAACGCGTAGAGGCCCTTTTGAGAAACTTGATGTAATGTTGTATAGCCGCCGTGACCTTTTCCAGGGGATATCAATGTGACAATATACCCATGAACCAGGTCACGGCAGGTATTGGGACTATTGCGAATGTGTTGGAAATTATTGGGCTATTGAAATGAGATTTAGAGGGGTTATTAGTACTGGGCTATTACAGAAGAGGGACGGACGCTTGCCACAACTATCATATCTGATGTTACTTCGGCAGGCGGTGGCTCGCCACTCACTGGATGGACCCCCGAAATGCCAGAGAAATTCGGCCGGGGGCAACACCGGTGTGAGTGACTCAGGGGTGTCGAGAGGTGTGCTGCGCTTTCTCCTAAGTTACTCGCGGCGTTATGCCCTTTAACACTTCCACCCCTGGAGCATATCACCTGATAAAGCAATATGCTCTATCGACTCCTCTCTGGACGGCAAGCCAGAGCTGAGAGTCCTGCGGGCCTTCTTGAGTTTCCACTCCGACCGATGAAGACACGCCGGAGACGAAGGCCCTGTTCGACTCTCTGGAGCACTCGGGTACCCGTGGTGTCGTTACGCACCAACAGCTTGCCACAAGCTGCCCTGCGGGGTTTATTATTATTATTATTATATGTTAGCGAATGAATAGTTAACTGCTTAATTCTTAACTTGTTTTTTTTTTGTTTCTTTTAGAACAGCTAGCGAGAAGAAGTTAAGTGTGATCTGTTAGTTTATTGTCATTTTTCAATTTTATAACAAAGCATTTTCTGATTTTCTTTGGTATGTGTTCAAAATCCATTCAGTACTGTGATGTTCAGCCATCGGTACTGATGTTTATTTTACGTTATAAAAATAATGTCAACCATCTGTTCATAGCTTATTTATTTATGTAATGAAATTTCAATATTTTTATAAAATGTATGTATATATCATTAAAATTTGTCGTGGCAAAAAGGCTGACTTCAAATTCAGAAAAAATCAGACGTAAGACGAATACTCCAATCACATAAAGCGACATCACGTGGAATAAATGAACGTAACACCATTAGACTTGAATATTACAAGTGCTCGATGTGCACATCGTAGTCCTCTCTCCGGCGGCACCCTGGGGCTGCGGAGGACGTGGCCCTTAACTTGTGGACATGTCTGTAACACTCGCTCCGAGCACGGGTGAGATTAAACGCGCTATACACTTTTTGTAAGGGCGCCGACAAAATAACGTCTGTCCGGCTATAGGCAGAAAAGAAGAGAACAAGGCCCCTACATACAAGGCTCAAGGAATATTTCCACTAAATTATCCGTAAACAGAAACTTAATTTCCATCAAGTCAATTACAATAAATACAATATCAAAAATTCAAAACTGACTGTAGCGAAGTTGTAACTTCATCAAACCGCGAGCTTCCCGAAGTAAAACACAATTTTCAACATTACGTACGTATTAGTCTTACTTAACATTTTTGTATATTTCATTCCGAATAGTTTACAAAATGTTACAATCCTAATTTTAAACAATCACGAATTTATCGTGTCAGTCATTGTGTTCGCTGGCGTGTGTTGCCACTTACGGCTACAAAGCACAGTTTTGTTTTATATTGTGCTTTTTACAAAATGTTATTGTGTTATAAAATATACGCCTTTTTCAGCCGTGAATAGGTCTCTCTGGCTACCCCGGAAGGGCGTCTTCGTGGAGTACAGCTCAACTGTAACTATTGCAATAAAAGTACTAAAAGTATAATAATTCTGACCGACGGACGGACGGACGGACAGGCGTCACAAGTGTTCTCAGGTTCTATATTAAAAGCCATTCAGTAGTTCTTAAATATAAAGCAAAAGACACTTAAATGCCTAAAAAAAAATTTTACATTTTTAATTGTGTATATATAAATACAGCGTTTGTTACAGATATACCGTAATCCGTCCGGACGTCGGCACACACCCAATTATTGGCACCCTTTCATCTACAGTCAAATAATGCTTGGATAGTATGTGACAATAGTTGGCTTTTAGCATGTGGATTACCCTGTACAGACATAGAGGAGAGGGCGGTCTGGTGCAGGCTTCCAGTGCTGGCTGGACGAAGGAGCGGCCCGCTCCGAATGTATTTGTGATGTACATATGTATCATAATCAATTATTAAAATATGTTTATACATTTTATATTTCATAAAGGTGGCAAACAAACTTACTGTCTCTTACGGTAGCCTGTGGGCACTTGCAAGGGCAAGAGTACCTCTCGTACATTGCCGACCATGTAAAAACCTCTACCCGCCTTTTTCAAAGAATCTCATGCTGTAGACTGTTATCAAAATCTCGGCTCGTTCTACAACTTAACGGTTCCCGGTAGAAAACCTTTTTGTTTCTGTCAACCAGGATCTAATGTATGAGGACAAGTTCCCGCCGTCGGCGAGCGGTGTCGTTGTAGAAGCCCTCGAAATCTGCCAGTTGAAGTGGCAGTGGGCCTGCCAGGTCTGTAGACATGGCAGGCGTGATACACACCTCCACGCGAACCAACCGATCATCCGTCGTACTATTAACTATATTACGTATACTTTATTTCACGTAAAAAGAAGGAGCACGTTCGTAGTGTCCGCCTCACTCCCATATGTTACAGACTCGTCTCGCTACCAGTGAACTTGTCGGTGCGCACCCCCGCTGCCCGTCGTGAGCTCGCGGACTACGTCACCGGACCTTCACGTACATTTGTTACGTAAATAAAACGTTTCCAATCGCATCACAGCGCGAAAAAAGAGCATTACCACCATTTGTACACTCGGGATATTGTTTAGGAAACTTTTCAAAGCTGGATCGTGAATCGAGTCAGAAATCCGCGCTGGTGTTCAACTTGCGCCCATCCAAAGGCGACATCAATACTAAATTACCGGTTTCACATCTTAGACTTACACTTGTATAAATCTACCGATGTTTAAACTGGACTGAACTAGACTTTACAATTTCAGGAGTCTCATAAACAAATCTCAAATCTCATAGCAATGATAACAGGTGTATTCTGAAGGGTGGAATGCCTTGCAATGGGTGTTCTTAGCGATGAACACGCGCAGTTGGACCGGAGCAAGGTGAGCCGTCCAGGCTTGCACTCTAGTAAGAGTACTCGCCGTGTAAAGCACGAATCGTTCTCGGCCTTCACGTGGACGGCCGTCTGCGTCTCCCGGCTGCACGTGTCCCGTCGCAGCAATCCTCACAGCGAGGAGTGCCGTCAATAAACAACATGCCAGTGATACGCAGAGCGTTCAGTTCAACTAGGTAAGTAATTCACAGAAAATCATTGACGGAGGGGTTTGGTGGTGCTACGAGTGTGTATGCTTATAGAGGTTGTATCGACTACATTAGCCAGCGAAGAGAGGTGGCTTGCAAGCCCGTCACCAGCTCTGAAGATGAAACCATGCTGTAGTAACCACCCTCTTACTGAATCACGCGGCCGCATTCGGTTTGTGTTTTAGAGAAAGACATTAGGATCCCCATTGGTGCGAGCCGCGGTCCACGTCTAGTAACATAAGGTTGCTTCAAAAACTACGTCTCTTTAGCGCGGATTAAATTCTTTAAATAATATTAAGTAATCAGGACAAGCGGTTACTCGAGAAAATGTTGCAACATATTGTTCCCGGGTGTAATTCATTTCCGAACAATCTGAATCTGCAGGTGCTTCCTTCACGTAGATATCAGCGGGTCGACCGCTGCGATACCTTCTGTATCAACTCCGCTTAATTTTTTTTTTGTGGTTTACACAACCACGGCTATTGTCCCGCACCGAAATGTTTATTGTTGCTAATTTTGATATTTCGTTATTTCTCGCATGTCATGTTAACTTTAGTCATCCTGAAACACGTCGCCGGAGCGCGTGAACATATATAAAGCATCGCACTTGACATACATACCTACAACAACATAGGTACTACGGCTGGCGTACGTGATTCAACCGCGGAGCACTTCAGGAGGGAGAGGACGAGTGGAGGCGCGGGGCGGGGCGGGGGACGAGCGGGAGGGGCGCTGAAACAATATGGCGGCTTATCGGCGGCCATCGCCGTCACGTGCGTCACGCGGCGCCCCGCACCCCCCGCCCGCACTTTATTAGCTTTTCACGGAAACATATTCGATGAAAAAAACAACTGATAAGATCGCGATGAGGTCGAGCGGCGCCCATCAATAATCCGTCGATGGATCGGCTATCGGCTCGCCGGCGTCGCGGCGCCGCGCGCCCGCGCCCCGCGACCTCGCCCGCCGCTGCACCCCGGCAACAGGCACTGCACTCCTTCTCGAAACACAGCACTGGTACCGCACTGGCCGCGCGCACTCCTCCGCTCGCAGCGGCGCGGCCTCCGATTCTCGAAGACGGGCGCGCGCTCTTCAGGATTTATCTCGGCGCGGTGGTAGCGCGGGCGCTGTGCACACAGTAATGAGCTGCCGGCGCAGATACGCGCTCTCGTAATCAAATCTGTAGGCCTTCTATCTGATAATTACTCCGTATCAGGGATGGTATCGCGATATCTTAGGTCCCGCAGATAGGCGCCGCTGCGCTGCGGCCGGCGGAGGCGCGGGCGGCGGGCGGCGCGGCTCGCCCGACGTTCCCTACAAATATTTGCACAGCGCTCGCCGCTGTTTGCCCTCGTTATCACGTCACCGCGAACACACCCAGCTACACCCGGCTCCCCTCGCTTGCACAACGCGCCGTCGAGCGGTATAAACACGCGCTGTGTTCACGTTTATAATATCCCACAAACGATGATTTCCTTCTCGTTGAAAAACTAATCGCTGCACTACAATAGATATTCCTTACACTTATTACTCTCCTTTGTATACAAGAATGAAACCGCACGTCAGCAGACACCCTTTAGTCGGTCGACGGACTGCTCGGGGCGCCTTCACAATGATGAAGGAATAACAAGAAAATTCCAGTCGAACAACAGTGCACGACGACCGCCAGGAAGGGCGCCGCGCCCGGTGCAGCAGAGTGCGCGCGGCGGCGCGGCGCGGTGCCGGCCGGCCAGCTGGTGCACGATACGGTATCTGTTAGATACGATTAGGTATCACACAGTTAAGATAACTAGTCTCACATTAGCACCTAGTTAAGATAAACGAGATAACGATTTGCATATCTGAAGAAACCCGCGATACCCGCGCCCTATCTATGAGGTCAACGCACGCCGCGCGCGGACACTTCCGTACGAGCGCGCGGTGTAACGCCGCGTCTCTGTTCACTATGATATTGGTGATGAAATACTTCTAAAATGATATACATCCATTTGCTAGTCGTTGACAAATAATGACGGTTCGAGAAGGCTCCGCGTAGCTCGAGCCTGCGCGGACTTTACGTATTCATACAGACATGACGTACTGCTTAAAGACTAAGATAAGTAAATGAGCCCTAAATCGACCTTACTGTTAGCGATTGAGTACCATATTATTGTGTTGACAGGGGAACTGCAACCAAATCAGCAACGAACATGGTGACATATAAGATTGCAAAAACGCCGGTCAGGCACGAGCCGGAGTCGGCACGCGGGCGGTTCCGGGCCAATATAAGTTGTATTCGACTCGCAGTACTATTCTTTCGGCTTTCGGATGGCGTCGCGTATGGCACTATAAGTCGACAGACTGGGACGGATTGTGTGAATTTAAACGCATCATACCTCCATATATATATCCATATATCCATAATGCCTCCATTACAGCTTTATTTCAAAACAAATCACATTGAATTACGTGCGACTGCAGTGGCCGCGGCGATAATGGGTGGCATGGAATGCTATATTCCCAGTCACTTAGTGGCTGCCGCGAGAGCTAAAAAGAGTCCGTGGTTTAATCGGCCTTGTAGAGAAGCCAAACTTCTCAAACAGGCTGCTTTCGAGGCTAGGATCACGGCGCGTGCTAATGGGAATCCTGATGTCTCTGTTTTGAAACGCTAACTGAATGCTGTCTCGAGATCTAGTAACAAGGTGATTGTCAGAGCAAAATTTAATTTCATCGGTAGAGTTGGCGAGCGACTAGCAAGCCTCCCTTCTGGAAGCTGTGCTTTCTGGTCGCTGGTTAGAGCTGCCGAGGGAAACTTTTGTCAGTCGTCCATGCCACCATTGCAGAAATCGAATAGCAGTCTGGCCTATACTACTAAAGAGAAAGCCGATTTACTGGGTAATCACTTTGCATCTAACTCGACTTTAAATGACGGGGGTGCTGTGCCACCTACCATCCCGAGGTGCAGTAGCTCAATGCCGGAAATCTCAATTACGCAGCGCGATGTCCAGCGAGCGTTGCTCTCCCTCGACATTCATAAGTCGAGTGGGCCAGATGGCATACCGGCAGTATTGCTGAAGCTGTGTACTCCTGAGTTGTGTTCTGTACTGACGCGCTTTTTCGGGCTTTCGTACTCCACTGGGCAAGTCCCATCTACATGGAAGACCGCCAATTTGCATTCGGTGCCGAAAAAGGATATAAAGGATAGATCGAATCCTTTGAATTCTATCTCCATGGTTACGGAGCGTGTGATAAATACACGACTCCTGGGATACCTAGAAGATCACGACTTGATCAACGACCGTCAATACGGCTTTCGCCACAGTCGTTCGACTGGTAACCTTCTAGTGTATCTTACACACCGCTGGGGTTCAGCGATCGAGAGTCATTCGGCGGTAAATTATTTGCAGTCACCCGAGATGGCAAAGGCATTCGATCGGGTCTGGCATCGGGGTCTTCTATCGAAGTTGCCATGGTACGGGGTGTCTGAGGGTTTGTGCTAATGGGTTGCCAATAGATGCATCAAAGCCGTGGTTGACGGTAGTTGCCACGATAGCATGGATATCAATGCTGGCGTCCCACAGGACTCTGTATTGTCCCCGACGCAGTTTCTGCTGCATATCAATGACATGTTGTCAATTGACAGCATTAATTGTTACGCGGACGATAGCATTGGGGACAATTATTACACGGGCCGTGCTAGCACCATTCGTTCCCTTGAAAGCCGCGTTAGACGTGTGCCTGAAATAGAGTGTACTTTGAGTAAAGCATCCGACTGTAGGAGATTGAACTTGTTTCAATTTGACCCCACCAAGACACAAGTCTGCACGTTCACCGCTAAGAAAACCCCGTTTGCTGTGGTCCCCCAATTCTGGAACAAGCCACTAACCATTGCCAACTTGGTGTGCTCAACAGAGCCAAACAGTACTCCAGCCCGGGGCAAAGACTTATGGTATATAAGTCCCAAGTCAGACCGCATATGGGCTCTGCGCTTGGGCACCTGGTTACCAGCTAGCACCTTGGAACTCGGTGCAAAGACAAGCTGTGAGAATGGTCGATGATCCTAAACTCACACACGGTATTGAACCCTCGAGTTAAAGAAGAGGTTTCGCCTCCCTCGGCGTGTTCTACCGATTGTACAATGGGTAGTGTTCTGAGGAGTCGTTCGATATGATGCCAACAACTTCGTTTTATAATCGCACAGCTCGTCGACGGCAGGGAGTTCACGCTCACACGGTGGATCCGCAATGGTCTCGTACTGTGCGGTTCCAGAGAAGTTTTCTTCCGTGATTCTCAAGTTGTGGAATAAACTCCCTGCCGATGTTTTCTTAAGGGACACAGCATGCGGTTCCTTCATGAAAGGCGTGAAGAGGTTTTTAGATGGTCAACAACGCAAGACTGTTGGAATTGCCCATAGGCTACGGTAACTGCTTACCATCAGGCAGGCCGTACGCTTATTTGCCACCTTAGTGGTATAAAAAAATCGAGAATACGACATACATTCTCGTATTTTTGATTGCGTTGACTTCAAACGTTGATTTTTACAATTCCAAGGGACCGCGGTCATTAGTATTTGTTTCTATTTTCAAACCGATAGCTCCACGCGTTCCTGAAAAAAATTGTTTAGACAAGCAGGTGGACATGAATCTTCCTTTTCACCTTCTGAGTTATGAACCTACTGACTGAGGCGCGGTAAAATTAAAAACGTGCCGACTACGAGGACTAGATTACTTTATTGATTTCTGTTTATTTTAAATTGTCACACGTCTACAACATTTAATTGTTTGTCCTCGCGTTTAAGGAATATCGTTATCATCATACAATATACACACATCAAAAGTGTCTAGGGATCAAGCATTTTTATGCGGATTTCTTGAGATTGAGATGTGGCTTTGTAATAAATTTATGATTTTATAAATTTATATGGATCCTTTTTGGTGCATTTCATAATTTGAAACAGGAACTGTCAATCAAATTCGAGTAAAAGATGAAAATCAGCTGTCAATATTTTCCCTATAAAAACATACAACGCATTGAAGACATTATTAGTGCTACTGTTTCCCTACTACTGATTAAAACCAACGTTATTATGGAGCGGCGACGTCATTTTAGCAGGGAAGAAATGCTCAGAGCCGTGAGAATGATAGAAGCTGGTTCCCGGCAACGTACTGTGGCTTTAGCTCTGAATACAAGTCAGAGTGTTATCAGTCGACTTTGGACACGTTACCGAAGCACTGGTACCGTGGCTGAGCGCCATGGAGGATGGTATCGCTGCACCACACGGAGACAAGACCGATACATTCAAATCACAACTCGAAGAGCTCCAACAATAACCGCCATGATGTTAGCCGTGACGCTTCATCACTCTTCAGGGAACTTAATTAGCGACCAAACAGTCAGAAACCGCTTGCATGAAGTGAACCTTCATTCCCGAAGACCGCTAAGGGTACCACCTATAGCAATGCACAATCGTAGGATTCGATATCAATGGGCTCTTGAACACAGAAATTGGGCAGAAGAACAATGGCGTTTCGTGTGCTTTTCTGATGAGTCTCGTTTTAGTATGAGACCGGATACAAGACGTATACGACACTGGAGAACCCCTGGACGCCAACAGCGATTAAAATCCTGCCAGGAAGTCCATCCTTATAGTGGTGGAACCATCATGGTATGGGCGGGTATTTGGATAGGCGGAAGAACTGAATTGATTTGGATCAGAGGCAACCTCAACGCTCAAATTTATGCTGAGACGATTGTATCAGACGTCATCGTTCCTCTACAAGTGCAAATCGGTCCCTTATTTCAGTTAATGCATGATAATGCACGACCGCACACCGCAAGAGTTGTAAGACAGACTCTCGCCGCAGCTAACATCAATGTCATGCCCTGGCCTGCTCAGTCGCCAGACTTGAACCCGATTGAGCATGCATGGGATATGCTACAGAGAAGAGCTCTGCCGAATATGGAGGGTATCCAGTCGCAAGAAGACCTTTTTTTGTTGTTGCAACGAACATGGGCGGCCATTCCACAGCGTGATTTGGATGAACTCATTTTGAGTATGCCAAACCGATGTACTTGTGTTGTTAGTGTTCGCGGTAGAAACACGGATTATTAATTGTTTAAGTTACCCAATAAAATTTTAAAGAAAACTGTTATTTCAGTCTTTTTTTCGAACTTTAATGTTAGTGGTTCAAATGTCAAAAATCCCTTTATTATGAAAATGGCAAATTTCTTTATTAATGCAATGGTGACTTGGTTTATCGTTACTGTAGACAAACGAAAACACTTTATTTGATGAATCCTTAAAGAAAATTTTAATTAATATCAATCAGGAGAAAAGTTATTGCAAAAATATATGTTGATCCCTAGACACTTTTGATGTGTGTATATATATATTGTAATGTTTAAAATATCTAATGTAATAACCTTTTTGAATAATATATTTTGTAAAACCTTTTTAGAGATATACACTAGATTGTCTCTGTGAACCGAATGATGTTTGTCAAAAAATATTTTATTAGTAAATTTTAAATTTTCAAATTATAGATGTTTAGGACGTAATCCGAAAAACAAGTGAGTCTGTAACGAGTTTTGAAGAACCTCTGTTGTGGACCACGGCGGCTGACGGAGTTACTGCTGCGGTGTTGGTCCGTAAGGCGGTCCACCAACAACTTCTACATCTGGATCTGCGTGCTGGCTAGCACGCTAACCAGCTGTCTACAGTCGTCGGCCACTATAGCCGGCGACCTCTCAGTGCACACTCCAGTGAACCAAACAGTGATATTCCGGTTAGACAAAGATAGCGCGAGTTCTTAAAGACCCTTATTAGCCGAACTTTAAGTCACTTTTATTTTTTTTATGTAGTTTACTGTATAAGTAGCCCTAATAAATTTGTAACCCTTTTTGTACCCTCTTTCCTTAACAAGTAATATAACAATATATATATACATAACGTATCGTAAGTCCTCCTCGTCACCGTGCAGCGAGTCACTCAGCTGCCGCAGTGCGGCTTGTTTCAAAACTTTCATGCGACCCCAACGAATTTCTTAATTTGTATACTCCTACTTACTTCCGCTGCCAGCGCACAAGGCATCAAATATATAAAAATAACCATACATATTGTTGTTGTCACGGCCGAGCAGCAGAGATGTTTCAGTGTGGAGAGGCGGCCGCGGCGGTGTCGCAACGGCCGCGGCGTGTTGTCACCGCGGCCGGCATACCGGCGCGGCGCACACCGCACACCGCATACCGCGCTCCTTGTGCACACAGCGAGCAGCGCCCGAACTGGAGCACCCACCGATTGTGTAACCTCGCCGCCCTGCCGCGCTCGAGCCGGTATATCACCTGAGGCGTGCTCCACATTCCCAGGGAACGGTTACTTACTCATCTATTTTGGAAGAAGAATTAATTCCCTTTGCACTTCAATTTTGTATATTTTTATTACGTCTACAAAAAGCTATGCTAGATGGTTTCATATTTTCTGGAACAAAATACTTAATTTTTATCAGTACTACAGTCTTCAAAAAGTCAAGGCATCATGTCAGAATGGCTGTAGTACTAGCGAACATCCCGTGTTCATCGGGGCATGTAGGTTGCTGTGTCAACTTTGGATTTACGTGTGCTCTCTAGCAAGGTTATTTATAAGACACTGTAAAAGCCAGTATTTCGCGGAGTCGCAATTAGTGTTACGAGGAGAAGAAACTTTTATATTTATGTTGAAACTTGTATATTGTTTTTGCCGCGGTCATAAGAAATATTTTCTAAGAAATATACTATCGATGAAAAAATTAAATAAAATCAAACTTAATGTGGAAACTATTACTTTAATGAGGAAGAGATGCTCACCAAGAACATCCAGCAAAATACTGAACTCTTCTGGAGAGAGGTAAAGAAGTCTCGAGGTGATTCGCCAGCATCCAGAAGTGCAAAGCTGCTAACACTCAAGAAGTGTTAGTTAGAACAGTAGGGTGAATATTTTAGAGAAATGTATGATTATGTCCAGGATGCTGGCATTGTGAATGAGTCTGTGACTGACTCGGCAGTCATCTTGCCCTTGTGTAACGGGATCATGCATGGACCGCACCAACTATATTACCATCATTTTTATCAGTTTAGTAGTTAAAGGGTACGGAAAAAATATGGAAAGGAGAATGAAATTCGATGGAATGCTTATGGAAGCACAGGGTGGATTTCAAAACAGTAGAGGATGTACACATTAATTTTTTCACTGTGCCGTATCATGGAAAAGCATCTGTCTATGAACCAGAGAGGTTTTCTGCGGTTTTGTCGATCTTGATAAAGCATTTGATAGAGTCGTGCGAAAGTATCTCTAGGACATTTCGCCGGAACATAGGGTGAACGGTGACCCGCTCCGTGCTGTCTAATCCACCGTTGTACAGCATGTGTGCAGGCGGTGACTTGTAATGGCCGTTTGTTCTGGTTTGACATCAGTATTGGTGTTAGGCAGGGCAGCGTACTGTCGTCTCGACTACTCATCCTGTATCTGGAAAGTTATCTTCAGGGAACTAGAAATATGAATGTCGGATTGTTAATTGGTGACTCAGTGGTGACCTGCGATGCGATATTAATAGTATATCAACACCGAAATTGCAAATCCTAGTTACAATAATGAAAGATGATTGTTTGACGAAATGCTTACAATTGATTGTGAAGAAAACTAAGATAATGGTATTTGAAGAGCTTTTAATAGGGATCGAAGGAGATCAGAGATGTCACGTCACGTCACGTGTGATGATGACGACGACGTGGGACGACCCCCACTAGATGGAGCGACCACTTCAAGAGGTTTGTAGGGAGTGGATGGATGCAGGAGGCACAGGGTCGAGACGTATGTTCAGCAGTGGACGAATACAGGCTGAGATGATGGTGATGATGAGGCTTGCCATGTCATTGTTCCACTGTTGAGAACATTTTTTTTATACGACTAAGGTGGTAAATAGCATACGGCCTGCCTGATGGTAAACAGTCACCGTAGCGTATGGACATTTGCAACACCAGGGGTGTCACTCGTGCGTTGCCGACTCTAGGACATTTCTTCGCGTACCAAAAAGTTGGGCAACTCCTATCACCAAAGTACCACCTGCTTGGGATCCAGTTCTAAAAATAATCAAGTTACAAACCCAGAGATCTACTCAAAAACATTCACACACCGTGAGCGATTTTTGTGTGAATCGGAACGCATATAATTAATCCATCCATGTCGATAGATGTAATAATTGAATAACCAATGTAAGACAAATGTCACCTTAGTCTTCCTGCGAGCACGGATCACGGCATTCGAAACGTTAGGTTCTTCCTAATACTAATAAATATTACATTGAAAAAATCACGAAACATCAGATCGTGGTGGCAGGACACCTAGAAACCGACGAGCATGTATGAGAACAGAGTCAAGGGGTGCTCGGCTTTCCTCGTCCCTCCCCGCAGGCACTTGGAGTAAAACTATAGGTAGATACATAATAAACGTATGTTAATTAACCATTGTTTTGTTTATAAGTTATGCAAACTAGGTACGTGATATGTTCTGTACAGCGAAACCTGGTCGAACAGGTCACTAGGAAGGAAAATGAAACATTTCAAATGAAAGAAGCCAGAAAGAAGAAATAGATGCCAGTTCTCGTAGCGAGCGAGATGAAATCTGTGCTGGCGGGCCGGAGACACAAGGTGTAGCTGGACTGGGTGGCCGCGGGAGGACGGCCGCGGTCGGGTATGTACACCGCACCTGTCAGATATGAAATATAAATAAACACGGAGGCTCAGCGAGAGCCGCCCGCCGCCCGCCGCCCGCTGCCCGCCGCCCGCCGCCCGACATATCAGATGTATTGACAGCGCGCCTGTCAGCTCCAACAGTGATAACGCACTCCAACCGGCGACTCACATGACCCAAAACTGTCGAGATTCTGTAAATTTCGACAACGGGAAATCATCTATAACAATGTTTGCGATTCCGACGCGCTCGCTCGTCACCAGGCTCGCTACACGCTGCACGCGCTGCACGCGCTGCACGCGCTGCTCACCGCTCGGCGGCGAGGAACGCCGATGTAAGCCGACTTGAAACTAATCAAATTAAACGAGAAGATAACGTACCAATTCAACAAGTGTACGAGCGTATTTTACACAACGTAATCTCGGTTATAATGGGCTTTACAACAAACAATTACATTGTGTTCTCAGCGCCATGTTTGTTTCGGCGGAGTGCTGCGCGCGCACCTCACCGCGCACTTCCGGAACGTTCTTTCAGAGACAATCTCCTGACACTCGTCTCTGACACAGATCAATACGTTAATTAGATTTCCATCGTAAAATCCCGCCTGGAGATCGCTCGGTACTCCTGGGCAGAGTAATGCCAAACGGAGGTTCCGCAGAAGAATACCTCTTTGGAGCCGGGCAGTGTGCGTGGTGCCATTGTGGATTAAATATTTTCAATTTGTTTTTCTGTAGATTTCACAATATTCGCTTAAAATGTAATTTTATATAATTGATACAATAGAATGGTAGACCGGTATGTGAGCTAGGGAAAACCTGTATTCCAGGCCAGTACATACGTAAAGATGAAGTCATACCATCCCTACTACAATAACAAAAGAAACACGAAGGTCCCGTATTGATATAAATGTATGTTGGTGTTATTGTTTGCGACCGTATTGGCAGTAGATGCGGTGACAGCGGCAGATCTCCTTCACCGCGGTGAATCATCGGCACAAGTGGCGCGCTATCGCCGTTATCGGCCCGAGTGGCTGATAACGCGCTGTTTGTGCACAACCTGCCCCGGCGGCCCGCCTCGCCTGCTCCTCGCGGCTGCTCCTGGCTCGCGGCCGGCGAGTTCTCCTTGTGCCCGTACAGCTCTGTGACTCGATCGACAACCTTACCAATTGAAAACAGAACATAATCTATTTGAGTCACGCGAGACTACGAAGAAACATATTTTTTTACTACACTAGGCAGTAGTGTAGGTTCTTTAGAAATGTGTTCAATCAGGTTGGGACAGAAAGGTTCTCGAATGGCGACCACGTACCATAAAACGTGGCGAAGGATGGTCATCCGCACGATCGATAACGGCACAGGACCCATCGCCGTGGAAGTCTATGGGGGAGGGCAAGGTTCAGCTGTGTCCTACAGCTGAAATGATGATGATTATGACGCCGCTCTCAAGTGGCGCTGCGGACCGCGGCTGCGGGGCACCTCCATTATGACATGGAATTGTATGGTCCGCTGATCAAAAAATATCTTATTCCATAAACTATTTCACTGATAAGTGACTAACTTGTCACTATGTATATATTTCGCTGGCTATCATGTCTTTGTATTATAATTACTGCGTTAAACTTTTTTGAAAGAAGTAGGGCACATCAAAGCAACCCGTCTGAGGAAATGTCCCCACCTTACAGAAAACCGTAGTCAAATAACAACTCTCTAGAGGTTTATTGTGTTCCTGCGTGTGAGTAAGGTCTCCAGTAAGCTCCTTAGGAGTTGCTGAGTTAGCAGCAGAGGTGGCATCGCGCGAGTGATACTTGATATATTGCAAGCGTTTACGTGCTACGGTACGGTACGGCTACGGAGACCGCTTTACATCAGGTGGGCCGTATGCTCGGATGCCTCCCGACGTAGTATAAAAAAATATGTATGTACGTCGGAGCCATCTTATAGATAACACCTATTGTTTATTTGGTGTGTCTCGGAAACAAAGGCAATTTGTTGTTCGGCCCGACTTTCATGAGCTTGTTGGTAATCCGTGGCACAAACATTCCTACAAATAAGCGTCCAAGGAACTCCATCGTTCACATGGCCAAACTCAAACTTACCAGCACGCGGTGCGCGCCTCTGAATGAGATCTTGACAAAAAAATGCTTGAGCGAGAGATTACGTTAGGTCCTAAAAATGGTGTCACGTTAAAAGCGAAGTAATCACGTTAGATTGTTATTGAAATTTGTTGCCGTCCAAGTAGTCTGTATGAAAGTGTGGCCACAGCCAGCAGGTAGCACAGCAACGCGCAGCACCGTCTAGTGCGGTCTCCGAGCCCCGAGGGCGGAGCCAGCGCCGCGCCCTGGCACTCACCGCCTCCGGGAACTGCCGCGCCGGCGGACGCGTCACGCGCTCGCTCTACATCCGCGTGTGACGGCGCGTCGGCGAGCGAGCTCACGTCCGCATCGACAGCTGATTCATGGCGAGCAAACAATGTATTTGGGCCGTGCGTCATGTCCTCTGCAGCCGTACTGAGTGCTGCAAGGTCCCGCTGGTACTTCGCTGATCACCTCCGTTGAAGTATAAGTGCGGAGACCTACTGGAACTTCTCTTCGCGTAAAGCTTGGAGATTTAAAAGTAGCTCTCGGTAGTTGAAAAAATCGGTCAAGTGCGAGTCGGACTCGCGCACGAAGGGTTCCGTACCACTATCTATAAAAACGGCAAAATAATCACGGTTGTTGTATGGGAGCCCCCTTAAATATTTATGTTATTCTATTTTTAAGTATTTGTTGTTATAGCGGCAAGAGAAATACATCATCTGTGAAAATTTCAACTGTCTAACTATCACGGTTCGTGAGATACAGCCTGATGACAGACGGACGGACGGACGGACAGCGAAGTCTCAGTAATAGGGTTCCGTTTTACCCTTTGGGTACGAAACCCTAAAAACGACGGTTATCTTTTTAATATATGAAACACTAAAAATGTTTGTACCTATGTTCGTTATAGACTTTGAAACCATTAATCCGATTGTGATGATGTTTCTAGATTACATTCAACACATTACCGTAAAGGTTTATAGAGCCTCGTGGTGTGATCATTTTGACCGACCTATGTAACCGCATACTTCTTACCGGAAAAATCCCGGACCAATGGAGACTGAGTGTTATCACTCCAGTTTTCAAAGGAAAGGGATCGGTGCTGGAGTGTGGCAGTTACCGCGGCATAAAGATCATGTCTCACACCATGAAGCTCTTTGAGCGGATAACTAACTGATTCCCGGATCCGGCAGCAGTGCACTATCTCGGAGTGTCAGTATGGCTTCAGAGCTGGCGTTCCTTAGGTCAAAAACCTAAGGGTCGTCGTGAAGAAATACAGGACGAAGAATTCGCCCCTGCATGCTCTATTTTCAGACATGGAGAAGGCCTTCGACTTTGTTCCTCACGCGATGATCTGGTGGGCACTGAGGTACAAAAGCGTGCCTGAAGTCTATATTGATATTTGCCGAGACATGTATCTCGATTCCGTTTCCATAGTCAGGACTGCTGTTGGCGACACACAACGCTTCCCAATCACCGTCGGGTTCCACCAGGGATCTGTCAGCGTTCTGTTGTTCAGCGTAATATTAGACGTAGTGTCGGACAGCACCAGAGATGCACATGAGCAACCTCCGTGGTTACTCATGTGCATCTCTGATGCTGGTAATAATGTATGCTGATGATATTGCGCTGGCAGACGCGGACAGGGGGCGCCTGGTGGCCGCTTGAGAACGGTGGTCTGAAACTGAATGTGGCGAAGACTGAGTACTTGGTCTGCAATAGTACCGATCCCTCATCCGTGCGCATTGGCGAAGACATGGTCGAGCGCACGGATCGGTGTAAATATTTGGGATCTGTCCTCCATGCGTCCGGTGACATCGATTGCGACGTCAAGGCACGTGTTTTAGGGGCTTGGGCTAAATGGCTGGTATCATTTGTGACCCAAAAATGCCGGTTAAGCTGAAAGGACAGGTTTATAAAACCATCATTAGACCTGCCCTTTTATACGGCAGCGAAGCGTGGCCGGTACTTGAGCGGCACAAGCAGAAACTGCGTGCTACGGAGATGAATAAGAGACGCGGAAGGCTCGCGTGAAGAACTCCCGCATTCGCGATAGCCTTTATGTCCGTGATATAGCAAATAAACTGCAAGAGCGTCACCTACGCTGGGACGGCCACGTCTTGCGAAATCCGGCAAGCTACGTGGGGAACTGGCGCTGGGGAGCTGGACTACCCCCAAGTATTACAATACAGTACATACGCACTACACACACACACACACACACACACTCGCCGTGTGCGTGAAGCTTAGCACGATGATATCGTTAATTACTGTGAGACGTGAAGAGATAAGCGAACCTTTTATCTTTTGACCCCCTACTCGAAAAATGGCTATCGATTACTCGATATGGACGACTAAACTCTATTGGCCGAGACCAGTACTGACCAGTAAAGGTGTAGATGGAGAAAATACTCTCTTTTTGCCCTTCAGAGGATCCAATTACATCTCTGCGCGCGGCGAGTCTCATGAAGGATATTATTCATATTTATTTAATAACATACAGTTGATAACAATAAGTGCGCGCTAGTTCCAATAGTCGACGCATATTTTTCACTGATTTGCTTGTTAATTAATGTTTTGCAGACTCTCAGGTACGCCTTACATTTTATATAAAGCTAGAGGAATGTACAGCATGCGTGCGGATGGACTGCAGTATCACCCTGGCTTGGCATCAATATTGATGACAGACAGGGCAGCTTACTGTCAGCTCGACCGTTCACTTCAGAGAATGAAATGGAATGGAAGAGATGGGGTTGCGAATGAGTGAGTAAGTGGTGAACTGCTTTGTTAATATTTTATTCATTTTATTTAATTTCAGGCAACAAGGCCAATAATAACAGAGGTATTATGATACAACAAACACAATACATTATGAAACAACTAACAAAACAAAATACAATCGACATTAGGCTCACACACTTTCAATCATCCATCACACATAACAACCCCACGCCGCGCCCCTTGCGGGGTAGGCAGAGAGACATACATTATGCAGGTGATGCCGTATTAATAGAAAAATCACCACCCGAACTACAAACACTAGTTACAACAATGAAAGATGATTGCATGAAGAAAGGTAAGCCTTTGTACACCAATTGGATGCAACCAGAACGAACACGAGGATTAAGCTTGATGATGTAGTGTTGGATTGGAACAAATGAATGAGATTGTATATCTCGGAAGCGATTTTCACAGGGATGGAAGGTACACCGCCGATGTGGAGACATGAGTGAGTGCAGGGCACAGTGTAAATTAAAATTTACGTTTGAAAGTAAATTATGATATATTTGGTAATTCAGGGCTTTAGTAGAATTAAAAAAAATATCTTGCCTATGAGTCACTTTACAACACAAGTTATTTTGTCAATATATTCACATCGGCAAATTATACTACTTCGACGATATTCTGTATCATTTATACAATCAAACAATTTAGTGAGACCACAGAACGGTAGGTATGGCGCAGACAATGCAGTCTTGTTTCATAACGGGACACCGCTTAGGGTTTCGGTTATATTATAAATCATGATGTCTACTTTAACAACATACGAATACAAAATAGTGTAAAATCAAGAAGATTATAAATTTTGTTTATAGGAAATATGTATTTAATTTCTCAATAGTGTTTGAGACAAAGAAAGTATTCTCTTTGATTGTATGTTACGAGCCTTCGTTACGAGCCAGTGCATAGAAAAAGTATTACTAGACTTAAGCGACTTTCAGCGCTTTAGTCAGCAGCCCTTAAACTTTCCTTCCATACGATATACTATACAAAGTACAGCTAGCAGTAGCCAATGGTGGGTGGTAGGTACGTGCGCCGTGGGCCCGCGGGCCGGCCAACACCGCCGTTATCGGCTGTGCTGTAATTAGACCGATGATCGATGTCTCAGTAAGTATTTAATTGATTAGATATCGGCTGAGCGCATTAGCTCGCTATCGCGTTTTTATTGTGCAGATACGTATCGCAATGTGACTGCTTAGCGCTCGCAGCGCACCCTATAAATTTGGGGATCATCGCGGATTACCGCTAAATGACTGGGCCGTCGCTTTTATTGCATATTGTTGATTCAGACTCCATCTCTGACAATGATAAATAACACGTGTGCATGTTGGAAAGCGGCAGCTCGCCGCCCCCGACTCTAAGGTTATCTCCGCCTTGAAGACAATACCTTCGGATGTAATCTGATTCCCTTGCTTGTATGTAGCAACACAAATGGAAAAACTTTACGGCAGTGATCTGCTGACATTCAGTTATGCATAATATATGTGGTCACTCGCGTCCACACGGCATGTACTTCGATGACTACTAGCACTTCAATTCTGGAGCGCTGTTAGCTCACTGACTTTGGTAAACGTGTTACAATATTTCAAACTGCGGCCGCCAATCGGAGTGGTATAACTAAATAAATAATGTCTTTTTCGTGTTCATATAAAACCATCACGGTCCCTTATGACTTTGTATAAGTATAACCTCTCATCGAATGTCTTGTGTCGATATATGAGAGGCCAGGAGTGTGTAGGGGGTACATTATGTTTTCCACCTTTTCGGATATTACAATTGTCTTTGTCTCTTCTCCTCGTGCGAAGCAGCGTTGTCGCGGTGAATGCGACTCGTCGATAGTTTCGGCCGCTCTCATACTTTGAAGCACACTGGATAAACAAATGATGGCATACTAGACCGTAAGCGGTATAGAAGTCTTCCCACACTAGCAGGAACACAACGACCCTTCGGGGAGTTGTTATTTTAGTTATGGCTGCTGTTTTCTGTAAGATGGAGTACTTACTCAGTCGAACTGCTTTGATGCGCCCTTATTTTCTTAATATCAATTAGAAAAGATTCTTGAAAATTTGCGACTTAAGAATGTCTAGTCAGCCATGAAAGTTTGTATAGAGACCCTGATAATTCTGAAGTTGGATATATGAAACTTTTAGTGATTGTAAATAATACAAATTTCAGTCAATTAAAAGATATCGACGCATCGCATACAATGTGGTCAGAGGACGCGTGGCGTTCAAAATGTCTTCATGAATAATAATTAAAGCGTTGGATTGCTCGCGAAGTAACGCCGGAGGTCACGTATAGCCGAATGCTGTATACGACATTGTCGCGGAAGACGAAACGGTGACTTGTTGATTCCATCTGACTGGAAACAACAGTCGTGTGAATAGTGTTCGAAAACGAGGTCGGCCTGACACGATCGAGACTCTCACTTGAAGATCAAAGTAACTGTACCTGTGACTGTACGTCGCCATTTGATTACCCAGTGTGCTTAAATAGTATGAAAAACGACTGAGAGTTCACATACTCTTGCACCGTGACAATGCTGCTTCGGACGTGGAGAGCGATACGCTGAGACCAACACTCGTGATTCATCCTCCACTTGAGATTTCTTCTTTTCGAAAAATCGAGATGTTAGAATTTAACGAAATCAGAAGAGGCCGCGGTGGCTTTCTATAAACACTTGAGAACCAAACGTCCGATTGGAGTCCGCGTGTCGCGAATAATGGTTCCACCGCCTGATAACATATAAAGAAGAAACTGTTGGAAAAAACTTTATTAAAGCTGTTCATCAAAAATAAACACATCGGGAATACTTATGTTACATAGATTCGTATGATAGAGTCGTGTCATCTACCAATTCACATTGTGATGATTCAGGAATCGGGTGAACTGCGGATACCATTAATATACATGCTACACAAAGTACCCAAAGTTCAAGTAACTCATGTCGGTGAAGTCAAAGTCAAAGTCAAAATCTTTTTATTCCGTAAAAATGGCTACATTTGTTTGGAATCGTCACAATTTTTTCCCCTACCGTGCAGTTCATGACTAGGTGAGCACTGATAAATATACTGCCAAAAAACTCAGGCATCCCTCTTTTGGTATCCAAACAAATTTACATATTGTATTAATTACATTATAATTGGATCGACTCACCCCCAGGCATTTATATAGTCAGATACTTTATAATATGCCCTGCTACACAATTTGGCTTTAACAGTAGTTTTAAATTTGTTTATTGACAATTCTCTTATATTGCTGGGAAGTTTGTTATAGAACCGTATACATTGCCCCATAAAAGAATTACTTATTTTGTGGAGACGGCTTGCATGTAACACAAGATTATGCTTATATCTAGTATTTATTTTATGAGTATCACTCTTTTTACAAAATGAGTCTATGTTTTTATGGACATACAAAAGATTTTCATAGATATATTGCGATGCGACTGTTAGAATATTTATTTCTTTGAATTTTTCTCTAAGGCTCTCCCGGGGACCAAGTTTGTAGTTAGCTCTTATGGCTCTCTATGGTGACGAGCTGCGGACTCTAAGACGAACAGAGACAGAAAGAGAGCCCGCTCTGCACTTCCCGTTTTACTCTCGCCTAGGGAACCGTGATGAAGAAGTTGCAAATTATAATACATTGCATCGTGGGTACATAATTAGACGGAAATAACCTATGGAGAGCCAATGGCGCGAATTGCAGCAGTAATGCAGCTGGACTCTATTATCGGAAGAAAGAAATCAAAAGGATAATTTAATTATTTTTGTGGGTTCGTTTATCTGTTGTTGCATACATACATTGTTACGTGAAACACACAGCGCGAAGCGAACTGGAATATTAACGATAATTTAAAACTGTAACTTTAATTCCATACAGAATTTGAACAAATAAGTGGACAACATCTGAAGAAATTCCTAATAAAAATGCTATTCTTAGATCTACAAATTCCTTGAGGATAGAAATAATGATTGATGTGCTGGTTGACAGGCACCGACTGTTTATCTTTCTACTAGCAATGAAATATCGAAATATGACCGTGTAAATTCAATTATAAATGTTATGGTCATAACGTACAATATTAAATGTAAAGACATGTGGAAAGAATGCAGAAATAAATAACAGGTGTACATAGCTAAAGTAGAAGGATGCAGGAGAAAAGGCCAAGACTTATCCACCATGGCCAAATTAGTCGTGTTCTAACAGAAGGTGATATCAGGAGCCCTAGAAGCCGGCGAGCGTGCATGAGAAGGGCAATGAATTTTACAAATGAACGAGAGGCCGACGGAGCCGTGGGCGCTGGGTTCTGTATATACGGACCCCTTGAACTCCAATAAACTAATACGGCTGTTACTTTCTCCGTTCACCGTCGGCAGGGAGTACATCTTCAAACGTTGGAAACGCAATGTTCGTGTTTGATACCAGAGAAATGTTCTTCAGACAACTCACTAGTTGTGGAATCAACTCCCCGTTGACATTTTTCAAGGTTAGCTACGGCTCGAAGTCTCTTAAAAAGGCGTCAAGATGTTTTTTACGATCGGCAACGTGCCATAGCCTATGATAATTGCTTACCATCAGACGGCTTGTTTCTCCCGTTGCTATATTAAGAAACAAGAATATAAAAATATGTGCGAATAATATTCCTTATCTCGTGAACGATATTTGAGGAGCTCGCTGACGGAGTGAGTTGTAATAATGGTTCTTTGACACCAACGCCTGTTCGATTCCCACACAGGACGAACACTGTTTGCCGAAATATTGTCTGTTTGTCTTGGTTTGGATTTTTTTAAGAAATGTAGGGTATATCAAAGCAGCCCGTCTAAGGAAGTACGTCCACCTCACAGAAAATCTCAGCCCAGAAAATAATACATTCCCGGAGGATTGTTTATCAGTAAGTTACTAGGCGTTTCTATGTACAGCTTAGCTGGCAGTCTTCCTGTGGTTCCTGGCAGTGTGCCCGTGTAGATGAGCAGACCTGTTAGACACATCGCACGGCGCGACCAGTATGTTCATTATAACCGTTCTGGTAAGGGTGATGTGCGTGGTGTTGTGTTGGTATCCAAATCAATGGTTTTTTTTCCTAGAGATATGTATGTATACTCAATGTTAGTTGCATTTCAATATTACAAAGTGAGTGCATGCAATTTCTAACGTGCTCTTACAATATATCTCGATCATTGTTAGTTTGTTTAGCGTTAAGTACAATACTTTGACGTACGATAATCGTAGCGAGCGTACATTTCAGGAAAGTTTCACGGTGCGGTGTGTGCGGGTGTGTGCGGGTGTGCGCGGCGCGGCGGGGCGGGGAGCGGGCGCACGCACGCACACAAGCGCGGAGTCACGCACACGGCGCCGACGCCGCGCGCCTCGCCGGTCGCCGCTCGCCCGCCGCTGCTGAGTAGAGTTCTGCGCGAGATTTGGTTCAGTGGTCGCGACGCGGAAAACACCGCGCACCGCCGCCCGCCGCAGTGCCGACAGTGCCGACAGTGGCCCGCGATGTGACTGTGCCACCCCGCTGGATACTACTCTTGTGAATAAACTAGTTTAATCGTCACCACGTAAGTCTGTCCAGTGTTCTCTGCGGTGAGCCCGACCGCCGCTTGGTAATCTGCCCTCGTCTGGTGGTCGATAACGCAGATACGGATCATCACAACTCTGTCCAGGTGACCACTGTACGCCGTCGTGTCTGTTGACGTCGTCAGCCTCGTTCACTTCTCTACAAATAATCTACAAACAATTATTCAATGATATAAATTCCGTGGCGTTCCAAATAAATGTAATGTATCTAAAATGATATATCGACCATTTTACGAGTTCATTGTTTGTCAGCGGAGACTCTTATTACCTATTACTGATTCCGAACGTGATAAATATATAATTCGCGATGGCCGTCGCTTGCCGTTTCAAATAATACACTATCATAAAAGATATTCGTCAACTCGTAGCACAGTTCCTTTGGCCTCTGATAACATTATAAGGCGAGATCTCTTCCAGTGTCATTCACGACAATTATATTTTATTTATGTTTATCAGAATAGTAATAAATAGATCGACAGTAACATCTGTGTGTAGAGTGTTGACTGTGTAAATAGCTCTGTTCCGATATTTGTTTACAGCGAGTATAACGTGCAGTCAAATATTTTCACCACAAATGTGCTTTTGTTTCAACACATTAGACTGATTCGATTGCCAGTCAAACTATAATAAACGTACAGTATGAAAGGTATTGAAAAGGGTAAAAAAGCATTAAATATTTAAAGGAAAATTAAATAAGAAAAGTAATATTGCGTTATGTCAATTGATATAACTATAAAAGGAACCCAGTTGTAATAATCGCATTACAATGATTGTAAATAATAACTGTTATGGATGAACTTACTACCTTTTGAAAAAGAATCAGCCATCTTGTTGCGACGTAAGAAAAGAATATTATAAACTAAAAAATATCCGTTTCTTGGGATAAATAAGTCCCATCAACCGCAAAACCATTATTTATTAATATACCTATATGTGACCCATACCAGCAGCTTCAGAATGAAGAAACCACGTGGAAATCGCTCCATCAATTTAGCAACTGATATATATGTTGATACATGCACTGGCTTCAAACTTACAATATTTATCATTTTGAGTCGGGAGTTACAAAATTATAAAACTATCTTTAAAACAATAAACAATCAAAGAATCACTGTAGAAATTCAAATACCCCGAATTAAATTCAATGAATTATGTGTAGAACTGTCAACATAAGCAGGACTCAGTCGAGGCCGCATACATTCTATTCCTTAGTCTTATACTTGTTACTAAAACATTGATTTCATTGTCTTTTGTATTAAAATAGAAAAGGAAATTTCCGATTAACGTTGTGGTAGAGGGCGCACAACCCGTAGCGGCGGCGCGTAGCACGGGCGCGCGTAGCACGGGCGCGCGTAGCACGGGCGCGCGTAGCGGCTCCCGTAGCCCGGCGGGATTCAATGTACACTTGCGTTGATGTCTTGTGCTTTACACTCGCTCCCTAACGCCGCCACTTGTCACTGCAATATATAAATTGTGTTCTGAGTCCGTATTCAACCCCCGGACTACATAGTGCCAGTCATTGTAGCCGTGACACGATATACAACCATGGTAAGTACACAGTGTTTGTCGGAGACACGGAGGAGTTGAAATTACAGTGCAACCTCAAAAAATATGAAAAGACAATTATTAATAATCTGAAATTTTATTGGGTGTACGTACATTCCAAATTTCGGTCTTTTAATCTGGGCAAAACAGTGTGACAGAAAATGGATTCGCTTCCACCGCAAGGAATCCGGTCTTATTAAGTTTTACACAGGAACCATAGATATTTTCGGGGTCAATAAACTGTGTTAATCCAGAGTGTTCTGTATTTGTTTGTTAAAGTATGTAAATCCCTTCAGCTGTTTTTCACTGTAAAAGTAATAGTTAATAAAGATAAAAAAAAGTTGAATATTATTTATTTGCCATCAGGCCCTCCCGGACCTTACAGTCTACGGTCTTACAGTCTTTAAATCAGATCATATTGTATCTTATTAATTTTTTATAGCTATAATCTCTCTTTTTTAATCTACCAGCGCATTTCGAAAATGACCATTGGCGAAGAAGAAACGCCAAAAGAAACTTGTCAATATAGGTTTTTTTTCAAATCATCAATTTATATTACAATAAATATATGTGCGTGTACATATATAAGTAGTGATATCAAGTGGTACAATTAAAGATCTATCTATAACTTCACGCCAAATCCCTTGCGGGGTAGGCAGAGAGAACCGAGCGCCACGTGACTCGATCCTTACATATCTCACTCGCTTCTTTAACATTCATTGCTCTTCTCATGCACGCACGCCGGTTTCTAGGGCTCCTGACATCACCTTCTGATAGAACATGACCAATTTGGTCATGGTAGGTAAGTCTTGGCCTTCCCCGGCTCCTACATCCTTCCACTTTTGCATTGTATATCTGCTTCGTCATTCTTTCATCTTGCATTCTTTCTACATGCCCGAACCATCGGAGCATGCCTCTTCTTATTTTAACACCGACGCTCTCTTTCAGACCAACTCTATTTCTAACATCATCATTGCGAATACGGTCTACGAGCCTTACGCCACAAATTTTGCGCAGCGCTCGCATTTCAACCGCGTTTATTCTACTTTCATGCTCTTTCTGCCATACCCAACTCTCGCTTCCATAAGTTAGCGTTGGGACCAACACTGCATTATGTATAGCGAGTTGTGCCTTCTGGCTCAGGATTTTACTGCCAAGAAGTTTTCCCAACGCTCCATTCACACTATTCCCAGCACTCACTCGTCTTTCCACATCTGCGGTGTACCTTCCATCCCTGCTGAAAGCGCATCCAAGATATACAAACTCATCCACTTGTTCCAACACTTCATCATCAATCGTAATCCTTACATTAGTTCTGGATTCTTCTCTTTCAAATACCATTATCTTTGTTTTCTTCGCATTCAGTAGTAAGCCTTTCTCCATACAGTCGTCTTTCATCGCTGTGACCAGTGTTTGCAGTTTAGATGGTGTATCTGCTAATAGCACGGCATCGTCTGCATACAGCAGACAGTTCACCACTTGGTCACCCATGCGCAATCCCACATTCGTTGACCTTATTCTCTGCAGACAACTATCGAGATACAGGATAAACAGCCTAGCAGATAGCATGCAACCCTGTTTGACACCAATTTTGACATCAAACCAGGGTGACATGCCACCGTCTATCCGCACACATGCTGAGCAATCCTTGTAAGTGGACTGCACAGCACGGAGCAGTGAACCGTCAATCCTATATCTCGGCAATATGTCCCACAGTTCCTTTCGCACAACCCTATCAAAGGCTTTCTCAAGATCCACAAAACCGCAGAAAACCTTCCGGTCTATGGCCAGATGCTTCTCTACGATATTGCGGAGCGAGAAAACTTGATCCGTACATCCCCTTCCATTTCGGAAACCTCCTTGTGCGTCCCACAGCATTTCATCGGATTTCACCCTCATTCTCCTTTCAATCACCTTTCCATATACTTTTGCTGCTAAGCTGATCAAACTGATGGCCCTATAGTTGGCGCAGTCCATGCGTGATCCCTTGCCTTTATACAAGGGCACGATGACTGCGCGTCTCCAGTCCATTGGGACCCTTCCAGTTCTCCAGCATAGGTTGCATAGGTACCAGAAGGCGTCCCGGACGTAAGTGCCACCTAATTTGATCATCTCAGCTGTGATCAGATCAATTCCCGCTGATTTTCCATTTTTCAAGCTTCGTATCGACCATTCGATCTCATCCATAGTTATGCCTTCGTCGGACGCCGTCAACGTGGAGTAAGCATCCGACTCACTCTCATTGCCAGCGTCCGAGGCATACTCATACATTTCCTCAAAATATTCACTCCACCGTTCTAACACTTCCAGAGTGTTGGCAAGAATGACACCAGCTTTAGACTTTATCTTATCCATTCTGGATGCCGACGAACCACTCCGAGACTTCTTTACCTCTCTCCAAAAGAGTTTGGTATTTGCCTCGAAGTTTTTCGTCAGCCTCTCTTCCTCATTCATAATTTGTCTTTCACGCTTCTCTTTCACTAAAGCCTTGGTTTCATTCTTGCATAGACGGTACATTTCTTTCTTCTTTTCTCTCATATTTTCATTTAAAGGCAAAGATGATACGTAATCCAGCCACGCTTTCCTCTTTCTTGCTACGGAGGATTCAACCTCCGCATCCCACCAGGCATCTCCTTTCGCTGTTTTACGTCTCTTTGCGCATCCACAAGCTTCTTTTGCACTATTCACCATACTTTCTTTCAAAACTTTCCAACAATCATCCACATCTGAGTCGGAGAGGCTTGCATTTGCAAGTCTCTCACTTACCAGATGCACATACATTCTCCTTACACTTTCATCTTGCAATTTTTCGCTCATTATCCTTTCATGATCTCCGAAAGGGATACGCACTCGCCAGTGCCTCCACTTCCTAAAAAGGCCCACAAATCGGCTTACCACCAGGTAGTGGTCCGTCTCAAGAGTGGGGCCTCTAAAGGCTCTTGTATCCATTAAAACATTTCGGAGACGTCTATCTATTAAAATCAAATCAATCACACTTTTTTGATCATTCCTTCTCCATGTATACGTGTGAATATCCTTATGATGAAATAAAGTATTCGACACGAGGAGGCCTCGTTCCATACATAAATCTAGTATAGACTTACCTGCTTCGTTCACTCTCTTATCTCCATACGGACCAAGAACAGCTTCATAGCTGTATCGCTTGGTCCCAACCCATCCATTCAAGTCTCCACACATAATCACTCTTTCGTTCCCTTCAACTAAGTCCAGAACATCCCTCACAGACTCCCAAAACTTCTCCAGTTCTTGAGCACACGCTGAGCTTACGGGAGCGTATGATTGTGATGTGATATGACAATTAAAGATATGATATATTAATACACGTGCTGAATCATTTCCAAACATCTCTGTCAGTCAGATAATCATTAATTCCGTAATAGCCCTTCTTACATAGAGTATTTTTGGTGTGCCTATTGAACATATAGTCGGGCAAGGACAGAACTGTTTCAGGTAATTTATTATAGAATCGAATACAATTTACAACAAAAGATCTATTAGTCTTAGCAAGCCGATGTACGGCATACACAATTTATTCCTGCTTCTAAGATTTTCACAAAGTTTTGTAAAGGATTCTATATTTTATATTAATTTATTTAAATAGATCTCTCTTTGAGTAATTTGTAAGAATTATTTTTAAAAGTATTGCAAGAAAAATTAAATATTTGTGATGAGTAACGTATTTGTGCCGCTGCTGGGGGTGGGGTGCGAGTTACGTCCGTGTGGTATTTCATTTATAAAATCAATTTAATAAAAAAACATTAGTTTGTTGTGAAACGCACGTGCTCGTAGTACAAAAAGTAAATAACGGTTATTAATGTTTAAATGATAGTGATATTAGCTTTGCCCTTGTTTGAACAATATTCCGTTCATAAATTCGACCATGCTACTGTTTAATTATGTCGTATCAGAAATCCCAAATAATCTCTAAATGAAACTGCACGACGGCCTGGCTGACACCCCGGCTCTCGATCAAACCGCGGGGGGCTTATACTTGAAACTTTGAATGAAAATTCCAGAGAAATTCTTAGCGAAACCATTCGTTCGCTGAAAGAATGTTGTAAAGTACCGATTAGTCAGTTTAGTTTAGTGGCTGTCGTCACGCAACTACGAATAATTCCTTTAGCCAAAGATTGCTCACGACACCGCCCAGTGTTCAGCTCCTCGGAACTGTTTAGATATGTTACCGTCGCAACAGTTAGGTGCTAAGAGCACAGTAATTGTTGTATCTATCTATAGCTATCAACACAGCACAACACAACACAACATTGTAATATGACAAAAGTGCTTGCCAATATCAAAGCTATCAACCATGTAAAATTCCTGTTCACTGCCTTTTTGTAGAATACCGTGTTGTAGTCATGTAGCAGAACCTCGACAGGGATATACTTACGAACGTAACCAGATAGAATTCTCTTAGTCTTCACAGTATATATACACTTGCTGTGATAAGCGGGTTGGGCGCCAAACACGAACACTTGTGTCTTAAAGGAGTTCACTTACACCTTGAACTGCGAAGTTCGATTGTCCTGCGTGGGAGCAGGGATGCTTGCTCGGCCTGTATTATGTTTCCCCAAGGGATTACAGCTTGCACATTCTGCTACATACGCGCATCCATATGATGTTTTTAAATCATCCTACACCCATGTCTGGCTAGTTCACGGATTAACATCGCATCACTTATCGATTTATTGGTTAAATAACCTCATTAGGTTCGAATCGCTGATATATTTAGGTGCTGAAACGCTACGTGTTTGTGAGTGAGCGGTGCCTATAAACGTCGTCAATTGGTTTGTGCTTACGCCTCAACTTGACTTACAACTTTCTAATTGCAACGAAGTGTGAAAAGTTTCAATGTCAGCCGCCGTTTCCAAACAATAGTGTAGGTATAGACGCCACAATGCTGGGAAAGTATCTGAAATAGATTAGGCGCGCAGCAGCCATGCCCGTCAATTATCTGATTCTCCTAAATGCATATATGCGGCGGCGCTGAGTTTACCGATGAGTGTGCTTCTGTAATATGTACCACCGCAATTGGAAGTGTTCAGCAAATCCAAGAACACGGCATCAATGACAAATTCTAATGTATTATTCACAGTGAGAATTTCTGTATTGACAGTCATATTTAGACGAGCAAATTTAGTACATTTGGTGTTGGCTGCGATTAATAAAAGACCCGGGCCACGTGGACTGCGGTCGGCGATGCTCCAGTGACGCCATGCGTGTAGATACACGCATACATGCATCCCGCGACCGCGGTGTCTGCAGCGACGGCCAAATAACAATAGAAAACAATACACGGTGTCCCGTAACTGCAATACTATCATTAATGCGATGGTTACGCAAAAAGAGAAGAAAGAGATATGCTTAAATTCAATTTATACACCTGGCATATTGCCTGGTTATGTACGAGTATATCATGTTAGAGAACTACCTAGTGCCGCGCGGAACCAATTTGTGGCTTAAAACATTCCACTTCAAAATAATAGAATGATAAAAAAAATGACAAAAATTCACCAAGAAGATTCAAATCCCACGGCAAATAGACAGACGCGTCGGCCTCGTGACTTTGTTTTGTACTATTTAAGGATTTAAGACTAGTTTGCGAAGATTGTGCGACGGTCGCGGTGAACTGAGCTCGAGTGAACGAGGCAGGCGAGCTGACCAGCGGGCGACAGCGGTCGAGGACGACGGCGCTCGGCGGGCGCAGCCCCGGGCTCGGCCGCCCTCCCCGCCTTCGCGCAAGGAACGCAGCGCTGTACAAAGAGGTCTATTAAAGTGATAGAGTCGTTATCACCGCGGTTATCGCGCGGGATCAGTGTGCCAAGCAAACACCGTAGGCCATAAACGCAGCTCCGGGCCGGCGGCGGCGGAAACATCCGCGCGCGCAGCGACCGGGCACGCCATTATGGACCTTACACGGAACGCAGCTAGACCTCGTTTGACGTGGAGAATTAGGCGAGCATGTACAAATTCATAAATTTAACCTTGTGCTAAAGAAAAGTAAGTCGAAATCGGAGCGCCGCGGGCCGTGTTTGCACGAGGAGAGCACACACGGCGCGCTGACGCGGCTCTTCCGCCGCTCGCGGCCGCGCGGCGACGGCTGAATGCTCGCTAATGAAAATATATCACACCGTTTAACCCGAGCCGTGAACGAAGTGGCCACACACACTATTGTTAATAGTACCATATCGCCACTCGGCGAGGACACCGATTCAAGCACGGAAACGACTGATATTTGAACAAGATGCTACGAGCACAAACACACCATGTTATTTAGGGCTGTACGCTTCAAAAGTGTAAATTAAACCCATGTGGTGCCTATCACACAGAGTTCGGTAAATATTATAACCAAAATAAAATGATCTATCAAGATGAACACTGCATGGCACGGTTTTTAGAAATCATCAAAAAACTTCCAGAGTATTCGTGCGACATATCTGAAATAATTGCAGTAAATATTAGAAGATCGATCGTCAATAGATTGATGTTTCCGGTCAGCGCAGTATTTTGTTAATTATCTAAAATCATTTAAAATATAATTCAATTCTGCCTCCATCGTGTCCGACGTGTGTGCAGCGAACACACATACAAAAATAAATGGTAATAAACGTTATATATTACAGGATATTTGAACGAGGACATCATTCAACATCTAACTGACACAAATTTTAAAAACATGTAATATCCAGAACTTGTTTGTGAAGGTTATTATACAGTCGGCGGCCGACATACATGGATGCAACCATCAACTGTACAGAATAGAATAGCTAGTCTACCTAGCTGCACTCCCTACCTCTCTGTCCACACCTCTATCTCTCTTCTACTAGGCCCTAACGTCCCTACCACCCTGTCCTAACTGTGATCACATAGAAAGGTTGATGGAAATAACGGCGCACTACTGATTTTTGCGTCAGGCTCACGTCAGATACATTTCAGATTCAATGCGTCAGATTGAAGTCAGTTTCGAGACAGACGTGAGTCAGGTTAGGTTAGGCTTAGATCAGTTCATCGAATATCCTACACTAATAAATTAAATTTTGCTACACAACGAACGTACGGAACCGTAGATGCGCGATGTGAAATGACGATAGTTAGTTCATATAATGTTTTAGGATGAGGTTATTAAGACACTCACGCAGCAGTTGGAGGGCGCGGTCCTCGCCTGGCGGAGCACGGCGAGCGCCGGCGCCGGCGCGTGTTTGTGTGCGCGCCGTCTGACCTCTTCCGGTCGGACGCGTAGCCTTCCGCTGGCACTGCGCGATGTGCAAACAATCTCATTTGTCGCCGCGCGGGTTAACAAACTCAACCGACGGGCGTCCCGGCACGAGCTCCTAGGAGGCGCGCTCAGCCTCCTACGTAATAAATTATTTTTCTCATTTTTCAGAATGGATAACGTAAACCCGATGGTGCGTGTCGCCAACGAACAACAACGCGAGGAGGACGCCTCCGTGGAGGCTCTGCAGCTCGTCAAGAACGAGGACAGTCGCGCGCTCGCGCAGGACAGCGAGACCGCCGCCGAGCAGGGCAGCTGCGCGGGACCGCCCTCGCCGCCGCGGCCGCCGCCGCACTCCGTGATCACGTCGCGCCGTGCCGTGCGGACCATCACTACCGCCGGGCACATCACGGAGGCCGAGGGGCCCGTCGACGACAGCGTCAAGGACGAGCCCCTCGAGCCTGCGCACGGTGAACACGAACACCTGCAGCAATACGAGCACAAGCTCGAAGATAGCGCGGAAGCAGCGCGCGACGTCGCCCAGCATCACTACGACGACGAGAGGATACGATTGGCGGACGCGGAGGCGGAGGCGCGACACCACGCTTTTAAGCAGGAGTCTTACCGCGCCTTGTCCTCGCCGGTAGACAAGCGCCTGCAGCAATATGCGCGGCCTCCGCAGCGGCCGGACTACCGGAGGGGGATGTCGTTTCGATACGGCCCGCCGCACCACGTGGTCGTCGGCCAAGAAGGAGAAACCGAGGAACACGCAGAAGAGGCGTACCTCGCACACAAAGACAAAGCGGAGCAGTTGCAAGTGTACGCCGCGAGCGTCGAGGGCGTGGCGACCGCGGCCGACGGCCGGCAGTACGCCGCGGTTCTCAGCGAGCAGGCGGCGGCCTCTAGTGCCTTGGAGATGATCCAGACTACCTCCTTGAGCAACCAGCAGGCCGTCGGCGTAGCGTACCAGCCGGTGAAGTACGAAACGCGCGGCGACACCGAGTCGCGGCCTACCACGTACGCCAGCCTGCAGCCGGTGACTTCGGTGCACGGCGGCTACAGCTACGCGAGCCAGAGCCCGCAGTACGGTGCGGCCAGCTACGGCGGCTACGCCGGAGGCGGCAAGGAGCTGCTGACACTATACGGTGGCGGCGCGGCGGCGGGCGGCGCGCCTCGCGGGGACGAGTCTCCGCCCGGCCAGCTCATGTACCGCAGCGATCCCACGCTGTCGTCGTCCTCGCTAACGCCGCGCGGCCCGCACGTCGTCTACGGCTCAGTGGTGCCGCCTACGCAGGCCGTTTACGAGGCGCCGCCTAGCCCCAATTCCCAAGTAAGCATATCTATATCTAGTTATGCATAAATCGTGAACTGAAGTCGCGTTAATCGCATAACTCTATCAGCAGGTAACGTTGTACACGCACGGCAACACCGTGCAGTACAAGGTGGGCGGCGAACACTACCTGAGTCAGGGCGGCGGCGTGGAGTACGTGCCCGTGTCCGGCTACGAGGGAGGGCTGCTGGTCACGGAGGGGTACACGGGGCCCGCACAGCCCTGGGGCGCACATAACCTGCTGCCTATAGATGACAGCTTCGATCCAGGTGAGCACTACAATTATTGCAAATGCTTACATGAAAATCTAGCCTGTCATGTATCTGATATGGGTGGAGGAGGATATATATCGAGGACTATAATAAACTCAGAGTACTGACATAATCGAAACGTTTGTTAAGGGCGATCACTCGATAATGTCCACCAACGTCCTGTCCGTCGGACGACACTCGATAAGTCATCGCATGCAGCTGTAAGTCAGCTTTTTTAAGTTATTTTACGCGTAAAGTCTCTTCTCACTCAAACACAATATGACCCATGGGTACTAATTTCACAAAAAAATATTATAATAATTTCCAAAACTGCAACAATATTATACAGAAGTTGCATATTACAGTATACTCGTAGTACATGTTTGCGGCGAGTCCCTGCGTCGCAGGCAGAGAGGTCCGGTCCACTCGACTCGGTTCTTGCACGCCTCACTTGTTCTATTAACATTCATAGCTCTCCGCGAGCACACTCGCCCGACTTCTGACATCACCTTCTAATAAAACATTAGTCATAGGTTAGTCTTGACCTTCCTCCTACACTTTCGCATTGTACATCAGCTTCGTGATACTTTCCCCCTGCAGTCTGTCTACATGTTTGAACCTTCGTAGCATTATATTGAAATGTGTGCGTTTGAGTGTGGTAATCGTGTTATTGACGGCGTGACGGCAGGCATGGCGAGTATCGGCGAGATGAAGGAATGCGTGAACTGCGCGGCCGGCAACACGCCGCTGTGGCGCCGCGACGGCACCGGCCACTACCTGTGCAACGCGTGCGGCCTCTACACGCGCATCAACGGCGTCAACCGCCCGCCGCTCAAGGGGCAGAAGGCGAAGCCGCAGCAGGCCTTGGTACGGTGTCCCACGTACTCATATCTTTACATGGTCCGTGACAAGGCAGATGTTAACGACAGTGATATGTTCAGCAGCCGACGAACGGGAACCGACGCGTGGGGGTGACCTGCGCCAACTGCCGCACCGCCAACACCACGCTGTGGCGGCGCAACAACAACGGCGAGCCCGTCTGCAACGCCTGCGGCCTCTACTTCAAGCTGCACAACGTGAGCTATTACCATTTACTGCTTCGTCCGTCCGCTAGTCCATCAGGTCCTGACGAGACGCGCGCGTCGACGACGCGTCTGCCTCTAGCGCCGCGCCGGCCGGCCCGCTGATTAGACGCCGCAGCGGGTATCTAATCGCAGACCAGTGCAGACAGTTATCAGGGAACTCCTCGGTAAATATTGGGCCTGTATAAAAAATCAAAACACGGGGTCTCATCTAATCTCGCGAGATAAAACACGGGGCTACCGACTGATAGAGAATTATCATCGCGCGACCACGAATATTCATAATGAGATAAATAATCTTTTATCAATTATCTCCCGCGAGTAGATACGCTTGTTTGAAGGATGATAGGCCGCGAGGAGTTCCCCGGCGCCGACTCATCGCGTCCATGTTGCAGGTGAACCGGCCGCTCAGCATGAAGAAGGATGGCATCCAGACGCGCAAGCGCAAGCCCAAGAGCATAGGCGGGCACGGGTCCGGCGCGCGGCCCGGCGCCGCGGCCGCGCTATCCGGTACGTGGGGCTGGTCTGTTTGAGTGTAGTGCCTGCGCCCTTGATAACGTTGTGCTGTCCGCAGTGGAGGCTCACTCGCACAAGGTGCTGCCTCCGCTGTACGCGGCGGTGGAGGCGCCCGCGCCGCTGCTGCTACTGCCCGCCGGCCGCCCGCCGCCGCCACCGCCGCCGCCCGACATGTGAGTACGGCCGCCGCCGCCTACAGCACGCCGCACGGCCGGCTCTCGCCTGGGGGCCGATCTGTCTTCCTGTATAGTACTCGTTGCACGCTGCAAGCTCTTCCGCGCGTGGCTTGACCTTCTCTGACTAACGATGTTGTCTTGTCCTCGGTGTACTGCGAGCGCGCACTGTAACATCAGCTCGCTACTCTGTCTGATGCGTGTTCTCTTGACACCTCCTTAGCTCCGCTCGTGTCACAGCGAGCAGTAATAATTAAAATGATGACAGTTCCTATCTCGCTTTTCGCACGCCGTGCTCTGTTTGCATGTGTCTTACCGCAGTCACGTTATCTCGATGTACTCTGCACTCACCTACTTGTATACTTGTGAACTCGGGCGCTTTCAAACCGAGACGAGTGTTACACGACGAATGGCGAGCCCCTGGTACCCCAGCACTACGGACGAGACCCACCGAGGTCCCGAGTGGTCTGTCGTCGTAACTGTCGTCCGATTTAAAAGCGCCCTTCGCCGCCGTGGCCGGCGCCGTGACACTGTGGTGTGGTTGCAGGCTACCAGCGATAGAGCGCGCCTCCACCTCCACGCCGCTGCACTACCGGCCGCCCTAAAAGCGCGTCGTCGCCCACCGCCCGCCGGCCGGGGCCCGCCGGCCGGCTGCAGTCGCCCGAGGCCGGCGCCCACCACCGGACACTTACCTCACCGTGTAAATATTACTTAAGAAACGAGACGCTCGCCGCAGTACGAGTGTGCGAGCGGCCCGTGCCACAATTACGTATATGTGTAATACTGTACATACACTCTAGATAAGGTATATGAGGTTGTAATTAGACAGAATTAGAGCGACGAGGTGTGTGCGCCTCGCGCTCGTATCGCGCATAGGGCATATCAGAGTACCTTACAGGAGAAGCTTCACCTTCTTTTAAAAAAAAAGAGACATTCCCTTGTAAAGTTGCACGCTTTAAACGAGTTTTAATGAAATGTAAGTTAAACGAATAAGAACATTGGATCGTCACACTGTAGGTACCTGTATTGTATTCAATATCTTTCCATCTGTGTGATCCGCCGAAATATACACTAAAATGAGTTACTAAATATTGAATACGACGTAATCATGTAAAAGAAGCTCCTCCCGGGTCCCTGCGCGCTCTGCGATCGCGATGTGAACACTCAAGGAAATATGTAATTAAAATAAGCTTAGTGAATATAATATGTCTTTCACGAATTTATTAATTTATTAAATATATTGTACGAGGCCTGTGCGAGTCGTCCGCCCCGGCCCGGGGCGGCCCGCCGTCAAATAATACTGTGAATCAAATATTGTAAATATACACAATGCTTGGATGTTCTGTACATGTTATATATATATATATATACTTGAGAGATAAAGTCAAAATTGATTGATTTGCTAGAATTTTCCCTTGTTGTAGTTTCTACCTACTTATTTATTGCGTCGGAGACTGAAAATAGATGATGAGTCATGTTCGGCGGCACTCGCACGCCGCCTCCTCACGACGGCCGCGCTGCGCCCGCTCGTGACCCTCGCCAGGCGCACCGCCCGGACGAAACATGATCGTCTACGGCAGATAATACCTACACCGGCTCATGTACAATTCAATTCTATTGTATGAGATCTTTTCAACCAGAAAAATCTGGTAGTGATCCCGAACTCCAGAGCAAGATGCAATGCTTCCGCTGTTGCTTGTGTGTCAACTACACATAATATTCTGAGAGTCTGAATTTACCTGAGTGTACTCAAAAATGAGTACATTTTTGAGTACACTCAGGTAAATTAGTACTACAAATATAGATGACATAAAAGATCTCCATTTGGCATTTGGCCCTCTTTGTCATATATGTGCAGAACATTGTTATGGTATATCGTATCTCTGTACGTCCATTCTGTCACGTGTGCTCAACGATGTCCACCAGCTCTGAGCAAGTGCCGTGAGATTGAAGCGGTTGTTGTTCAATATTAAATTGTATACATTTGTATCCGCGCGTTGTAAGCTCGGTTTCAGTTTCACAGTACGACAAGCAATTATAGCGGTATGACTCACTCGCCTCTCAGTAAAGACCAAATTGTGTTCTTGTCCAAATATGAAAATAAAGATTTTGTAAAGTGGCGCGTGTTTCTCTTGCCGGCGACTTCACATGAAAAATGGCAACCTGTTACGTGCGCACCCGCACCAGCGCGCCCCAGCACCAGCGCGCCCCCGGCCGGCCTGGCGCTCTCGACTCGCGTCTCTGACGATCAAAGGGTCCGACATACTGGCGCGGTTAAACGAATTTAACACTAACAACACCATTTTGCGTACTAACCGCTGAGAAATCCCTATTAGGACAGGACACACCTTTTACCAGTGGCGGCTGTACCTTAAGTGCGCTCGTGCGCTGAACCACCAATTCAAAACATTTATCTATCTATAACTTCACGCCAAATCCCTTGCGGGGTAGGCAGAGAGAACCGAGCGCCACGTGACTCGATCCTTACATATCTCACTCGCTTCTTTAACATTGCTCTTCTCATGCACGCACGCCGGTTTCTAGGGCTCTTGACATCACCTTCTGATAGAACATGACCAATTTGGTCATGGTAGGTAAGTCTTGGCCTTCCCCGGCTCCTACATCCTTCCACTTTTGCATTGTATATCTGCTTCGTCATTCTTTCATCTTGCATTCTTTCTACATGCCCGAACCATCGGAGCATGCCTCTTCTTATTTTAACACCGACGCTCTCTTTCAGACCAACTCTATTTCTAACATCATCATTGCGAATACGGTCTACGAGCCTTACGCCACAAATTTTGCGCAGCGCTCGCATTTCAACCGCGTTTATTCTACTTTCATGCTCTTTCTGCCATACCCAACTCTCGCTTCCATAAGTTAGCGTTGGGACCAACACTGCATTGTGTATAGCGAGTTGTGCCTTCTGGCTCAGGATTTTACTGCCAAGAAGTTTTCCCAACGCTCCATTCACACTATTCCCAGCACTCACTCGTCTTTCCACATCTGCGGTGTACCTTCCATCCCTGCTGAAAGCGGATCCAAGATATACAAACTCATCCACTTGTTCCAACACTTCATCATCAATCGTAATCCTTACATTAGTTCTGGATTCTTCTCTTTCAAATACCATTATCTTTGTTTTCTTCGCATTCAGTAGTAAGCCTTTCTCCATACAGTCGTCTTTCATCGCTGTGACCAGTGTTTGCAGTTTAGATGGTGTATCTGCTAATAACACGGCATCGTCTGCATACAGCAGACAGTTCACCACTTGGTCACCCATGCGCAATCCCACATTCGTTGACCTTATTCTCTGCAGACAACTATCGAGATACAGGATAAACAGCCTAGCAGATAGCATGCAACCCTGTTTGACACCAATTTTGACATCAAACCAGGGTGACATGCCACCGTCTATCCGCACACATGCTGAGCAATCCTTGTAAGTGGACTGCACAGCACGGAGCAGTGAACCGTCAATCCCATATCTCGGCAATATGTCCCACAGTTCCTTTCGCACAACCCTATCAAAGGCTTTCTCAAGATCCACAAAACCGCAGAAAACCTTCCGGTCTATGGCCAGATGCTTCTCTACGATATCAAAACATTTAAAAATTACAAAATATTACTTCATCTTTAAATAACCATATTAATATTTATTTTTGAAACATATAAAAACATAATATAACAAATAAAATTTAAAATTATAACAAATAAAAGACAAAACAATTTAAGCGCTTTGCTAAACTATTAAGACTTATTTTCCCTGTAAAGAAAAATTCTCGTGCGCTTCGGCGAGCGCACGAGGATTGCTAATAGAACTTGTATGAGCTACTAGCGAATGTGCCTGACCCGTGAAACAAAAGATAGTTCATAGAAATGTATCGAGAAATGAGGCGATTCTCGTGCGCCGCACGAGCGAATCGAAGGTTACCGAGAGCACCCGATGTTTGACGAAATTTGAAATTTGAGTTCGACGGCGGCCATGATGGACCTCTACTTATCAGTATAGTTTCGCTGTATCTGTGACGCGTTAATTATTGTTTCTTTATATTAAGTAATTAATAGTAAAGTTTAGTAAAGTTGCCAACGGGGACTAGAACGGAGCATGCTGAACATTAGAAAAATTCATAAAATAAGACACACAAAGATCAGAAGTGTAACAAAAGCCACCGACGCCCTGAACTATGCTAAAACGTTGAAATGGAAATGGGCAGGGCATGTGGCAAGACTGACAGACGAGCGTTGGACTAAAAGGGTGACAAGGTGGAGAGGCCCAAGTGGTAAAAGACATAAAGGTAGACCGCTAACAAGATGGGCGGACGACATTATAAAAACGGCTGGTCCTAACTGGATTCAGATAGCCCAGGAAAGAGAAAGCTGGGGTTCCTTGGAGGAGGCCTTCACCTGTGGAGGGGTTCTTGCAATGCAATAGGATTAAGATTAGTATTTTTTAAGTATTATTTTGTTTTGCAAGAAATAAAAGGCTTTTATTATTATTATTATTATTATATTAAGTAATTGTTTTTTTATTTATTTACATCTTTTATGTAAATTGTTGATTTGTTGCAATTTCTAATATTAATACTTGGTGAACAAGTAAAGTGCACCACCAGTTCGATAAACCACCAGCCGCCACTGCCTTTTACCATCGCCAAAAGCATAGCAATTCTCGGTGCCAAAGTCTCCAGCGTCCGAGAATCTTGATGAGTACTCAATGAGATATTTTTCTTCTGAAACCCTTAATAGGCGAATGGTTTCAGACCAACTCTGTTTCCAACATCATCATTATGAATAGTGTCTACAAGCTCTTACGCCATAAATTTTGAGCAACGACCGCATTTCGACTCGCGGTATGTTGTTTGGAGACGTGATCGTAATTA
The DNA here is from genome assembly GCA_947507595.1 of Pyralis farinalis. Classification (NCBI taxonomy): domain Eukaryota; kingdom Metazoa; phylum Arthropoda; class Insecta; order Lepidoptera; family Pyralidae; genus Pyralis; species Pyralis farinalis. The sequence goes on along the minus strand of OX382261.1, from coordinate 41,008,959 downwards.
TGCCTCAACCGGGCAATTATATGGCGGAGGAGTTCTTATAGCTACACGCAAAGAGTTGGCCGTTATTCCACAGATTAGGTTCCATTCCAGTGCAGAGGATATGTGGCTGACGCTAAATTTAAAACAAATTAATAGTAAAATTTCATTAAAACTACACATATGTGTAGTATATCTGTGCAGAGAAAACTTAGGCTTTAGTTTTTCACAACAGTTATCTAACTTTTTGATGAATCTTGACAACGTCATGACAAACAATAGTGATGATAAATTTATTATTCTCGGCGACTTTAACCTAAGTAGTATTACCTGGACCCGTAATAGATGCGAACCTACGTTTGAACCTTCCAATATGCACTCTGAGGATGAGCTGCTGTTGATTGACCAGATTAATATGCTTAACTTAAATCAGTATAACGGTGTCAGGAACGCCTTTAATAAGACACTAGATCTCGTTTTGTCTAACGACATTGTCAAGGTCACTGACTGTAGTGCCGACTCACTCGTACCAATCGATGCGCACCACGGTGCTCTTCTCGTACAAATATCTTTTGCGGAGCACAATTGTTTGGAGTCTGCTCCCTATGTTAAGGCGACACATCGAAAAATTAGACCAACTTTCATCGAATAGTATAGGCTAATGACTAAACTGACGGATCTAAGATTTTAATATAAATAACTTCATTTCTTTATCTTGAATTTGCTTGCTCAAATACGCGATTGTGTAAAATTGATTCGATAATAATTACTTTCGAAAACACCTCCTGAAATTCATTATTTTTGAAATTACAACGAAGTTGTTCTGTTTATACGCTTCAAAATTACTTAAATCTATTAGTAATATCTATGTTTATAATATGGTTGCTGCATATTTTGATAAGTGAAACATGAAATTTTTTAAAAATATTTTAAGTTTCTGACAATTTCTAAGCGATCACATTCGTCTTGGGTGCTACGTGTTTTCGACCTTATTGTGCGGTAATGAGGATTATAAACGCATTGACTAACTACATCCAGCCAGTCCGGCTGCAGCCCGCTTCGAGGTGAGACCTATGTCGACTGTCTGCTCGAGCTCGCTACATTAACATCGCGACACCGAAGTTTTTATAATTAATAGTTGTAAATATTCAATATTATAGTATTTAGCGTAAGTGTATTATTATTAGATATAAGTAGTAAATAATATTATAGGTTTATATATATTTATTATACTGTTGTAATAATGGGGAACACTAAAAAGAAAATATATAGAATAAAAATACAAAGAAAATGTTTGTAGAATGGCGGAGGCGAACAAGACAAGGTATTTATTTTTTTTAATTATTATATTCATTAAACATATTATAATAACATTGTGTAGACATATTTCTAGTTTTTAGAACAGTTCCTAGGTATGGTTGGCCCAAGCTATTTAATTCCTCTTCAAACTTTTTTTTAATTTTGCTTACTTAATAACTCTATATAAAACTGCATTAAATAAGAGTTATTTTTTGCAGGAATAAACAGTAACATTTGATAATTGGTATACATTATCCACAGGCTGACCGCGTACCTATATAGGACGTCAAACTCCTATAATGTCCATTATAATCTGACCGAACTCCGACTTAGAAGTTGTACGTCGGTGAAGGTCAGGTTACGTTGGCAATTTATACCAATAAGGTTCGCGCTCTCAGCACATAGCAACCAGTGGAGACTCTTTATTTCTTTGTATTAAAATAAAAACTTATAAAATAGAATATTTTTGCTGTTTTGTTTTTTAGGAGAAACTTACTAAATAAACATATTCCACTAGAAGAATCACTACTCGATTTATATGCTACTTTAACGTAAGTGTCATACGGGACGACAAACTCATAGTAACCATTATAAGCTCACCGAACTCCGACTTAGACATTGTACGTAGGTGAAGGTTAGTTTACGTTGGAAATTTATCCAATCAGAAGATAGAAAACCAGTGGAGGTTTTTTTTTTTTTGTATTAAAATAATTACTAGTAAAATAGTATATTTTGATAGTTTTAAAAAAAACTCGGTATGTTTCATGTTAAAGAAGCGAGCGAGGTGTGTAAGTACCGAGTCATGTGGCGCTCACGAGGGATTTAACGTGAAGATATAGATAGATAGTATACTTATACCCATGGTACTCGTGAAAACAAATAATATTTACTATGAACCAACACTGAAAACACAAAAAAATCATCTATTCTATACATTGTGGTTAGTATTGAACTATTGTACGGATTAGATTTATTTTGCAACATCAGAGATGGTCCTGGTTCTTTCTTCTTGAGAGTTTAATAAATAACAAGGAAACGTAGAACAATACAAAACACAGAGTATGCATAAGTAAAATACAATAAATGTCATTATACTGAAGTTAAAGTTATGAAACAGCAAGAAAATCATTTGTCACATTTTTTTTTTAAATATGAATAGATTATAAAATCTATTTGTATATATGTATATTAGGGTGTCCCTTATTTTTCAAAGTTTTTATTTTCTAACGCATAGGTCTTAGTTTTGTTCATTTGCTTTTAAAACACTCGGAAATTAATTTTTAACTTATTTGGATTACGATAATCCGTGCCGAATTACATCGAAACATGTTCATACAAGTTGCGCGGCAGTGCCGCACGTACTCGCGGTATTCATTTGTTCAAATTCAAAGTCAAAATCTTTTTATTCCGTAAAAATGGCTACATTTGTTTGGAATCGTCACAATTTTTTTCCCTACCGTGCAGTTTATGACTAGGTGAGCACTGATAAAAATACTGCCAAAAAACTCAGGCATCCCTCTTTTGGTATCCAAACAAATTTACATATTTTGTTATTTACATTATAATTGGATCGACTCACTCCCAGGCATTTTTATCATTAATATAGTCAGATACTTTATAATATGCCCTGCTACACAATTTGGCTTTAATAGTAGTTTTAAATTTGTTTATTGACAAATCTCTTAATTGCTGGGAAGTTTGTTATAGAACCGTATACATTGCCTCATAAAATAATTACTTGTTTTGTGGAGACGGCTTGCATATAACACAAGATTATGCTTATATCTAGTATTTATGCTATGAGTATCACTCTTTTTACAAAATGAGTCTATGTTTTTATGGACATACAAAAGATTTTCATAGATATATTGCGATGCGACTGTTAAAATATTTATTTCTTTGAATTTTTCTCTAAGGCTCTCCCGGGGACCAAGTTTGTAGATAGCTCTTATGGCTCTCTTTTGCAATAAAAAGATGGTGTTAATATCCATGGAGTTACCCCAAAGAAGAATTCCATATGACATAATACTATGAAAGTAGCTGAAATAAACTATTCTAGCCGTATCAATATCAGTGAGCTGTCTAATAGTTTTCACTGCATAAGCTGCAGAGCTTAGTTTTCCTGATAATTTTTCAATTTGTGGGCCCCTTTGTAGTCTGGAGTCAATTGTTATACCCAAGAACACAGTTGTCTCCACAGAGGCTAAATTAGTTCCATTAACATGTACATTGGTAGCCACCTGTCTTACATTAGGTGTTGAGAACTTAATTACTTTAGTCTTTTTATCATTTAAAAGCAGATTATTAACACTAAACCAAAGAATAACTTTAGTGAGAACATCGTTAACTTCGTCATAATTACCTAACCGTCATTTAATTTTGAATGTCAGTTATTCTCGTGATTAATACGTAATGTTTTAACTTTTATAAGATGGCACTGGAATTGAGAAGCAATAAATCAAGTATTTTCTTAGTTGGAGACGTAAATTATCAAATAATAGGCGCAAAATTACAGTCTAACCGTCATGTTCTTCCTGTACTTTTTTATAAAATTCGCGAAGTTAAATTGACTGTTAGTGAAAGCGCATACCTAGTCATTCGAGAGTGTATTATATTTAGGGAAAAAGCTAGGATGAGAGAGAGAGAGAACTGTGTAAAATAACTTGTGAATCTTCACCAGGAGGGAGTTGCAAAAAATTTCCAAAAAAATACAAGATGTTTACAAGCGCCGTGAGGACTTTCAAAATAATTTAGATAGTTTATTCGATATAGCACACGCTGATACTTTAGAACGGATTACAATAGAAGAAGACAAAATATTTATATAAATAATTCAGGATGTTTAGCAGGCGCACAAAAAAAAGTTAGCCGAAAAAGAAGAAAGGACCAAACAGAGAAAATTAAAAGAAGAGAAAAAAAGACATGACCAAATGTGTTACGAGGAAGGAAGACTTTATCACGCCTATGTTAGTTGCAGATTTAGATAGATCTCAATTAAGCATAAGGGATTTTGTCTATATACACCGGGCTGTAGTAGAAGCACTAGATTTTAGCTGTGATGATTTACCGATAAACAAATCGTCTATCAACGCATTAGCACTCAGAGTAGAAAAGATAGAGCGGAATCTATAAAATCAGATTTTCAAAATAATATGTCTAAAATGGTGACCGTTTACTGGAATGGGAAATTGTTACCTGGTCTGGACGTGAGAAGCCCTAAAGAAGAACGCCTGCCAATTTTAATTTCATTTAGAGAAAATGAACAACTTCTGGCTGTACCCAAACTAGAGAGCTCTTCCGGCCAGGATCAAGGTAAAGCTGTGTCAAATCGAATCAAAAATCCACCAAGTCACAAGCAGCCCTGATATCCCAATGTTCAAAAAATTTAGAGACGACTGGAAAACTATTAATCCTGCTGCTATTCAATCGTACACCGATATTGTCACACAACATTTTGGTAATACAATAATAAAAGAATTGTTGATATTTTATAACCAAGAATTACAAAAAAACATTGTACGTGACGATTATCGGGAAGTAATTGAACTATCCATTATATTCCTAGGAGGAGATAATGAGAAAAAAATTAAAATCAGACCCCCTGGATCCTGGCGATGCATCAAGCAAGGTGGATGGCTAGAGCTATTTACTCTTTAAAAATATGTTTGTTGCAATCCCAATCCAAAATTAGCGCCAAGGATAAACGAGTACTTCAAGACGTTTGTTTATTCATAGCGGTTATATATATTACGTGAAATAGCTTGAATGTAGTCTGGTGGTGAAGGCACCAAATCAAGATTTGTGCTTATTAAAGAGGCTCAAGGAATAAAAATTAATTTTATAAATTATAATTTTATCAATTTATTTAGCTACATAACGGTTAGGGTCAAAAACAGCAATTTTTAAAATCTTAGTGATAATTGAATGTTAAATCTAAATATTTTCCATAAATTTATAAATCTATATCATTAGATGAAATTAATCATTATAATTTATTCTTTCGAAGGATACCCATATATATATATATATATATATATATATATATATATATATATTGGTTGTGTTTTTTTCACATTTCGCTGATTGGATTCCAAGTGCTTGATAAATTTTTGGTAAAGGTTAAATTTACATTTAATGATCAAAATATACAATTTCTTTATCATTTAGGTACGCAATCTTTCAGTAGATACCTGAATGATATATTCGTCGATGTTAGGTATGACGCGTGAAAGTTGTGTAGATGCCGTATACCATTTTATGCACTAAAAGTTGCTAAAAGCTTGTAATAAAATGTTTACTCTTCGTGCTCTAAAAAAATAGCATTAAAGGTATAACGTAGAAGGGCTAAAGTGTGTGTTATAAGTTATAGCCCTTAACTTCTTTGTAAAGAAAAAAAATCCTGGAGGTCACATTATGTTAATGTGTTGCGAAAATTATATAAAAACTAGTAGTAATAGCGGGAATACTTTCTCTAATTCAATCTGATAATTTTATTTCTCTTATTTATTCGAAATAAAAAAAATCCTGTGTTTACTCGGCGCTATCAGCCATTATGACACTCGAACATATGTGCCCGAATCAACAAATGGCCCGCTTTAGCCTCTCGATAAACAATGTTGTATTATGTAGCTGGTGTTTCATTCTTCTTAAGGGGGATACATGCCGTCCAGTGGCGCCTCAAGGAATAAAATATCGTATCATAGCGTGGAAGATAAACATTATAAAGTCCTGTGTTGCGTGTGTTACAAATACAATAACGTACTTTTACGTCATTAAACCAACAATTGAAATGTTTTGCTTTCGTTGTTATAGGCATAATTGCCAAAAACGGCCTCTTTTAGCACTTTTGCTTATAACAACGATAGTGGAATATTTTGAGTGTTGGTTTAATAACGTAAAAATACTTTACTATCTTCGTAATAAATGCAACATAGGATTTCATAATGTTTATCTTCTATGCTATGATATGATTTTTTATTCAATGAGGGCGCCACTGAACGAGACCTAAGTAAGAACAACATAGGTACCGAGACATGTTAACTTGTAGAGATATAAACTGGGATGTATGAAATCAAACGAAGACGATCGCAGAATGAATGGTTTATTAGATCTGCCAACGTTTACATGGTGCAGGGTACATAACAAAAACATAATATTAAACTACCATCGACACATAATATACTACACTTTTCTCTCCTTATAATAGGTCACATTGTACTTATATACATCAGGTATAGTTACAAATTTATATTATGTAAGCATCGACAGATAGTTTGTTGATTCACTCATATAGGTATAAGAGTATATTGTTGTATGTAAATTACGCGTTACATTTGATTGTTATTTTTTTTTTTTTTTCGCAAGTGTGACCTCCTAATCATGGCGTGAGGTTCTACTGATGAGAAGTGTGCTTTGCTAGCGCGTCCTTGTGCGTGCTCACTGGCAACATTATCGGTACCGGGCTCGGGATCCGGCTCACCTACAGACGACTCAACAGGTTCCTGCGCGCAAGGGTCCGCACTACACTGATCATTTTGTTCAAAAATGGGGAAATTTACGACTGTCTCGTCTAAATGAGCGTGCGGCCCGCTTGGCTGAGCCTGCGGCTCGACCAGCTGAGCCGGCGGCATGGAATGTCGTGACTTTCTAGCTGGGTGTTTATTTATTATTTGATCGATATGCCTTCTAGTAGGCATATTATCATCTTTAGGTTTTATTACATACGATACTGGCCCTGATCTCTCTACTACTACCCCCTCCTTCCACTTAATGTTTCTATCGCAATATTCTCTATAGAGTACCGGGTCCCCCGGGCATGCTTCTCTCAATGTGCCGCCGCGACGAGTTTCCATTGCTTTCTGTGCATCGTACACCAAAGCACCAGTATCTGGCCTTAACAGATCTAAACGCCCGCGCAAACGACGCCCAAAAAGCGCAACCGCTGGTTCTTTCTTAGTGGTACAGTGTTCTGTGTTTCTGTAGGTGAATAAAAATTTGCATAACGCTCTGTCATAGTCCTCGTTTTCTATGGTAGCCTTCCTGAGTACCTGCTTAACGGTTCGGACCGCGTTCTCCGCCGCTCCATTGCTGGATGGGTGATAAGGAGCTACCAGAATACGTTTAATACCATTCTTCTGTAAGTATGCCAGGTATTCGGCGGAAGAAAACGGAGGCCCGTTATCGCTCACCAAGCACCTTGGAAACCCAAAACGTGCAAATATTTTTCTTAGTACTAAGATGACTACTGCGGCGGATGTTGTGCTTACTTTTTCGACCTCTAACCATTTCGAGTGAGCGTCGACTAATATTAAATAATACTGATTTTTATAAGGACCTAAAAAATCTAAATTAAGCCTAACCCACGGTGTTTCGGGCCAGCTCCAACAGTGTAATGGTGCTGGTGCCGGCGTATCGCGCTGTGAGGAGCACGCCTTGCACTCGCGGCACATACGTTCTATGTCCGCGTCAATGCGATCCCACCACAGATAGTTGCGTGCCAGTTGCTTCATTTTGACTACTCCAATATGACCACTGTGCAACTCTTCTAAAACCTGCGCCCGAATAGTATTAGGTATTACCACCCGATATCCCCACACGAGACAATCGTGCTCAATAAACAGACTATCCTTACGTACAAAAAAATTTTTTTCATTGTCGCTTGCGGCTCGATCGGGCCACCCGAATTTTACGTAGCCGATGATTTTCGTTAATACCGGATCTTTCCTACTCTCCATTTTTATTTCTTTGAAAGTTATTGGTAATTTATCCTCGATGAAATTTAAATAACTACTCTCTATGCAACCATTACTATTAGATTTATTTTCAGTTGGCTTTAATGGAAACCTAGACAAAAAATCCGCGAAACAATTCCTAGTTGATGTCACAAATTCAATATCAAAGTTATAAGCGGCTAGTCTGACAGCGTATCGCTGTAAACGACTGGCGGCCGTTTGAGGAATCCCCTTATTCCTACCAAAAATGTAACTTAATGCTTTATGATCGCTTCGCAATATGAAATGTTTACCATATACGTACTGATGGTGTTTAGTCACTCCGAACATAATAGCGAGAGCTTCTTTATCTAACTGTGAGTAGTTAGTTTCGGCTGCATTGAGCGTGCGAGATGCGCAGCTCACCAGCCGCTCAGAGCCGTCTGCGTAACGATGAGTCAGCACCGCACCGAGCCCGTACCCACTGCTGTCTACTGAAAGTATCAATGGCAAACGGGCGTCGAAATGCGCCAACGTAGGCGAATGACATAATTTTTTCTTAATTGATTTGAAAGCGCATTCACACTCCTCATTCCAATGCCATTTTACATTTTTTTTTAATAAATTGTAGAGAGGTCTTAAAATATGACTTATGTTTATACAAAATTTTGCATAAAAATTAACAAGACCTAGAAAACTTTTTAACTGGGATACGTTGGTAGGGGTGGGTGCAGCTACAATGGCTTCCACCTTCTTTGCGTCTGTGTGAAGGCCGTGTTTGTCGATACGGTATCCAAGATAAGTAACACTGTCCTTGAAAAATTCGCATTTACTTGAATTAACGCGCAGTCCGGCGTTTTTTAAACGAGATAAAACTGCCATCAAGTTTTGCATGTGCGTATGTCTGTCTCGGCCGGTCACACAGATGTCATCTTGAAATACAACCGTTGAAGGCAATCCACACAAAGTTTCTTCTATTGCTTTTTGAAAGATTTCGGGTATACATTTGATACCAAAAGGTACCCTTTTGTATATAAAGGTTCCGGCATGAGTGGTGATTGCTGTCAACGGCTGTGAGTCCTCCGTTAATAATAATTGTTGATAGGCGTGGGACAAATCTAATTTTGTATATTTTTCACCCCCTGCTAACGTCGCGAATATGTCTTCTATGCGGGGCAAAGGATAATGGAAGTCTTTAATTAAAGGATTTATAGTTATTTTATAATCGCCGCATATGCGAATGTCACCATTTTTTTTAATGACTGGTACTATAGGTGTACCGTAGTCAGATCGGTCGACTTTATAAATAACATCGTCTTTTAGCAATCGCTCGAGCTCGCGTTCCACTGGTGCTCTCAACGCCAGTGGCAGCGATCTAGCCTTAATGAAGACTGGAGTATTATCCGTTAAATATAATTTGACAGGGGTCTTGAATGTCCCAAGCCCATCAGCAAACACTTCACTAAATTCTTTGCGTAACCTATCTACTAAACTAAAATCTACTTCACTACCTATGTGATGGCACTGTGTAACATCTAATTGCAATTGTCTTATCCAGGTGCGACCTAATAGAGGCGGCCCACCATTTTCGATAATAAATAATTCTAATAATTCGGAAACAGGCCCAAATGTTACTCTAACCATCACACAGCCTAAAGTTTCAATGATATTGCCAGTATATGATTTTAAACGCAAATTTTTCTTATTAATTGCAATATGAGAAAGATATTTATCATAATATTTTTTTGATATTACTGATATCTTACTGCCAGTGTCTATTTCAAATTTAATCGAATGATTGCTAACTTTTAAGTTTATATAATACGGACCGTCATTACCACCACATACAATATTGTAAAAATCTAAATCACTGTCACCTGATTGATCCAAAAAAAACTGCTCCTTAGTTCCTCTCGCATCGCTCGGTCCGCTTCTGTAACCGTTTTTACGACAAACGGCTTTTAAATGACCTTTCTCACCGCACTGATCACAAGAGTAATTCTTGAAACGACACCTTGCCGCTGCATGCCCGTCGCGGCCGCAGCGCGGGCACCGGCGCGGCGGCGGCCCTGTGCCGACCGATGCCGGCGGCGGCGAGGCCGCGGCCGCTCGCCGCCCGCGTCTCCCTCCGATGCTGTGTATGGGCTCGGTCACCGCGGAGCCGGTGTTGGTCCCTGCGCTGCCGGACGCCGCCTGCATAGCGTGCCTGTCCGCCGCCTCCAGTGAAAGTGCCAGCTCCACAGCCCGACTGTAGTTCAAGTTCTGTTCGGCAAATAGCCTGGACCTCATGTCCTCATTGTATAAACCCGAAACGAATTGATCCCTCAAATTAACTTCTAACGGATTGACTGAAACTGTTGTAAAATTGCAAGTCTTCGCTAAATGTTTCAGACTCTGCAAATATTCACTTACGGTTTCTCCTTGCATTTGCTTCCTTTGCCGAAAAATATGCCTTTCTGCAATCTCCGACCGTTGTGGTTCTAAATGGCTTTGTACGATTGACACCAACTGGGCGAAAGTTTTATTTTCGGGTAGTTCCGGTGCACACAAATCGCACATCAACTCGTAACATGCCACACCCACGTGAGTCTCTAGAGTAGCCACGTGTAAATTTACTTCGATGTTATTTAGTGCAATAAACTGTTTCACACGGCGACAATATGCACTCCAATTGTGAGAACCAATTTCAAACGTCTCGATTTTTCCGATGGGCATTATGAGGTAGGTACGTTATAATTGTACAACACAACACAAATCGAACTGCGCCAAATGGGATGTATGAAATCAAACGAAGACGATCGCAGAATGAATGGTTTATTAGATCTGCCAACGTTTACATGGTGCAGGGTACATAACAAAAACATAATATTAAACTACCATCGACACATAATATACTACATAAACATAAAACGATGTCATTGATTTCTCTTTCAATAAACTTTTAAAAGTGAATACGTTTCTGTAGTTTTTTATTACTATTATTACTATTGTTTTCCGTCTAGCTTAAATAAATATGTTTGGTTCAGTATGTATAAAGCTAAATAATAATTAAATCTATATTTTTTATTAAATATTGATATTATAATTTTTTTTAGGTGTGACGCGACTCCGTAGCTTTTCTGTTCGTTTGCATTGACTATACGTTGACCGCAGGTTACCTATTAGGCGCTAATTTCAAATTTTACAAATCGAGCGTAGAGTGTCACTTGAGGGGCGCGGGGTGATTGGGCGGAGCCATTTTAAAGCTTCACGATCGAGGTGTCGCCTTAAGTATCAGTTTGAAAAAGGTGACTACGCCTCCATCAATAAAGAAATCTCTGATATCGACTGGCGTACGGAACTTTCTAATTTATCACTTGACCAGGCCGCAGACTACTTCTACAGCGTATTTGAAACGCTTCGAGATAAATACATACCCTCCAAACTAGTCACCTGTCATCAATACCCCATATGGTACTCTCCGGCTTTAAGAAAAGCTATTAAAGAGAAGTCGAAATATTTCAAAAAATTCAAAATCTATGGTAATCGGTCAGACGAAATGTCATTTCAATTATTACGCCAAAGAGTCAAATTAATGGAAAAGGCGTGTTACGATAGTTACATTGCCTCTGTAGAAAAATCTATTGAACTGAATCCTAAAAATTTTTGGTCATTTGTCAAAACTAAATGTAAAGATAATGCTATACCTAGCAGCGTAAATTTTAATAACGTTGTTGTCAATGATGGTGAATCTATATGTAACGCGTTTTCAGATTATTTTTATTCGACCTTCCTTGGTACTTCTAGTACTGACGTCGATGTTACGAGTATCTCGTCACCCAATAGTGCACACTCAACTGCCGCTAACATCTCCTCTGTTCAGGTTGATATTGATACTGTTGTCAATCTTCTTCTCAAACTTGATCCATCCAAATCGGCAGGTCCTGATAAACTTCCTGCTCTGTTTTTAATTAAATGTGCTAAAACCATTGCAATGCCTTTACACATTTTGTTCAATCAATCTTTGACCGTAGGTACCGTTCCTACAATATGGAAACGTGCCTATATCACCCCAGTTCACAAAAAGGGGCCCAAGACGGATGTGTCTAACTACCGCCCGATATCCAAATTGTGTATTGTCTCCAAAGTCTTCGAGAAGGTGGTCTACAATCAAGTTTATCCTGCAATCAAACATTTATTAAGTAATGTTCAGCACGGTTTTTTGAAACGTCGCTCCACCGTCTCGAATCTTGTCTTACTTAATTCCTTTCTCACTAAGTCCATGGATACCGGCCATTAAGTAGATGTAATTTATACAGATTATAGTAAGGCATTTGATCGTATCCAACATAATTTACTTTTGCAAAAGCTTTTTCAATAAGTGGAGACCTTCTTAGATGGTTTGCGTCGTATATTGACAAACGCACACAAGCAGTAGTAGTCAATAATTATATTTCCAGGTGGGTTACGGTCCCTAGCGGGGTCCCGCAGGGATCCTTGCTGGGACCCCTATTGTTCGTCATATTCGTGAACGACATTGAAAACTGTTTTCAGTCTTCAAGTCTACTTTGTTTCGCAGACGACATGAAAATTTACTCTGCTATCTCTTCCATAACTGACGCAGAGGCAATGCAGTCTGATCTTCTAAGGCTTCAGGACTACTGTATTAAAAATCACCTAGACCTCAACCCCAGTAAATGTAGTATAATAACGTATAGCAGAAAACGTAACTTGATAACCTTTGACTATTTGCTGAAAGGCGTAAAATTGCATCGCGAATCTCTAGTGCGTGATCTCGGTGTATTTCACGACTCAAAATTATTATTCGATAGCCATATTAACAACATTGTCTGCAAAGCTTCTAAGGCTCTTGGCTTTGTTAAGCGTGTATCAAAGAATTTCACTAAGGCTAAGACATTAAAAATACTTTATTGCACGTTAGTCCGAAGTAACTTGGAATATGCTTCGCAAATTTGGAATCCCAGATATGACATATATATTTCCCGCTTAGAAAGTATACAAAAGAGGTTCCTGCGTTTCTTGTGTTACCGAACCGGTGAGCATTATAGCTCTATTGATTACGATAGGTTGTGTAAGAAACATCATTTGCTGCCACTGGAAAAAAGACGGGAAATCAGCGACCTACTGTTTCTGCTAAAAATAGCATCTGGCTCCGTAGACTGTTCCGAACTTCTGTCCCTTATTTCCATCCGAGTTCCCTCCAGATCCCGCAGACTACATACCACTATGAGCGTCCCATACTGTGCAACTAACTACAGACAAAACACATTTCTAGTGCGAGCGAGTACAAATTTTAACAAAATTTCAAATACTTTAGACTTAGATTTATTTAATACCAGCTGCGAAACAGCGAGGCGCAAACTTACACAGTTGTTTTTTAATAATGTAAGTTAAAGCAAATCCTGTAAAGTGTTCCCATTGAGTGTTATTTACCTTTATAATTTTATATTGTTTTATATTTGTGTGGACCTGTAATTGGCTCTCTTTTGCTACATGTGTTATATAATATGTCAATACAGCTGTTGGTCTTCCAATAAATAAATAAATAAATAAATAAATAAACATTTATCCTACTTTAATGCTCTCTCGGCTATACGTTAGCGTATATTAGCGTTGGGTCCAGCGTTGCATTTTGTATAGATAGTTGTGGCTTCTGGCTTTCCCAACGCTCCATTCACACTATTCCCAGTACTCTCTCGTCTCTCTCTACATCACCGGTGTATCTTCCATCCCTGCTGAAAGCGCATCCAAGATATTCTATCTCATCCACTTGTTCCAACACCACATCACCAACCGTGACCTTTACATTGGTTCTGGCTTCTTGCCTTTCAAATACATCCATTATATTTGTGTTCTTCGCATTCAATAGTAAGTCTACAAATTGTATAATACATACTAAACTTATTCAGGCAAGTACCGCCGCTGTAATCGGCTGCTGACGATATGTTCCACTGCTGAAGTTGTGTGGAGGAGGAGGAGGAGATATTTATTATCTTATCTCAGGAGGAGATAAGCTCGTTTCGCCAACTATTTGTACCTATTGCCTATTACAAGGGTAGAATTAGTCATGAATTGTAAAGATTGGTAGGAGAGATCAAAGGAGCCCCGCTGTCGAAGTTCCTCCGCCTCAAAGAAAAGAAGAGGGAGTTTATCATTAAGTTCCTGAGAAGTTACTGTGTTAGCAGCGAGCCACGCTCCTTGTGTCGTAGACGCCTGTAGACTCCATAGCGACTTTACACCAGGCGGACGGTATGGTTGTTTGTCTCGTTGTGTTAAATAAGAGTTACGTGCAATAAACGATAACAGGACTTTCCTTTATCTTAAAATTTCATATTACCTATCCAATATTACCTACCGAAGTCAATTCCAAAACTTCCTACTCTTACAAATTTCTTCTGATTAAATTCGTTGTGAGTTCCCCAAGTTCCAAGGCAGCTGTAGTTTAACCCCCAGGACAGCAATGAACTTCACTGTTCTTTGCCTTTTTGGTGGTCGCCGCTGTTAATTCTGGCTACATAGGAGACACAGTGGTGGGAATGAGTGATGGGCTTGTCCCGTATTACCTGCCCAATACCTTAAAACATACATATACACGCCGTCCTTGAAAATAAATTATCTTTTTTTGATAAAAGCGTTAGACTTAATATAATAGCGTGTCTCCGTATCCCGAGGGAACCGCTTTTTCTTACATTCTTTTATTTCCTCGACTTCTAAGATTCGTATCGTGATGTTGCTATCTTCCTTAAAATTTGGGATATCAAATGCAAAAATATTTTTTAAACCCATCCGGTAGTTTTAGAAATTTGCGCTATCAAACAAACAAACAAACAAACTCTTCGACGTTATATTAGAATAGATATGTCTCTGTAACATAAACACACTGTTGCGGGCTACGAATAAATAATAAGTCGTTGCGGGAGGGAAAGAACAATGGTTGCCGATTACAAGAACATGTCAACTACCGCCATCTGTTGAACGATAGCGTAACTACCCACCCACTACATATATTAATAGCATGCTTTTTGAATTTCATAAAGTGGCGTCGTGGTGCTTTAATATAGTACATATTTTATTGTGCTAATTGATTTTTGTGCGTATTTATACTGTCCAAAATATTTAATTTCTATTATATCTACAATATGTTGCCCGCGATACACATAAAATCTGTGCATCAACTTTTTAAAGCTATTAATGCCCTTTGAGATGATATTAAAGTGAAGCTAAACTGAAAATTTCTCATACTGAATTCTTTGCCCCCGGAGATCAAATAAACTAATTCACTCAAGTTCGTGTCGAACCCAAAACATCAGCATTTCTGTTTACTAGATGGCGCTGGAATATTGGTCGTGTGAATAATATGTACTACAAGCTCAGACGTATTTATTTCGTCTGACTACAAGTGTGCCTTGTTAGTTAGGTTAATTGAGTACCAATATTACTTACTAGTTAGGTTTGCAATATTACATTAAAATTAAAAACAATAGTGAAACTACAAAAATACAAATGCGCATTACGACAGTGCGGTTGTTCCGGGACTGCCGCCTCTAACATTCGCTGTCTACTTTTGCAGTACACGAACTATGATTTTGTTTCGATGATGTCGCGAGTCAGGCTGGAGGGTTGTTGTAATCCTCCGTGTAAATGAGGTCACCAGTAAGCTCCCATGGAGTTGCTGTGTTCACAGCAGAGGTGGCACCACGCGAGTGATACTTGATTGATGTATTTCATAGATTACGATAACTACTTTAAATCAAGTGGATCGTAGGCTTGTATGCCTCCCAACGTTATATAAAAAAAATGTAACTATCGGCTGACAAAGCTACGTGGTTACTAACTATAACATTTTCCATTGTCATGGATAGCATATTGTTTGTTTCATTCCAACAACATGCGTACGGCCTGCCGTGCGTTACGCAGTTACCGTAGCCTATAGATGATTTTTTACACTAGGGCAGTGGTACCTATCACTCGCGTGTCGCCCACATATAGAAACCTAGAGGCCTACAATGAATCTTACCCACTGTCTATTAGGTCTGTAAATAATTCAGCACGGCACTACTCGGTGTCATTAATTATTGTATTGATGACAGCCATCTGCTGAATCCTAACCGACGACGACGATCTGAAAAGGACCTTGAACTCGCGATGAGAGGATTCCGGATGGTTAATAGTCTGCCATGTTTTTTTAATCTGATCTTTATTTGTTTATAGTAAGTAGAGTAGTTCCGAGAACGAAGTGGACGTTGTACTTGAAAGACATGTTCTCTGGTGTAGTCACCGCAAGTGAATGGTACAGTAACTAGTGCGGCCATGTCGACAGTTAAAAATTTTTTTCAGATTTTCTTATAATGTATGAGTAATATACACATACATTATAAAAATACCATTAGTAAGTATAAAGTAATAAAGTTGCTAGTAATTTCTACTAATAATTTCAAAATCAAAAATAATATATATTTGAGATAATATAAAAATATCTCATATACTACACGGTACAGTTTTCAAAACCCCTTTTTAATTTGCTTGCCAAAATGATGTTCAGATTAAAAATAAATTACTATTGTGTTTGGTCAAAGAAATTCATAGTGTATCAAATTTCAAATTAATCGGTTGAGTAAATTCAATGCAAATAGGCTGAGAAAAACGGACAGATATATGATCCAATAAGAGTTCTATTTTGTAATTCTGATGTAAGGAACGTTATGAAACAAAAATTAAGAATGAAATAATATGTAAGTCGAGTTTAAGAAGCACAAGCGTAATAAAGAATTTGTATTGGACTGCTCTTTATTCAGTGAGTGTGATGGAAAAAGGCGGGTAGTGTGTTCATCATGTTCATTCTCTTAAAGGCACGTGTTGGAGGGAAGTGTCCGTAAAGCGGCTGCCTTTTCAGGAACACCGTTCCTATATGAAATCTATACGTTTAACTGTGTGTGCGTGTCACTGTAGAATAGGAATGTTCAGGAACACCGTTCCTATCTCTTAAGGAACATGATCAAAATGGCCGACAAATTAAAAAAAAAATTGAATTGTTATATAATTGACGAGCTCTGGCAATGCAAGCTTGCGCATTCTCAACTGGTTTTATATTTATTTTTATACAATGTCGGAAGGCGTACAAGCATACCGCCCACCTGATGTAAAGCGGTTACCGTAGCCCATCAACGCTTGTAATACATTAAGTATCACTCGCGCGATGCCTCCTCTGCTGCTAACACAGCAACTCCTTAGGAGCTTACTGGTGACCTCACTCACACGCAGGAACGCAACCCTCTAGGGAGTTTTTATTTGTCTGCGGTTTTCTGTGAGGTGGAGGTACTTCCCCAGACGAGCTGTTTTGATGCGCCCTACCTCTCCTAAAACATCCAGACCAAGACAAACAGACATGTTCATGCACACAATTATTTGTCTTGTGTGGGAATCGAATCTCATCCCGTTCCTTCTCGCTCCGGCCGGCAAAACAAAGAGCTCGTCTCGGACGCTGGGAGTCGGCCCAGAGGAGTTGGTGTGAGGAGTCCGGTGACCATCCGACGAGATATGTCCGGAGACTGAGCACCGTTTGTTTAGATTTATGATCGACACGGGAGGTGTACCGCGGCTCAAATACTATGATGTCTCCCAGTAATCTTGTATGACAGTGTAATACAGTGACATTTAAAACTAAATACATTTTGATTTTGGGCTGAGCGTACATCTGCCACCGTCTGTATATAATCGTAGAATGTACTTGCACTATATTTGTTTTTCAAATGTCGAGGCGACGCGAGCCGCCGGCGGGCACGCGCTCGGTCCGCACGTCCGCGGGGCCGCGCCGACTGCACAGCACGACCCTGCGGACGTAACAATAGCAATTCTTAATTGGACGTCTATCTTTTAATTTACAAACTGAACTGTACAAGTGTTGTTTCACCTGCCACTAACCACCCTGGACATGTTTCTTTTTTTTATACCACCAAGGTGGCAAACGGGCATACGGCCTGCTTGATGATGAACAGTCACCGTAGCCTATGGACATTTGCAACACCAGGGGTGTCACTCGTGCGTTGCCGACCTTCTAAAAACTTCTTCGCGCCTTTCTTGAAGAGCCCCATGCTGTAGTCCCTTGGGAAAATCTCGGCTGGAAGCTCGTTCCACAACTTGAGAGTTCTCGGAAGACAACTTCTCTGGAACCGAGCTCGCGTGGAATTCATATTACGTGCAGTAATCTCTGTCTTTTCGTCATACATAAGATAAGATAAAGATAAAAATAAAAATTCTTTATTTGCCATTGGGCCGTCGCGGGCACTTAAACACGTCTTATATTTTTTTGGAATATAATCTAATTGTATTTTATTTAATTCTCTTATTTTCCTTTTTTCCTTTTTTTATCTACTAGCGTTTAGTAAATGGCCATTGACAAAGAAGAAATGTCGAATGAAACTTGCCAATATAGATCTCTTGTCAATTAGATTTTTTTAATTAGATATTACAAAAAAAATGTACATAAGCATATTGGTACAGTAATGATATCAAATGGTAAAATTAACGATTATTAAGGACACATAGTCTGTGCTGAATTATTTCCAGACATATTTGTCAGTTAAATATTCATCAATTCTATAATAAGTCCTTCTATAGAGAGTATTTTTATTGTGCTTTTTGAATACATTGTCAGGAAAGGACAGAGAAGAACGAACAAGTAAGAACAACCTATTCAGAAATGTGTTGGTTGGATAAAGCATATTTGTATTTATTTAAGGGAGGTAGGGCATATTAAAACAGCCTGACTGGGAAAGTACTTCCACCTCACAAAAAATTAAGGGTAACTAACCGTTGGATGCTTACAACTCATTTAGGTCTACCAGAGTGCAGCATCTCATTTACGTAGTTACGAGTAGCAGCAGCAGAGGTGCTACTGCTCAAATGATAATGTTTTTAGTTTTATAGGCTACGGTAACCGTTTTACATCAGGTGGGCGGTGTACTTTAATACTGACGTTGTGTAAAAAGAACGAGTTTCCTGATAACCCCACTGGTGGATTTCGTATTCATATAATCATTTTAAAACGGGGTAGTTTAAATTAAACTTGCAATTATCTCGAACTATCCTGTAAATTCCTTCCACTGTACCCGACATGCGTACGGCGCGGCGGCGATGCGCCCAGACGATGTTGAAAGTACAGTCCGAGCGCACGCTAATATATTTTGATCGCCTACGAAACCAAGCCGCTTTATTGTACATTTTTTTGTGAAAAGACACTATTAATATAATATAACACTCCTGTGATCTGTGTAAGGTGCTTGTGTACCGGAAGACCGGAACAGCGGAGGACGGCAGTGGATCGCATGTGTTTCCTATCTTCGTGATCCTTAGATCCATCAGCCTTTTCTTCGTCCTCATTGAGTTCTCGGTAATTGCAAGTACGACAGGTATAGGTTTTAATAACAAATACAGTCCACTAAAAACATTGAGCCTAGGGCTCTAATTATCTGTAAATTGAATACAAAGCCAGCCACTGGGCTCGGCCACCACCACTCTCATTACGGTATGCTTGTTCACCACCCGACGTTGCTCGAAACAATGACTTCCCGCTCTGTACCGAGTATTGTTGCAATGATTCAATAAGTAACCTTACGAAGTGGAGCTGTTCTGTACCATCGCGAGTAGCTTCGAGGAAACTGTTTCCTTGAAGCTGCTGGTGATCTGATGTGACAACGGCCGCTACCGACGAATCATCTAGTTTTACTATTATCGCCATTTATAAACGAAGGCTTTTAATTGTCTTAATTGTTATTGGAGTTTGTAATGATACTCGTAGATATGTCAGTCCTTCGACAGATATGTGATATATACAAATAAACAAAACTATAGGCGGTGCGCGGCACGTTCCTCCCTCGGCTCCTACGTCCCTATTGCCCTCCTCGTTTGTTTCGCAGTTGGCAGGGTGCACCACGTGCACGTGAGTTCTCTACAATATGTAAGCTTTTTAGTATAGTGTGTATTCCATATACCACATCAACCCTTACTCATCCCACTGCAGGGACACGGGTCTCCCTACAACCGAAGGGGTTTAGAGCAAACTCCACCACGCTGCTCAAATGCGGATTGGCAGAGGCTAGATTTTTTGTATTCAAAGAGTAGCCAAACAGCAGATACGGATGCTGTTTATTCTACCTAACGTGATGTGTATTATTTGGTCGCTATAACCACAAATAATGTAACAACAAGAAATAATAGTGAGTCCAAACAAAAAAAAAAAAAAGAAAGAGGTTTGAGCTACACCGAGTTGACTGACAAGTTCTACATTGTATATCGTCTTCTAAGACGTCTGCAGTCCTTAGTAGATGACATGGATTTAAGGTATGTAGGTTCAGGTCACACACCGGACGAGAGTGTTCTGTGCCGACACAAACTGGACACGGAACGGACCTCGTCCATTTGGAGCTCGTCAAGTACACGTGACGACTTCGCAACATCCTCATGACTTGACGTGTCTGTTGGGACCTCCCGCTTGCTTTCTACTTTGTGCATTAAGTGGACATGGAATAGAGAATAAGTAGGCATCCGAAATGTTTCATAACCGCATTCATTTCGCTAACTGAAAATATCCTTACGGTGTCAGTGGTTCTTGGTGGTTATAGCTTACAGCTTACCCTTAATTAAAATGATTAAAGAAAAATTCAAATATCATACTAAATATAGACAGTACAAAAATCTACATCACCTTGAATCGTTTAATTTATTTAGAGACCGTATTAAAATTTTAGGAAAAGAGCTTTTTTCAGTTTATATAGCCACAACCAAAAATAATATTGCCAGAGACCCCAAATCATTCTGGACCTATGTCAAAAAGAAGAAGCTAGGTAATTCATATCCAGCTAAAATGAAATATGGTTCACTGAGTTCCAGCAATGGGATTGATATCTGTAACATGTTTGCGACCTACTTTCATTCGAACTTCACAGAGAGAGCAATAAATATCAAATCATACCAAACTATTGACGAAGACATGATATCATCTGATTCGGTTTCAGATATCTGTACGGTAGAAGTGAATCAGAGCGAAGTGGAAAGATTATTAAAAGCACTTGACTTGAACAAGTCCCCAGGACCGGATAATATTCCTGCCCTTTTGATTGTCAAGTGTGCTAGAAGTCTAGCTGTACCACTGACGCTTTTGTATAAAAGGTCTATAAGGGAAGGTTCAGTACCTACAATGTTTGGATCGGTGTATATCACACCAGTTCACAAAAAGGGTCGGAAGGACCAAGTTGAAAACTACAGGCCTATCTCAAAATTATGTTTCTTTGCTAAAGTACTAGAGAAAATAGTGTATCGTCAACTAAACTGGTCACTCAAACAAGTACTAGCTGATCATCAGCACGGCTTTCTAAAAGGAAGATCTACTACATCTAATCTCCTTCTCTGCAGTGAACTCATCACGAAAGTCATGTCAGAACCTTCCCAAGTCGATGTGATATACACTGATTACGCAAAAGCATTTGACAGAATAGATCATCTGATCTTGTTGCGGAAGCTTCGCTTGGTGGGTGTTAAAGGAGATTTATTTCGGTGGTTTTGTTCCTATGTCAACAATAGAACTCAAATTGTGGCTCTCAACGGGCTCACTTCATCAGTAATGCCAATTCTCTCGGGTATTCCGCAGGGATCGTTACTGGCCCCATTGCTCTTTGCTGTTTTCATCAATGACAGCGCCACACCTTTCCATAACTCACAAATTTTATTATATGCTGACGATATGAAGATCCTATGTAAAATAAGATCAGTGGATGATGCACTGGGACTTCAGGCGGACTTAGGCAGGTTTGAAAGTTATTGTCGTAAAAACAAGCTAGAATTGAATGTCACAAAATGTTATACTTGTTCTTATACACGTAAACCAAATCCAATCACCTACGACTACAAACTCAACAATACCGTAATCACTCGAGTCGACACCATAAAGGATCTCGGAGTCACATTTGACTCAAAAATGCTATTTGATAGGCACATAGATAGCATCATTAACGTAGCTTCCAGAGCTCTTGGCTTTATACTCCGTCTTTCAGCTGAGTTTAATGATGTTAAAACTTTCAAAATCCTATATTGTACTTTTGTCCGCTCACACTTGGAATACGCATCTCATGTGTGGAATCCCACTTACAGTACGTATGTTACCAGGATGGAAGGCATACAAAAAAGATTTCTAAGATACTTGCAATTCAGATGTAAACTTTACTTACCAAACTACCTACAGCAATGCAAAAAACACCACATACTACCATTATATGAGCGACGTCGAATTGCTGATTTGGTGTTCTTATTAAACATTGCTAATGGCGCAGTCGATTGTCCACAACTCATGAAATACATTAATTTATATATCCCATCTAGGGAAAAAAGGAGGCCTGACCTGCTGTGTGTTCCTCTGGTCAATACCAACTACAGGCAAAACTCTTACTTAATAAAAGCTTTAAGATCTTTTAACACAATCGCGTGGGACTTGAACATAGACCTATTTAACACTCTCGTCCGCACGCTGAAATGTAATATGACTAATAAATTCTTTCAAGATATAACTTATAGTCATATTTCTACTACATCAACGCAAAGCGATGTATAACGTGTGTAATCGGTACCTAATGATCTATTTTCCCGTAACCCGTTCTTACTTCACAACCTATTCAAGTGTTTAGCAGTGAAAACTTATAAATGGCCTTAAATTTACTAATCTTTATGATACAACTGTATTAGCTGTAAGTTTTTCCTTTATAATAAATAAATAAATAGCTTATATCAAGTTCACCAG
The DNA here is from genome assembly GCA_947507595.1 of Pyralis farinalis. Classification (NCBI taxonomy): domain Eukaryota; kingdom Metazoa; phylum Arthropoda; class Insecta; order Lepidoptera; family Pyralidae; genus Pyralis; species Pyralis farinalis. The sequence continues at coordinate 40,986,186 of OX382261.1, read as the reverse complement.
CGCGCGGCGCACCCCTCCGATTAGCGCTCGAGGTGCTGGCTTAAGAGAGGTGGTCACAGCGGTACTCTGTAAGAAGCATCATCAGATGCTATTCTCTTCTAAGCTATTCTCATTTTGCTTCAATCATACATAGAGACGAGCTCGGTGGCGCAGTGGTGAAACGTGCTGTTACGCTACTTTTACACCAACGCTCGTGGGTTCGATTCCCACACAATACCAACATTTTTGTGCATGAACATGTCTGTTTGTCTTGGTCTGGGTATTATCTATGTATAATAAGTATGTATTTACAAAAAAAAATATTTACGTATGTTTATCAGTTGTCTAATACCCATAACACAAGCTTCGCTTACTTTGGGGCTGTGTAATTTGTCAGACAATATTTATTTATTTATTTATAGATTGCAATATATACGTTTACATATACATTAGGCATTAGGCTCACATGCTTGTTTGCTATTCAATGTAGTAAAAATTAGGTCTATCAAATACGGGTTGAACTCGAGGACCCAAGGTTCCGTATTCTGTGGCATAAATAGATTTGCTGCTAAAGGATTTTTGATGATTTTTGAAAACAGTTACTATGAAACTATATATATTCTTCTTCGCCTTCACCCGTCCAGGCCTGCCGCTGACCTGACTCACTGAACACTGATCTGAACCGGATTTAATTTATGTGAACCAAACTTAAGCCGAGCCTCTAGTTCTGAGTACTCGATTGTTGTCTATCGATGACAGTCTTTAAGCTGAGTCGAGCGGCTTGTTACCAAAGAAAGTAATGGAAGAATAAGTTTTAAATCACCTTCGGTTGAAGGGAAACCGTGTTCCAGCAGTCAGAAGAGTATGAATTAATTATGGTAGTTTGTAGATATTATTATCTCTGTCTCATCTCGGGCAGCAGACACCTGCATCTCGTGCAGCAGACACCTGCATCTCGCTGCCTGGGACACTTCTATTTGTAACATTGCAATGCAAGAAGTCAAATCTGATCACTTCCAATTCAATTTCATTGCAATGATTTGCACTGCAGCCTTATTTTGAAGTCTATCGTTATCGTGAAATCTACCCCAAGAATTATGACTGTAACATAACGGTATAATAATAATCAATTATTGTTATACTGTTAGCTCCTCCATTACAAACTATCGAGTGAGGTTCTGCGGCGTAACGCTTGTGGATCGAGTTCACAATGAACATGTATGAAAGAGAGTATCGGTGTTGAGATAAGAAAAGGCATGACCCGGTGGTTCGGACATGTAAAAATAATGCAAGAGGAAATGATCACGAAACAGATATACAACGCGAAAGAAGTAGGATATAGGAGCCGAGGAAGACCGAGATTTACCTGCAATGACCAAACTGATTGTATGTTATCAGACGGTTGTATTAGGAAAAGAGATATGAATGTTAAAGAAGTGAGTGAGGTGTGTCGAAGGAGCGAGTCATGTTGCGCCGCTCGGTCCTCTCTGCCTACCTCACAAGAGAGCGTAGAATGTAGCTTACACTTAGCGTGAAAATGTAGTGGAATTGAATCGACCGGTACATCACAAGTACACCTTAATTGTGAACTAAAAACATATCTGTCTCTTGGTAGAGTTTTCAGAAAGGCACCTAAAGAAAACCGGCAGCGGACTTATGAAGTGCTAGTACTTTTTACATTAGGAATAAGCTAATGGAAGTGCGTGGATGAGAGGAGTGTTTGGGACGGTTGTCGGAGGGCGAGCGAAGCAGTGCCCTTGTCACCGGCCGATAACGCTGACAGTTTATGGGTGCTGGGCGGCGGCGGCGCGGCGCGGCGGGCGGAATGCGGCGGTGACGCGCCATCAACCACCTTCATTAGCGGCCGGCCATTGATATATTACACGTATACACGTATCGGCTAAATTGTCCGCTCGATAAGTGGGCGGGAGACGCGCCGCGAGGGCCTGCACCGCCCGCTTCCGCGGAAACCTACCTAATCGCTCACCGGTTCGAATTCAAATTAGAATGACGCGAAACACACTTGCGTCTTTTCATATCGAGTGCTCCCGTTCATTGTCCTGGAATGAAAGACGTATACGTAGATTTTGTGCATCGGAAATTGTATTTAAAAGAGTGTCTCGTAAGTGGCAGTGTGGCGTGCGGCAGGGCGGCGCGTGGGTCCCCCGGGCGCGGGCCGCGGCGGCCGAGGGCTAATGTGTAACCGGTGTCGCGAGCGAGCGCCACTAATGCGGCCGGCGCCGGCGCCCTAAAACAAAATCTACAACATTCCTGCGTTTAACCGCGAGCCTCGCTCCATTTTATCGGCTCGGCTGAGAGACACTCCGCGTGTACCGACCTAATTGTATCACTTTTTACTAGTTCCTACCGTACACAAAATCCAGTTGACCGTGGATTAATATTTAATAATTACCTATATGATTACGGAAAATCACTCATAACCGATGTCGATAACATTCTATCGTCTCCAACTGTCGATGCGTTAAAAATTTTCGATATCCTCTCAATGAGTACGTGAGGTCATTAAAAAGCTCCTGAAGTTTCCACCGCCTGCGTCACGGGCTACGGCTATTGCGAGCTACACTCTGGGCGGACAAACGGATATACTTTTATACTATCCGACGATAATAGATTATCAGTCATTAAGCAGTATATTTCGGGACGGGCATCATACTGAATACCGAGCTTGACGAAGAGTTCTAGCTTTAGCTTCTAAAAACACCTAGTTGGGAATAACACCTGACTGCCGAGTGACGCGCGCGAGCTGACTGCAATCGTTGTGCAGCGAGGGCACAGCTCGCTCGACACGGAAACACTGGCTCGATGTGTCCGAGGAGAATATTGTACTTTTTAAATCTTACAATAGAAAATATATTTGTATAGTATTTTACAAAAAAAAATATAGAGATGTTCGCGGGAGAGATGAGAATTCACTAGAGTAATTGTAGAGTTGTAATCTGTTGGAACTTTTAAACGTGAACGTTAATGATTGGTACATTAGACCTGTTGCGAATAATATTCTTCTATAGAACGTCGGGAGGCATGCAACAATACGCCCCACTAGATGTAGTGATATTACCGTAGCCTATAATCGCTTGCAACACTAGAAATATCGCTTGCGCATTGCCACCCCCGCTATTACCAAAGCTACTAAAACTACTCAGCAGTTAACTGGTAAACTCACTCACTCGCAGGACCCTTCAGGAAGCTATATTTCGACTGCGATTTCCTTAAAATTAATTGATTAGCTTAACAACTGGCATCTATTGGAAACAACGGGGACTAACAGCTTAACATATCCTCCAAAGCACGGAGGAACTTGAGTCGACTAATCCATATAGAAGCAAAAACTCAGGCCCTCCATAGACAGGCCGTGGTTGACGTTGCTCGAAGTGGACAATTCAAAACTTCCGTTTGAGGATCTTGTTATTTAGCGAAGGTGCTCGAGACAGCATTATAGATTATTGCGGTGACGGAGGTTTCCTAGGAGCAATTTTGTACCAGCTTTCTGGTAAACCTGCTCACTCGCAGGAAAATAACAACAAACAAATCATTGCATCAGATATCTTCTCCATAGAGACGCTAGAGGTAATTGAAATATCAAAGATATTGCAAATGTTAATATCGATAAAGTCCCTGAGCGTCTCCGTTGTCCAACAAAAATGTTTTCCAAACGTGCCACGTACTAGCACCATATTGCCGGAGTTAGGCTTCTCTTAGCTTGACTCGCAGTTGCTTTGTTTGGATTTGAACAAAGCAGGTTAGATCAAATTGCATGTAAATTTGACTTACGCAAAATAACGCCTGGATAGGCCTGAATCTATTAACTATTTATGATAGTGGTAATTTTATTAATACAATTAATTATAGTACAAAACAAACAATATCATGAATTTGCAAGTTGCTACTTTAACGTGGTTATACGCGTGACCCAAACACCGGCTCGGACTGACTCAATGTGGCGAGTGACACAATATAACACGACAATTACGTACACATGTATATACGTATTAAAAATTAAAAGTGTGTATCAAAACTAGGAAATATGTATGTTCGTAAATTAAATACTTATAAACTAATTACTGTCACTAATATACAATTAAAGAAAGGTTTTCTTGTTATTAGCGATATTCCATTTACACAGAGTGACTGCCGGCAGACTTTACAAAGATTACAGTGAACATCACTCTAATGTTTGACCATATTATTTGAGTAGCTAATCGCGAGCCACGCCATCTTTAGCTCCAATTTTGTAACAAACAATATATTTTCCAAGTGAAGTGTTATCATCAGCTGACTCATTACGTAGAGACGGGAGGGCGGAGGGGAAGCACGCTGCTCAAATAATGACGTGCTTCACTTAATAAACAACAAGTTTATTATAAACCACGCGGGAAAGTAGACAAGGATAAGACTAGACAATTAGTGTAGCCTATCGATGTTTGCGACACACATTCTTGTGTTACCACATCCTACTGCAACGCTAGACAACAATACCTCCTCAAGGAGCTTCCTGGCAAACTCACTCATACACGAGTACCTTCCAGTGAATTGTTATTTATGTCGAGTTTGTGCACTCGGTCAGTCGGCCTACTCGTAAGTGAACATACATGTCCTTGAACTTTATATCATGAGAGCCTCGCTAGTTAATCGGCAGGGTGCATTACGTGTAGATGAAGTCGTATTCACTTTCAAAAATCATATTAAAACACACCAAGAGAGCGCTAACGTGCCGCATCCCGCACAAAACAAAACAATCCGATGCTTTGAAACATTGAGGTAAAATCTTAAGCAGTTGTAATCTTATCTCTGAGATCTAAAACCTTCAAAAGCGCAATTTGTACACAAGTATCACTCACAACATCGCAGACAGTTATGTTCGATGTAATTTACGTCCGCGCGCCGCGCGTTTACAATACCCATGTTTTTGTTCCATTGTGCGCTGAACATAAGCAGATCTCGTCTCACACCCTACATCTGAGGTAATAGAACTCGTCCACGTCAATCGAGTCGTGAAGACTCCCTTCACTATGCCTATTTATTTGGCACTGTGATAAAGCCTGGAGCTTCACAATAAAACAGAATATTTAGAATGAAAAGAAAAATAAAAACCTTCAAATGTAACTGAAATGTAGGCGTAAATTCACTTACATCACATTACTAACTAATGGAATCGCCAGGGCTTTTGTAATACAAATAAGGTCCTCGGTTTACAATTGGCGTAGATATCGCATATTATACGCATCCTTTTTGCAGTCGGTTAAAAATAACCAGAACGGCGGCTGACATAAGACAATTTTTATTTTACAAATAAAAGCCATTCGCTCTATATATAACATGGGCTTCAGAGAATCCCTCAGGGAACTGTTCAAACAAATGAATATCCTCACTGTTACCTTTCAATATACGAGTATTTATGAAAATACAATGTATGTAAATAAAAGTCGTTTTCAAAATTCAGCTAAAAACTTAGAAGTAGAAAAGAAACGAGTGTGCTTTAGACCACACAACTGAAGTAAAACTTCTTTAGCTCCATAGTGTGATACAGACAATAGGCCTATGTCCTAGATATACGAAACTTAAGAGAAAAGGAAATGTGTGCTCGCACCTCTCTCTCTTTTAGCTTCACTACCTTATATCTCCCTCTCAACTTCCGTTCGTCTCGCCCGATCACACTTTTCGTAACGCTCTCGTCACGCATTCACCAGCTTACTTCCCAAGTGAAGCGTGCGTAAAGAAGTTTTAGTTCAACAAGTGGTGTGTGTCGGCACAACGGCTTGGACTACGACTGGACTTTTCTTGTAAAATGTATTTGATTTTATAATAAGTTGCATGAAATTGCTCTGTCCGTTCCTGACAATGATTCAAAAAGCAAATTTAACCAGTTGAGAATGCGCAAGCTTGCATTGCCAGTGGAACACCTGGCTCGTCAATTATATAACAATTCCTTTTTTTTTTAATTTGTCGGTCAATTTGAACATAGTATTGTCTTAGGTTTTCGCGATTGTTACACATTGAATTAAACAATTTTTAACGGAAGTATCGAGTGTTTTAGTTTGTTGAACCTGACGTTTCGAATGCTTCGCAGCGTCCGTGGTCGCAGGAAGACTATGGTGGTATTTGTCTTACATTAGTTATTCAATTATTACATCTACCGACATGGATGGATTAATTATATATGTTCCGATTCACACAAAAATCGCTCACAGTGTCCGAACGTTTGTTAGTATATCTCTGGGTTTGGGACTTGATTATTTTTAGAACTGGATCCCAAGCAGGTGGTACTTGCCAACCATCTTCTCTATTGAAATTGGGGTGATTTCTTATTTCAATAGCCTCGCGTAACATTCTCGGCATGTAGCGATTCTCCTTGGCGAGGATTTGTGGTTTATCGAACCGTATGTAATGGTTTGGCTGGTCCAGTGTATGTTCACATACTGCAGAGTTTTTATCGCGCCTATTCTTCATGTCAGCAATGTGTTCTTTCACACGAGTACCTATGCTTCTTTTTGTTTACCCTATGTATGATAAACCACATTCGCAGTCTAATTTGTATACTCCTGCATCTTAAAAGGGGATATTACAATTAATAGGTCTTAGATATTGACTGATCTTCTTATGGGGCTTGAAATAAGTTTTAATTGAAGCTCGCCGTAAGATGTTGCCAATTTTGTCTGTGACTCCCTTTAAGTACGGTAAGATGGCAGGTTGACGTTCAACTGTAGGTGGCTTCGGGCGGCTTCTGTGACGCATGCGAGGGAGTTTGTGACTATTGCTCCGCAGTGCTTGTTTGACATGTTGGAGTTCCTCCTCTAGATGCTCAGCGTCGCAGATGCCTTGTGCTCTCTGAAACAAAGATTTGCCTACGGTAGCTAACTGACATGGATGGTGGTGTGAGTTACCATTGACATATTTGTCTGTATGGGTGGGTTTCCTATTCACTGTGTGAGTAAGTGAGTTGTCAAGTTTCCTAGTAATTAATATATCAAGGAATGCTAGAGAATTATTTGCCTCTAATTCCATGGTAAATTTGATTTTATTGTTGATGGAATTAAGATGGTGTAGGAATATAGACACTTTATCTTTAGGTATGACAACAAAAGTATCATCTACGTTCCGTTTGTACATCTTCGGCACAGCCGGTGCCATCGACAGCGCTCTCTCCTCAAAGTCTTCCATGAAAATGTCGGCGACAACAGGAGAAATGGGAAAGCCCATAGCTACGCCATCGATTTGGGTGTAAAATTCGTCATTCCAAAGGAAATAGCCAGATGTTAGGCAAAGTTCTAGAAGTTATCCATATTCCTCAGGCATGTCATTTTCACGAAGCTTCCTTTTCACAATTTCTATGCAGTCTTGTACAGGTAGGCAGGTGAATAGTGACTGTACATCAAAACTGACCATAGTTTCATCACTAGTCAATTTTAGGTCTTTTATTTGGCTAATGAAATGTTAGCATTTGAAACGTCAGGTTCAACAAAATAAAAAAATTGCCAAGTGCGAGTCAGACTCGCGCACGAAGGGTTCCGTACCATTATCTATAAAAACGGCAAAAAAAAAACACGTTTGTTGTATGGAAGCCCCCCTTAAATATTTCGTGAAATACAGCCTGGTGACAGACGGACGGACAGCGAAGTCTCAGTAATAGGGTTCCGTTCCGTTTTACCCTTTGGGTACAGAACCCTAATAAAACAGGCGATACTTTCGTTAAAAATTGTTTAATTCAAATAAATATTTATTTTATTTTAATTTAATTACAAATTTTTAAAGTAAATATATAACTAAATATTCTGTAAATATTTCAAGCGTTTACCTGTTGCCATTATTAATATCGAGCAAAAACAAGCAAGAAAATCGGCCAAGTGCGAGTCGGACTCGCGCACGAAGTATTCCGTACCACTATCTATAAAAACGGCAATAAAAATCACGTTTGTTGTATGGAAGCCCCTCTTAAATATTTCGTGAGATACAGCCTGGTGACAGACGGTCGGACAGCGAAGTCTCAGTAATAGGGTTCCGTTCCGTTTTACCCTTTGGGTACGGAACCCTAATAAAACACGCGGTACTTTCGTTAAAAATTGTTTAATTCAACATTTTGAACATGTTTGTTAAGAGATATGAACGAATTTCCTGAACATTCCTATTCTACTTTTTATGCTGAATCCGAATCTAAAGTCAAAATTAGAATATTCGAAAAAAAAGCGATAGACAAACGCACAGCAAATGCACAGAAGCGCACGGACAACCATATAGAATTCATATAAGAACGGTGTCCCTGAAAATACTCTCTGTATAAGGATTTATTATAGAACTAGCTGACCCGGCGAACTTCGTACCGCCTAACAGTCAATGAATGTCGTGTTACTTTTTAGCTGAACTAATTTAGGCTTTGATGAACGTAAAACAATGATACAAAATAATATATTTATATAGATAGAAACAAAAAAGTATTTTATTATGATGAATGATTATGAAAACATACATACAGAATGAGAATAAAAATAAAAAAAAATAATTAAGTACTTCAAACTCATGTCAGAAAAAAATGATTGAAAACTATGTTGTGCAGATTGGGGGAAAAAAAAAACTCGGATTAATTCATTAATAGGATTTTCATTCAAGCACTTTGTGGTAAACGACATTCTTTGTTTTTTGGTCAGGCGCAAGAACAAATAAAGCGGATGGTTTGCCGACACGTGAGCATGCCACGTACAATTGACCATGAGAAAAACATGCATTTTCTAGATTGAGGCCACAAATAGTCAAGGATTGGCCCTGTGATTTGTTGATCGTCATGGCGAAGGCAAGACGAATCGGGAATTGAATTCGTTTAAACTCAAAGGGCATATCCGTTGGGATCATCGGAATCCTTGGAATAAGAACTTCCTCATCTTTAAATTTTCCTTTAAGTATCGACGCGTGAATCACATTGCTCATCAGTTTTCTTATCACCAAACGCGTTCCATTACACAGTTTTGGTTGGTTTAAATTTCTAAGCATGATGACTACCGAGCCAACTTTAAGTGCCAACTTTATTGTGCGGTGGTAAACCAGGCACATCCAAGGAGTTTAAAAATTCAGTTGGATAATTAGTGGCTTCTTCTTCGTTTGTTACACAGTCGATAGATTTGAATTAATACAGAGTACCTACGATTTGATTTTGAATTATAAAATTGAGGTCATCTACATCTTTATTTTTAGCGGCCAAAATTGCTCGCTCACTTAACCATTTAGTATTTTTGTGGTTAGCAATGATATCCGGGAATACTTTGTTGATAAGCTCGTCTTTTGATGATACGAAATTGCAAAAATTTGGAGGAAATGAAATCAAACCGCTCGATTTGTCAACAGGAACACGGCCCGATAGACCGATACCGATAGTCAGCAATTGCTTCGAGAAATCATCAGCAGATAGATCGTTCAACAATGCAACTCTCATATTTACAGACAGTTGAAGTTTCTTTACATATCGCCACAGATTTGATGCTTTGAGGCAAGCGTTTATTTCGTCGGCAGCAGTAGATCTTGGAATGACTGGTAGTGTTTGTCGGAAATCGCCAGATAATAAAATCATTGCACCACCAAAACATCTCGAGTCATTGCGCAGATCTTTTAATGTTCGGTCTAGTGCTTCCAATGCGCGTTTGTGCGCCATTGTGCATTCGTCCCATATGATGATTTTTGATGCTACTAAAACTTTGGCCATTGCGGAGTGTTTCGAAATGTTACATGTCGGTTGTTCAGTAGTTTGAAGGTTTAATGGCAATTTTAACGCTGAGTGAGCCGTACGGCATCCGTCTAACAATGTGGCCGCTATTCCAGAAGAAGCAATTGCTACCGCAATTTCGGATCTCGCACGTACAGTGGCCAAAATCAATGACATGAGGAGTGTCTTCCCAGTTCCACCGGGGGCATCCAAAAAAAATAAGCCGCCATTTTTATCATCAATTGCATTAATCAGTGTATCATAGACTTCCCTCTGCTTAGGATTCAACAGAGGTACATTCGTTTGAACTGATTGGATTAGTTCATGTGGATCATATTCACGTTCACGTTCCAATTCTCTATTAAATGCGTCATTCATTCCGCGATCTGGCGCTGGCATTCCTAACCTAACTAACAAACTGCCGCACATGAGGTAACACATATCTTCGATCAACACATATCTGGTTATGGATCTCCTCATTCACCTCAAGATCGGAATTTCTTGAGCTGACGCGATTTCGATGTAATATATCTTCTGACATGTTATCTTTGTATTTGTTCCACAGGTCACGTGGGTTCGATGGGAAGCATGTTGAAATGATGATAGCAAATAATGTGCGTATCTGACTTGGAGATGCAGAAATAATTGCTTCAGCGATTGTCGTGTCCCAATGAGTATCGTTTTCAAGCAAATTTAGCTCTTGACATGCTGAACGAAATGTGGGGCACACGATACCATTAACAGTTCGTAGTGATTCAAATGATGTTGGCCCTCGAACATGTACCAGCAACAACCGCAAATAGAAACATTCATCATTCTTCGGATGAACTGTGTAAATACGACCAAGAGCATCAGTAGAACGCATATCTGGATGACCAGGAACTGCATCGCCTTGCTTCCGACGTTGAAATTTCTTCGATGTTGCGTTCCAAGTGTAATAACGTGGCATTTCTGAGTAAAGCAAAGTTCGTGCGAACGGATCGCTTTGACAAATCGCAAAGAAACTGGTCAGTGTTGTCGCTGGAGGTGTTTCGGCACGTTGAGCAGCATTCGACGCTGTGAAATATACTCTCTGACCGTTCTCTAGATGCACCCCCAAATGTAAAACAGTGGGATGACGTTCGTGAATAGGGAATGAAAATATACGCCAAATTGCTTCATTGCAGTTCACATATCTACCAACTTGATAGCGCGTGATTTCATCGTTGGTATTGGATGTTTGGATACCAAAAACCGCCATATCGCTCCCTTTCGTGACATATTTGCAAATGTATTTAATTGACTTGACCGAATTGCAATACTCAACATTACAATGTGCTTTGAATGTTTTGGAAAGAAGTGGCGAATATGGAACAATCCAACTGTTGTCAACTACGAAATCGTTTCCTTTCACTTTAGTTGTGATAGTTCTACCATTATCATCGGGCGATCGACGCCGATACAATGGATAACCATCGTTGCCTGTAATGGTCTCTGCCGTCAATTTTCGTGGATACCGTTTGGAACACTTGCCGTCGACCATGCACGGTGATTGTCGGTTGATAGTGCCACACGGTCCATGAATCATATTCGTGACTACAACATCATGTAGGTCTGGATCGGTTTCAGGAGCAGGAATCTCCGCACATATGATGTCATCTATTTGATCTGGCGAATTCTTTCGACTAACCAAATCAGAATGTGAGCATGCGGTAGGCCTCGTTTTTGCCATTCGATTGAATACATCCAGCATCGAGTATTCCCAAAGACGTGTTGCTTAACAATGTAATTCATTAGTGACCGAATTTTTTGCCTGAAAACACGTGCGGTGATGTCGTGTCGATCACTTGATGTTTGTCCGGGAAGCAGCAATTGAATAATTTCTATCCATTTCGGATTACATGTAAATGTAATGAATAGATCTGGCCGACCATAATGACGAACATATGTCATTGCATCTTGCGCATATTCATGCAAATGACGCGGGCTACCTATGTATGTCGCCGGTAAAATAGTCAATCGACCAACATTTTCTGAATCTCCTTCTGTGCTAATTGCATCGCGTAAATGGATATACTCTTCCGAACGCAATTTAGCTTGATTCAACCGAATGAAAGTCAGGCGCTCCGTTTCGATTTTAACGTACATGTCAACGCAATATTGTTGAAGCAGTCGACGAAATCGCAACAAATAATTGTCAGAATTTTCACGAATCATCAAACGATATGCGTAATAATTCATCGAACTAACCTTCTTGGTAGTTTCCTCACCTGAAACAAATGCAGTAAAAATTGTATTTTAGAACCCGTAATAGGTTAACGACTGTTACAGCTACTCTCTGCTAAATTAGAAATTACAACTTTTTTTGAGTACTAAAAGCAAACAGAATAAAATGTATATCAAGTTAAAATGAAAACAACAGTATTCATCTTACCATTCAATGGATTAATCATTTTGATATTAAAGTGATATCCATCGTCTCCTTGCCAAAACATCAGCGGGTATTGTAACGCGTCATATGAACGGTGTGTTTCATATATTCTTTGTAGTTGCCCAGTATTGCGTCGTGTAAGTACAATATCACGTGTTTCCAAGTTTTCACCAACAATCAGGATTGCCACTTCATCGATTGTTGGAGCATTAAATGTGCGTTCATGTGTTCCAGCTGGTCTTTTATCTGCTCTGATCACAACTTTATAGTCATCACTTGGCATGCGCTCTAAAGCAGTCTTGAACAGCCTGACCAATGCATGATGTTCATGAAGCATTTGCTGCAGATCTTGGAGAATTGCTCTTTTCGTAGCTGTGTTGATCCCTTGACGCCGGTCAAGTTGTTCTTCCATATTGCCCATGAAGTATATTTGCAAGAATTTATGCTGTGCATCTTCTATAGGTTGCAATGATCCAATGCGATGGCAAATCTGGCCTTGAATCTGTAAAGTCAAAACCATAGTTATAGTTAGATTTACAAACACTTTTTTTTTCAAATAATAACATGCCATTTTTATTTCAGAGACAAATACAGAAATCTAACAAACTACATTCCAGATTTTTTTTACAATGATAGAAAATAAAGTTTTTAACGTAAATTACCTTAAATGTCGGATTATATCCGTGTTCTTCGATAATTTCCGCCCCAAATGAAGTCATTTGGAAACAGACATTGTATTTTTGAGTGTTCGCTAGAAAATGTCGTGATTCTAGTGTTTCACCATAAAGCAGGGAGCACAATGGCTCTGGTGGCGGGACCAATAATGGCAATTTCACTTTACCACTAAGGCAGCACAAACCAGGCGTTTCACCAGCAAACTTCAATGCTCCACAATGCTGGCAAATAACGTCCATTGGACCAATGCAAACTAAACGATGCAAGCTGTAGTCGATGGTGCAATCATACAGAAACGCTGCTCGATTCAAATCAATACTTGAACCATTTCTTCTTGCACTTCGAAGATTATTCCTCTGTTCATCTGTACGATAAGCTCGACGATTTCTCGTTTCTAACCTAGCCGTTTCACGGGCTGCCTCTCTTTGCTCTTGTGTTTGAGAAGCACGAATTAAGGCCCTTCTTTGCTCCATACTAACGCGGCGCTGTTCTCGTGCAATTTCTCGTTCTCCATCAGATAATTGACTCGCGATATTTCGTTGCCTAATTGCATTACGGCTTCGCTGGGAAAGATTAGATCTTCTAGGACGCGGCATTGTTATTAAAATGTGCACTCGCATAAAACCACCAAATATAATAACAGTGACTGAACTTTCGAGACATAGACAATAGCTCAAAGAGTATATAACCACTACGTATGAATAGCTTATCAAGAAAAATCATAGACAACCTATAAAAAGTCATTTGCACTTTTGTTAACCTGTAGATTTTTTTTCCTTAATCTTATAACCTTTACCAACTGATTTTTTATTCCCTAAATTCCGTTCCTTTCCGATGATTTTATGTTTTTACTGTAGAATAAATCTTAGGTATTATTTTCGGGAATTAAAAATTAAATAATTAATATATAATTTTCGAAAATTAATATCTAAAACAAACAAACATAACATTACCTGAACTTTGTAGACATTTTACAAAAAATAAATTTCTGAACGCACACATGATGTCTTCAGAAAAAAATAAAGTTGAGGCTTAAAGGTCTCAGCAACCAGGCCATAAGCTCCAAAAAAAAAAAATTGTTGTTACACTATTTGACAGGATTGGACAACAAATGTTTGACATGTAATAAACAAATCAGCATCTATTGAAATGATTAAGTATTCATTACACATATCGAGTTTTCATTGTTTTTAAGATGTATTCTGCTATTCGGGACGGAAACAAATCCAACAAATCAAAAACCATGGCAATCGGTCCAGCCGTTCTCGAGTTATAAGTGTTGTAACAAACACGACTTTCTTTTATATATATAGATTGATGATTATGTAACTGACAAAGATGTCTGGAATAAAGACTACCTTTTCTTAATAATCTTCAATTCTACCATTTGATATCATTATTGTACCAATATGCTGACATGAATTTATTGTAATATCTAAATGTCAATTTTAAAAGAGACCTATATTGGCAAGTTTCTTTCGACATTTCTTCGTCGCCAATGGCCATTTCAGACATGCTATAACATTAAAAAAGAAAAATAGTAACAAAAGAGATTTGGTATTTTGGTCGGTGTTTGAATAAGATTATACTTCAAAAAATGTAATGTAACTGTCCGCGAGAGCCCAATGGGAAATATATAATTTTTATGTCATATTGTGTTAACACTGAAAACACTGTTAACAGGAATTTATTAGCTTTCTATTTTGATGAAGTTTCTCTGCGTGATCGTGGCTCCACTTTACTGTTCATGTTTTTGTTCAGATAAATTGTTATACTGTACACGCAGAGTGTTGCAGACTCTTTGCGTGTATGATACCTTAATAGATTCAGGAGTTATTTTGCGAAAGTCAAATTTACATGCAATTTGATCTAACATGCTTTGAGTGCTTCCGCCACCAATTAGTTCATGAGGCCTAGCGCCGGCCGGCACCAACCCACTACTGTTAGTTGATGCAACATGCCGACGCTGCCATGGCTGTTCCGGTAGTCTCTGCCTCGGCTGCTGCGGTCGTTCGCCATTTGGAACAGAAACCGCATGTCCCCACCACCAACATCGCTGCCACGACTGGCCTGGTCGTCGCTGCGACACGTGTTACGCCTCTGCACGAGGCATCATCAGGCGCTGTAGATGTTAATCGTAAGAACAACAGCCCATCTCACTTGATTTTTTTTTGACATATGCAGAATTTAAGCAAGGAGGTAAGAATGTACATTCAGTGCTACGCTTGCTTCTCTCAACCTGTCCCACAATATGTCATATGAGAGTAGCTTAAAAGCCTTGGACAGGTTCAGAAATCACGCATAGACTGGTGTCCTTCTCGCTGTATAGCAGCCCATTGTATGTTTAAAGCACAGAATCGCGCTTTCAGTGGATACCCCGGCGGCCTTGAATCCGAACTGTGCATCATGTTGTTTGACTTTCGCATTGAAGATACTATTTAACAAGCTGTCAAGCTGTAATTGTGGCCAGTGAAATGGTTCGATAATTGTTTTCATCTGATGTGTCTCCCGTTTTGTTCTTAACAATTGGCACTACAATAGTCCAAGTTAGATCATGAGGCAGGTGGGAGTGACAAAGACAGAAGTTATAAAACATTAATACTCTACTAATTTCACAAGATAAATATGAAATTGGAAGCAACACTGAGAGACGTCGGCGCATCAAAGCAATCCGTGAACTATCTCCACGTCACAGAAAATTGCATGCAATCGTTGAAAGTTGTTGTGTCTGCAAGAGAGCGAGATTAACAGTAAGGCCTTCAGGATCTGCTCTACCCCTGATACTAATACCTGGGCTGGCAACGAGCGAGCAATACTGCCGGTACTGCAAACATTTATAGGTTACGGTAGTCACTTTACGTAAGGTGGGCTGAATACTTATATGTCTCTCGACGTTGTGTAGCATAATCGGGCGAATGTATAATGATGTCCTCTACATAACGAACGTATCAGTAGGTACGTGATACGTTTCTCCAAAATGTATACTCCACCGTCCTACATCGACCTGAGTGTAATGTCACCAACTCTCCATTCTAATTCATTCAGGATGCTGACTAACAACCTGGAAATGTTTTTAATTCCCTCTAAAAAGTTTTAACTGAAATATCGCGTCGTCCTCTATTTATCATTACCTACATCCTAATATTTACATACACACACATAATCACGCCTCTATCTCGTAGGGGTAGGCAGAGACCACTTCTTTCCACTTGCTACGATCCTTAGTATCCTTACATACTTGGTTCCCTTCGTCCACTCTCATTATTCCCTTCATACATGCTCTTCGGTTTAGGGTACTCTTGACCTGGCCTTTTTTCAAGTCGTCCCTGATTTGGTCTCGAAAGGTCCGCCTAGGTCTACCCCTTCCAATACTTTCATTCACACTCGCCTACATACATCCTAATCCGTATTAAAGTTTAGTAGAGATGAGCCAGTATGACGGAAGTCAGTCCGTTCATCGGGGCAAGTACTGCCACGAGTCCCATCGTTATCAGAGCATCAACTTCGTTCTCGCGCTTTGTAATCACCAAGGAATGTGTAGTACCTACTTATTTTAGTTACTAGCGAAATTCAAAGGCGGGCTCGTTAGTTCAGAAGTAGACAATAGAGCATTGTATTCCGGCGGTGGAGGAGCAGGAACCGGAGTCGACGATGAGTAATCTCGGAGTTTACCTGAACATTTCAAGATATTTATTATGGACATACCACAGATTACAGAAATTGCTGTGATCTGAGAGACACACCTTCTCGTTGCAGGGTTATATAATGTTAAACGTCTCTTGAATTTATTCACGTATTTAAGTTGCACCAAACAAACCACGTTTTTCTCACCAGGTTGCCTTATAATAGTAAGAATTCAGTTCTTACGTGGAAGAATCCTATTGGGAAGCAGGATTCGACTCACATTTGATCGACTTCAACTTTGAATAACAAGGGTATAATTGGCTCTGCTTGGTGGTTCGGCAGATGGTATACCCGCTGAATTACGCACTGGTGATGGTTGGTGGAGACAATATAACTTCACTGATGGTCTTTATATAAAAATGGTTTATTATTAAATTCTACTAATTAAATACAGAAGTCACTTACACGTAGAGTGTTGCAGACTCTTTGCGTGTACGATACCTTATAAACTGGTGAAATGGTTACACGATTAATGGTAAATATTGGTTATTTGAATACTCGTTTGATTGGTATAGTATGGTGTATACCCGCGTACCTTCTCCTGAATCTGTTTGGTGCATGTTTACTACTCGTACATAGCTCCAAACATACGCCCTAACGAAGTCTTTATTCTCCTAAGAAATATTTCACTTACATGAGAACTTAGAAACTTTTTACTGTTTATGTAACAAATTTAGTTTCCACACGTGAGCGCGCCAGCTACAACACAAAATATACTCCATAAAAAACACATAATTTATGATTAAGTATTTACATGATAAAAATATAAATAATGCGGGGCAGCTGTTATTATTATTTCAACAAGACGACACATTAGTTGTTCTACTAATGTAATAATACTAGTAGTTCATTATATCAATAAAGAATTGGTTACCAGTTATGTAGGTATGCTCAGGGCCCGTTATGAGTAATCTGGTGCTGACGAAGCCTGCTGTAGCAGAGGACAAGGACTCCCAATGACTTTCTAATGCCTTCATTAGTCATTGTGTTGGTATAAATGTACCGCAGCACACAATGGGTGTACTTCCATACCTGGCCTCGAGGGCCTTGTGTTGTTTGTTATTATTATGGATCATAACATTTCGGTTCAATAGTCGGACTTCACGCTAATTCCATTCTCAACAAGTAGACCTGCAGGAGGACAGATAACAGCGATAGAGATTTTAAAACTGTCTTATCAGTACTTAAGATGATAAATATGAAAATATGTTATAATATACATAGGTACCTACAAGTAATACGATACGTTCCCAACGTGACAGTAACGTGACAGTAACCTGATGGAGAGTCATGTTACATATATATTAAAATAAATAGATACATTTAATAAAGTTGACAGACTTGCTTATTGCTTTGTCAAGTTTTCAAAAACATACTGTGTAGTGGTGTAGGTGTCTGCGGTGAGTTCACTTTATTTTTAATGTGGTCTGCCAAGCTTCTTCATTACGCCTGATGAAAAGCGTCAATGAGAACCAGATGAGGGAGTAGCCATCACAGACCCGTCCCAGAGGTGGGAGCAGTACTGCTGCAGCTGCTCAGGCGTGAAGAACCGTCTCAGGATTCCGAGTTTTTTAGAGTCAACGGAAATAACGCTCTCGACATTCTCGTCTTTGGGGTTGAGGTCGATGGTAAGGCTATCATGTATCTGCAAAGGGGTGCTCTGTAGTCGTCTTTATCGTCGTCACCGATGCGTGGTGCACCTCGCCAATTAGCAAACTAGACTTTGACGAGACCACACAGCTAAATACGAGCACAAGCACGCCGGTGGAGCTGCCTGAACGATACGAACTGCCGTGACGTATTCATTTGTCGGAGCGTTATGGGAGTCTTGCTAGCAAGTGTCTATGGTGACTGGCTGTGTTTACCATTAAAGTAGCTAAAATGAAAACCGACCAGAATTGGTACATACCTGTACTTATATCAAAGGTATTGGAAATATGAGTGTTTTTAAAGACATAAAGACAAAAATGTTTGTTTGCCTTTGAGCTTCTGTGGGTACTCAGACACATCTTTCGTTTTATAAATAAATATTTATACATGTATAACATGGGTAATAATGTCAAGTGGTAAAATTAAAGATATATTAATGCTGAATCATTTCCAAATATCTTTGGCAGACATATTTATCAATTGTGTAGATACTAAGCCGTTGTACAAAAAGTATAAAAATTATAACATTACATGTAGGTACCAGTGTTAGCAAACTGATGTTAAGCACACGCAACTTATTCGTGCTGCTAATATTTGCAGTTAATTACCTATGGATATATATTTATATATTTTCTCCCCATTTTTTGAAGACAGAGACATTATTTCAATGTCAACCGCTTTCCTCTACAACAATACGACATACCACTGTGAAAGTAGCTGAAATAGACTAACCACGCAGTAGCCATGTCCATTATTTGTTTGATCCTCCTAACGGCAAGTTTAAATTAAACTTATACAAAATAATATCTGAATTTTTTAACAATTTGAAAGGGTAATTTATTAGTAAATTAAATAGGATATAGTATAAAGCATAAAAATCCTTATCGTCAGCCTGACTCGCACCACACTGTCCTCGTTGTGCTAAGCATTAATGTTTTTTTATGAAATATCTGTCCCAATGGACTGGAGACGCGCAGTCATCATGCCCTTGTATAAAGGCAAGGGGTCACGCGTGGACTGCGCCAGCTATAGGGCCATCAGTTTGATCAGCTTAGCAGCAAAAGTATATGGAAAGGTGATTGAAAGGAAAATGAGGGTGAAATCCGATGAAATGCTGTGGGACGCACAAGGAGGTTTCCGAAATGGAAGGGGATGTACGGATCAAGTTTTCTCGCTCCGCAATATCGTAGAGAAGCATCTGGCCATCGACCAGAAGGTTTTCTGCGGTTTTGTGGATCTTGAGAAAGCCTTTGATAGGGTTGTGCGAAAGGAACTGTGGGACATATTGCCGAGATATGGGATTGACGGTTCACTGCTCCGTGCTGTGCAGTCCACTTACAAGGATTGCTCAGCATCATCTATCTGCTAGGCTGTTTAACCTGTATCTCGATAGTTGTCTGCAGAGAATAAGGTCAACGAATGTGGGATTGCGCATGGGTGACCTAGTGGTGAACTGTCTGCTGTATGCAGACGATGCCGTGCTATTAGCAGATACACCATCTAAACTGCAAACACTGGTCACAACGATGAAAGACGAATGTATGGAGAAAGGCTTACTACTGAATGCGAAGAAAACAAAGAAAATGGTATTTGAAAGAGAAGAATCCAGAACTAATGTAAGGATTACGATTGATGATGAAGTGTTGGAACAAGCGGATGAGTTTGTATATCTTGGACGCGCTTTCAGCAGGGATGGAAGGTACACCGCAGATGTGGAAAGACGAGTGAGTGCTGGGAATAGTGTGAATGGAGCGTTGGGAAAACGTCTTGGCAGTAAAAACCTGAGCCAGAAGCCACAACTCGCTATACACAATGCAGTGTTGGTCCCAACGCTAACTTATGGAAGCGAGAGCTGGATATGGCAGAAAGAGCGTGTAAGTAGAATAAACGCAGTCGAAATGCGAGCGCTGCACAAAATTTGTGGTGTACGGCGTGTAGACCATATTCGCAATGATGATGTTAGAAACAGAGTTGGTCTGAAGGAGAGCGTCGGTGTTAAAGTAAGAAGAGGCATGCTCCGTTGGTTTGGACATGTAGAAAGAATGCAAGATGAAAGAATGACGAAGAAGATATACAATGTAAAAGTGGAAGGATGTAAGAGCCGGGGAAGGCCAAGACTTACCTACCATGACCAAATTGGTCGTGTTCTGTCAGAAGGTGATGTCAGGAGCCCTAGAAACCGGCGAGCGTGCATGAGATGAGCAATGAATGTTAAAGAAGCGAGTGAGATTATATTTCCATACCTATCTGTATGGAAACCTAATTTACCCATCCAATAACTTAGATAATATGACCTTTACTATATTTTGACAGGACATACAATACAAGCTTACGTAGGTTACACAGTCCCACAGAAACGCACACGCACACACACACACCCACATGTACTCACTTACGAAAGCACGCGTGCACACACAGGGTCACATTCTCACACACAAGCAACAACAGGTCTGTTTTCTTTGTATAAAGTCATAGTATATATTATATAGCATATTATTGTAATATAAAGAGCGGGACTCGCCAGATACAGGTTTATATAACTTAATTGGTGAGTCCCAGAAACCTGTTTGTAATGACTATATAGCATTGAATAAATGAATTATGAATTATGAAATGAATTATGAGATATGTAAGGATCGAGTCACGTGGCGCTCGGTTCTCTCTGCCTACCCCGCAAGGGATTTGGCGTGAAGTTATAGATAGATACCTAGTAAAAAAAAATACACGAGATAGTACGTTATAGTCACGGTGAGCTTATTTTTTCCCTTTTATTATTTGCTACTGACAATGGTAAAAAATACAGCTTTTTAATAATGGGGAAAACGCTCAGGGACGGATGGATCCCAACAGTTGGTAGCAGTGGAGTTCCTAACGACGGTCAATTACCCGCGATTGATACCAATTCGTATAACCAATTAATTAGTGAGGCGGCGCGGCTGCGGGTGGTGGTCGCGGGTCGCGGGGCGCGGGGCGGGGGCGACCGCGATTGATTGCAGTCACGGCCTATAAACCGAGCGGGCACTCATTCCATTAGGGCCCCGACTAACCCCGTCATAAATCTCTCAGTGCCATTACCGCCCCCCGCGACCCGCCCGCCGCGCGCGCCTCTACCGCCCGCCGGAGCGACGCGCTCGCGATTTATGGAAAAACGCGGTTTCCACAACATGAATGATTTTCTCGGCGGTCCGGGAGGGCGGCGGCGGCCCGCCCCGCGCGCTCGGCCAATGGGCGGCCGGCGCGCCGCCCGCCCGCCGCGGCCCGCCGGCCTCCCGCAGTCCACCCGCGCGCTCCGCACACGCATCACGTGCGCGCCGTTATCGTGATCTCCGTCGGTGATAGGGTACGGGCACCGGGCCGCGGCGGCCTCTCCTCAGTGTTGTGCTTGTGTTGAAACTGTTTGAGGCGCGGCGAGCCCTCGACGGCCACTGCTTCTCGTGAGTTATCACTGCATGTGTATATGACCTACTTTTATTAGTTATACCAAGTGACACGTGTTATCGCATGGTAAGTTTTTCATAATTCAGTAACGTAAACACATCGTATTCCTATAGACACCTTTATATTGTCGAAACCTGGCCAGTCCTGGCCAGTCAGTCAAGATAGTAAGCTCAAGAGGAGTCTGATTGGAAGGCTGCGATAACCATTCCACATAAGGCGAATTGAATATTTGTTTACCGACGCATTCCGTCGGTTCGGTGTGTCAGTGACGGCGTCTTGGAAATTTATCGAAGAGTATTTTATTAACTGGCACGCGTGCTCACTGACCTCAACCAGAACTCTTTCAAAAAGATAGATATTTTCAAATGGTAATAGGAATTTAAAATAATTATTTCCAAGTCATTACTTTATCGTACCTACCTGTGAAAGAAAATATGTCACGAGAAAACTGTTAGTAATAAAAATTGCTCGTAAACATCACAGCAGTGACACCCTTCATAAAAAAAACTTTCTTGACACAAAAGTTCTGCCCGCCTGAACAAAGGAAACAATAATGAATGTGTTTAAAATAAAACATCGTTCATAATAAAAGGTATTTATAATACTAATAAACTGTAATACATACAGGTAATAATATTTTTTCCAAATGTGTTTTTCCCTTCTCCATCAAATGAGTGAATCACCCTCTAAAACTGTTTGTTGCTCTCAAATGTTCGTTCGTTCGTTTCATATTAACAAAAGGTTGTGTTAGGACAAGGGTATTTATATATACCTAGATTACCAACCTTCAATACACTAACTCTAATAAAATAGTATTCTGTAACGGGATAGGTACAAACATTTTTAGTGTTTTATATATATAGATGTAATTACAACCTTGGTTATATACACCGTAACTCTACAGTTCTTGGCCTCCGTACGGTTTGTACGGACCTTGACCGATTAGTTTTTGACCCGATGACCGGTCATATTATTTTCCACCTCATAGAACGGTGCAGCCAAATACGTAACAACTCGCTGGAGGGTTGTGGGAGCCTCGCGAGTGAGTGAGGTTACCAGTAAGCTTCTTGGGAGTTGCTGCAAAGGCATACGAGATGAATTTTTGTATTCATTGATTTCTATTGAGAGCGCTTGACATGATATCTATATGCGATCACGGTAGCCTATGAAAGGCTGTCGTGATCGCTTCATATCAGGCGGCCAGAATGCATGAGCCTGCTTACGTATTGTATATAAAATAGAATATTTTTTTAAATCTACCCTTACTCTTTCGGAAATAGAAGTATAGGGAATTACGAGGTTAATAATGTACGAGAATAACTCTAACGCAACCGTCTCATTCCAAAAGTAAAAAGAAACCGATCACGTTTCCATATTTGATTATTATTCAGACCAGATTAAATAATCTATTATTATTATATAGTATTATATATTTTGTGTGCGAGTTAAAGGAACGTGCAAGCAGGACTCTCGACAAGTTACTCCATTTGCACTAGTAGCCGCTCGGTGTAATTGCAAGCCCCATTCAATATATTTTGCGGAAAGGAATGATTATATTAATTTTTTTGTTTGTATAAGCAATATTTAAAATTATGTAAGTAAGTATATATATACATATATATATACCACTGCAAACGCACGGCTTCCTCTGCTCCCACACGGCCATCCTTGAATGTCGCGTTGTATATTTGCTTCGTCATTCTTTCCTCCGGCACGCGAGCTGCATGTCCACAATACAGGGTAAAGCCTGGACAGTCCCGCTTTTTATAAAGCTCTTTCACTTGAAAATCAAGTTAAATATTTTAGCCAATTTCTTTTAATAAAATTAACATAATTTTTGAGTAAATTCTGTTTTGTTTTACCTCTAGACATATAGTAGCCTGATGTGGCGATAGATGTCTAAAGATAAAAATGCTTCAGGGGATTCTCGCCCCACGCGTGTGCCTACAAAACTGACAGTGAAATTCTTCATTTTCTTTAACAGTTAAAAAAGATATTCACCCATGTATAACGAATACGAGAGAGAAAAGTGAACTGGGATTCAGTTCATATGCATAATATGTGTTTTAGTCAGACAATCATACAAAAAGATTTCGTGACGTCACCCCATCGCTTAAACTATCCGGAGTTTTACTAAATGACGGACAAACGTGTTTCTTTTTAATACGCTTTTATTAGCTTCACCTGTATGTATCTATGTAACGGAATCTTTCAACGCAAATATCACCTACTTTAAGACGTCAAATTGATTTGAAAATTAGCACACGTATTCAAGACCTATGACTATACAAGAATTTAACTGAAAATG
Source organism: Pyralis farinalis (assembly GCA_947507595.1). Classification (NCBI taxonomy): domain Eukaryota; kingdom Metazoa; phylum Arthropoda; class Insecta; order Lepidoptera; family Pyralidae; genus Pyralis; species Pyralis farinalis. Next base: position 40,962,336 of record OX382261.1, on the reverse strand, counting down.
AAAAAATAAAATATAGTTTATAAAACTAAAAACATACTTTTTAATAGTAAGTTGAACTAAAACGCAGAAAATAATTTTTAATTATAAGTGATAAAAAGAAAATTAATTTAGTTGTAAAAAAGTGTGGGGTGCTTGATATTGATTATTGTTAATACGAGTATATCAGTGGCATCTATTTATGAAAGTAGAGTTATTATAAAAATATAAGAAGCACCCCACGCTTTTTTACAACGAAATTAATTTTCTTTTTATCACTTACTTAAAAATTATTTTCTGCTTTTTAGTTCAATTTACTATTAAAGCGTATTTTTTAGTTTTTTTAAACTATATTTTTTATATGATACCGCACTTCATTCGTTCATTTTTTTTCTATTTTACTTATATCCTCTTATCGTGCGTGCTCCACTAGCACACATAATTATTTCTATTGTCTTCTGTACGTATGGCATGATTATGTGAGAGAAAGAAATAAAACTATCTATCTATAACTTCACGCCAAATCCCTTCTGGGGTGGCCAGAGAGAACCGAGCGCCACGTGACTCGATCTAAAATAAGAAATAAAACTATTTGTATATAATGAAAAAAAAAAATTAAATACACTTTATATTTATACCATAAAAATGGCAGAATTAGTTTTTGAGCGGAACCACAGCGCATGTAAACTAAATTAGGAAGGAGAGCAAGAACTTGTAGTTTTATGAGTTATATTTTATGTCGTCTGGGAAGTGACGTGACTCACTTCACTGTCACGTCAGCGAGGACGGCGCGCGGCGTCGCTGTGCACCGGTGAGAACGACCGACGTGGCTTGTACATGCAGTGCATCTGTAAAGTTTATATTGAATGATTATAGTTCAATAATTTACATTTGTAGGGCTGGGGTAGGACTCCTTCTCATAACACGCGATCGATTTGATTGTGGTAGGTGAGGCTTCTTCGTCCTCGGCTCTTACATCCGTTTACATTCCAGTTGTTTGTCTGTTCTGTCTTTCACTCCACTTGCATTCTCTCCACATGGCTGAACCAATGAGTTTATTACAATAAAAGTACAAATAATTACCAATTATATTCATATTTTGTGCGGGCGTTAAGTGCAGCACCCAGGTAATCCCTCAATTCGGCGCTACCGCCGGCTGACGAGGACCCCAGCTCAGTCTCTGAAGTGATGGTTTGTTTTTGTTACTTTCTCAAAATACCAGTTTATTTTGTTGTTAGCTAGTGAGAAGGGCCACTAAAGTTGTTGGAAGGTGCTGGATGCCGCTGGTCGGCTGTTAGGGCTTCACCACACGGTCTGACATGCTCCTCCATCCTTTTATGAATCCGGCTCATAGGTAACTTACGTACCGTAATAACGTAATAATGAATCTGACTCATGGGTACAATCCTTTTATGTACATAAACCTATGAGTTAGATTCATTATTAGGTTCCTATAAAAAAAAATAGAATAAGTAGATTTTTTTTGTACTACATCGGAAGGCTTACAAGCATACGACCCACCTGATGTAAAGCGGTTACCGTAGCCTATGAACGCTTGTAATACATCAAGTATCTCTCGCGCAATACCACCTCTGCTGCTAATACAACAACTCCTTAGGAGTTAACTGGCGACCTCACTCCCACGCAAGTACACGACAACCCTCTAGGGAGTTGTTATTTGGCTGCGGGATTCTGTAAGGTGGAAGTACTGCGCCCTACCTCTCTTAAAACATCCAGATCATGACAAATAGACATGTTCAAGCACATAAATGTTTGTCTGTGTGGAAATCTAATCCACGAGCGTTGGTGTCAAAACCGCTTCATTCATGACTATGCCACCGGGGGTCGGGAAACAATTTGTTGTTTGTAGTAGTAGTACAGTACAGAGTCCTGTCCCAGACTCCACCTAATGGTCTTCCACGTTCCTGTCGCCGTCAGGGCTGAGGCGCACCCGCAGCACCCCGCAGTCGCAGGCCCCGACGACTCGCCGCTCGCCACTATAAACACAGTTATGTTGAAGTGCTCACGTCCGCAGTGAACAGCGAATTTTTGTCGCTTCAATAAATCGCACGAAACGACCACGACGATGTGCAGAACGTGATCCTCACTCGCGGCCCGCCTTGTCCTCGCCGTGGGCACGTGCCCGCGTGCCCGCGTGCCCGCGTGCCCGCGGCGCGCTGCGGCTCGCATATCACTCGAAGGCATTTGTTTTAAATTTATTACAATTATACGTATAAACATTTTGACTTTCTTACAACGGATAGTAAACCATCGAAAATTTAGAGAGAAAATCATAATAGGCAACGGGAAGCTTATTTAACTTAACATTAAAACCCCCAGGGAACCTTGCGGACGTCTCCTCTTCCGGCCCGTGCTCATGCGTATAAGAGACCCGCGAGTATAGCTAAATCTATACTTTATCAAATACTTTAATGATTTCATAGAGATTAGAAATACCTGAAATCTATTTAAAAATTACCAAAATCAAGGCCAGTTCGCGGTTTAATAACCAGATGTGATGGTAATCATGTAAATGTGTTCCGTACCAGAGGTAACAACTAAACACTTCTGTACAAACAATTCACGAATGTTAGCTTTGGAGGAGAGAAAAACACAAATATCTTTAGTTATAAAAACATAACATTCTTAGGTTCGTCATCACTCATTACTCATACTTAACAATGTAATACCTACTAATTTTTATAACGAGAAAATATATAATTTTTACTGTGTACTGTAATTTTAACATAACATATATGTATGTATTTTATGGACCGGAGCGAGCCTTTAGACCGCCCTCTTCGAGAGATGCTGACTGTTCCCTCATACTATATGCAACATACTAGTACTATGTGCAGGCAGTGAGATATTTACACCTCGTTGCCAGTAGGTTCCCACGTTACTTAACTTACAGAAAACTGCATTGAAATGTTTTAAAAGTACACAATTTGCTGACTAATTGTATTATTGCGGCCATTGAGAGCGCAGGTTCTGTGGTACGTGACTCATAGAGAGACACACCAACGAAACTGGGGATTTATAATTGTAACATGGCTCCACAAAGAGAAGTTAATGAGACATGGAAGTAGAAGGGCGCGACGAACAGACACGAACGAAAGGAAACTGAATACAAATATTCGGATCGTCGGTGGACAAAATACTTTTCACGGAATGTGACATTTACGATAAATACACGACAAATATTTATCAACAGTCTGGTCTCATATTTCAAAACGTCCACACATGCGCCCCGCGGCCCCGCGAGCCGGCGAGAGAGTCGAGCGCAAGCGATACTCCGTGTGCTGCAAGCGCGCGTAGCTACGGTCATCACTTGATATCAGATGGGCTGTACGGTTAGCAGACAAGTTTTATGATTGTTGTTTATTATTGTCTGGTCTGCACCAGCGCACGTAGCTACTCGACCGTGCAGCAGAGCATTGTCGCGGAAAATTCAACTGCCGCTTGCAATGTGTAGAGCGAGCGGTGAGTGCGCTGTCCGCTACACTGGCACACCTTCGCTTGTAGCGATCTGTTCCATTTGGCCCATCAGTATACTGCACTTTGTTTTTATACAACGTCGGAAGGCATACAAACATACGGCCTACTCCATGGAAAGAGGTAAGGTCACTCGCGCGATGCCTCCTCTGCTTACACAGCAACTCCTTAGGAGCTTACTGGTGTCCTCAGTCACACGCAGGAATACAACGACCCTCTCAGGGAGTCGTTATGTGGCTGCAGTTTTCTGTGAGGTGGAGGTACTTCACCAGGTGGGCTTCTTTGATGCGCCCTACATCTCTTAAAAACACCCAGACCAAGACAAATAGTCATGCACACAAATGTTTGTCTTGTGTGGGAATCGAAACAACGAGCGTTGGTGTCAAAGTCGCGTCATTCGCTTTCTTGTAAATGGTATATTCGAATCTATGATAAATTGTGTGAAACAGTTCCGTCCTTTCTTGATAATGTGTAATAAGGTACATCAAATGCTCAATACTCTCTGTAAAAAAACTTATTGCAAATTGACGAATATATAGCTGATAAGGACGTTTGGATATAATTCAGCACAGCTTTTCTTAATAAATTTAATTCTACCTTTTTACCTTTTACTATCATTAATGTATCAATATGCTGACATAAATATGTAATTGACCAATGTGAAAGATTTGAGAGAAGACACCTATATTAACAAGTTTCTTTTGGCATTTTTTCTCAGATTATAATGAAAAATAATAACGCAAGAAAATTTAATAAGATACAATAAGATTATATTTAAAAATTGTAAGACGTGTCTAAGTACCCGCTAGGGCCCAATGGCAAATAAAGTTTTTTTTATCTTTATTTATGAGAATGTATGTCGGGCGGCGTGGTCGCCAATATTTTCGTCGTCTAATTCATAGAGGCGTCCTGAAATGGTGGTCGTAACCACGGGGTGTTTCACTCTGCCACCAACACATACGGGCAACATTGTATGTAATAGATAGTTAGTTTTGCATGGCACCGCGTCCTAGTGCAAAAATGCAGTAAAATGTTACTGCATCCTGGACAAGCCGCCCTCGGACGGGCGGCGGGCGGCGGGCGCCGGCGACGCGCGCTCGTACCTGCGACGGCGGGCGCTCCGCGGGCCGCACCACTTTTATTGTCTTTGCCGTCTATTATCCACATTCTGCAAATAGTCTTGCAGTTACTCACTGGAGAGGCGATAATAAAGACAAATCACTGATACAATGCAGACTTACTGCGCCTGTGACGCCGAGGGTACGGTATTAAGATTAGAACTAACGGCGTATGTGTCTAACCATATAACTGGATTTATTTCATTTAGGAATTCGTCAAATCTTGTAACTTAACATCGTCGAATTAGTTAATACGGTAGGTATCTAAGTGCTAATTCAATTCCAAGGAATAAATGCAAAGATGACAGAGTGTATCAATCGTCCCGTGTTTGACGTCCGAAGACAGCTTGAACAAAGTCTACTTCTATGAATATAAATAAACAGCTGCTTCACGTCTGGTTCTAGTAATACATTAGTAAATTAATACATTGAAGGACGAAACGGCTCCAATTTTAATGTTTTTTTATGTTCAATGTATGTTTTTATGAATGATTTACTGCTTATCTATTTAGAACAGCGGTAGGTAGAGAAAATATCGGAGAGTAATAAAATCGTGAATTGTCAATGAATACTCTGCAGTAGTCGGTAATAACCATTACCATTAATAACGATAATCACACCAAATACTACAATAAGTACGGCCGCAGGTAGGTGGAGCCGCTCGCGGCAACAGCCTGCGTCGTGCGCTCCGTGAAGTGTAATTGTTTGCGATGGCTGTCTCAAACACGGCTCAATCGATTTCGAAAAAAATTACAACAGTGTTTTGAATGCCGAGAAATCCATCTGTCCAAATACACGGTCCGAATCATTAGTCAAAGTATTGCAAACCGGTGCTGTCATTACATCGACGTCTTGCTGAATACATAGTGTCATTGTTCGGAATGGCGTGGGCGGCCACTGGTTGTACATAAATGATAGCTGTTCCAGTGTAGTAGGAGTACCTATGTGACATGTAGCGGGCTGGGCGGCATTCGATCTATCTACACTATGTACAGAGTGAGTGTTCAATTACGTAAGTATCGGGAATAAATTACATTTTCCAACCCTAAAGAAGTAGGCAATATTCTAGAATCAAACTGTTAAACGCATGCTGCATTCAGGGGCAGTTTCAGGTACTTAGCCTCCAAGTGTTTGAATAATTTACCACCTCCAATTCGCAATCAAAAGTCGAAATTCAGTTTCAAAAAATGTTATAAAGCATTTCTATTGGAGGAACAAAGAACGGCATAACTTGGTGGCTGTACTTTGCCGTCTCATGTCTGGATGAGCGGTGCGGTGATGGGGGTTGTGTGGAACTGAGGGAACCACTGTTTTCTCGTACGTGGTCAATGCTATAGGTATCTTTTCTTTTTTCTTTTGTTTTTATTATAGTATGTGCATGTTTGGGATAAAATTAACAAATAAGAGATGAAAGCGTGAGAGCGTAGCTATGCAACATTATGTAGTTATGTTGTTGCGATAAAGGCGCTGACATAATATCAGCGCTGTGGTACAATTTATTTTATATTTAAATGTCTGCTGTCATTACTGTTGTCATTGTTATACGTGATTTTTCTTTTTCATGTGTTTCTGTATTTGTGTGTGTTTCTATATGATAACAAATAAAACTAATTATCTATCTATCTATCTTAAACGCCAGTACAGTATATAAACATGGTGTTAAGATTTTCAATTTCTTCTGTTCGGAAAATACACATTTGATTATGTAAATAGCTGATGGGAAACATTTCCTTCGAGAGGAAGGAAAGTATATTAGGATCTCGTCTCTCACGAATATAAATGTACCTACCGTTTGAAAGACCACTTGCACGGTGACCATCTCATAAAGTAGTCATTGTTATGAGTAAGGATGTGACCAGCTGCGGTGTTACAGTAGTTTACAATCAGTTGTTATCATCATGTATATAAATGAACTTTTGTTTGTTCATATTACCTGCACATCGTTCACCTGATTATGATAAACTTTTATCAACATATTGCTCACACTTGCGCGATGGTAAATAATAAGTGCATATCGAGCCGCGCGCAATGTAGGGTTCCGTGGCCAAGATGTGGACTAAAGAAGAGTGGCTTTTGTTGTGTTGTCTGCTCATAACATCTGAAAACGAGCCCACGTAGGACGATGGTAACGGAAGGAGTTATAAAATTTAACTTCTCGAGTGAAGGTTGAACAGATATCATCTATTTATATACCACCACATGTAGAGGCAAGCGATTCTATTAAAGAGTGATAAACAGGGTCACGTATTCATTTGAATACTGCAGTATTGCCGTTACGGAAATAGTCTTCGTTAAAATCTCCAAGTAGTACCTACCTACAGACAACGGCCGCCCGCCGCCCGCTGCCCGCCGCCCGCCGCCTACTGCAATTCGTTATTCAAGCGTAAACATTATTATTAATTTAGGAATAATAATTACTAAGTATGTTATCATTTTATTTTTACATGGTCAACAATTTTTTTTACTTACTTAGTACTTTTTTTACTTTTCCAAGTGCCGTTTGTAACTTTGTCGACTATTACAGATCGCGCGGCGAGAGTTTGGCTTTGACCGTTATTGCGCAGAAATCAGAAATTGGGTATCAACGGGCAATTAGCGGGGTGCGGGGCGGGTGTGTAGGCGCACGCGGTGCTCTGATTGGCGCTCCAGTCGTTCCCTGCCTCTCGCATCGATATGACGTATCGCGCACTCCTGTTGTACAATCACGTTCACAAGTGAATTGCTATTTTCGTTAATTGTTTATTGTTGTCGATTGTTATTATTTGTTGAGTTTGTTTGTTTAAGTTTGTCAGTTAAGTTTTTTTTGTTACATATTAAAAAGTGATTTGAAAATGCGTAAAAAAAACATTGTTTTAAAAAGGCAAGCACGGAAAATGATATATGACGTGAATTGCTTTTTAAAGAAAGAAGCTGACGAATGTATTGATTCATTGAAGCAAATTCGAAGTCAGATTGAGGAAGTTGCTTCTTTACTCAGTCAGTCGGAGAATAACCAAACTATACAGACTATGCAGGTAATGAAAACGGAAACTGTTTCTAAATTAAATTGTGTAGTCAGTAAATTAGCTAAAATTCAAAAACGGACATCGGAGGCCACTAAGACTTCAATTGGCACCGTAAAAAATATCGCAAATCAAGCCAAGAGTTCCGATTTGCTAATTACTTTCAGAACACCTGGAAAAAAACGTCCCAGAGCTAAACCAGTTACGAATATTGATAATTTTGACCAAGGTGTTATAAAAAGATGTATACACAATTTTCACAAGACGAATAATGAACTTCCCACCATTGGGAAACTAAAAAAGAAACTTGAGGAAGATATAAACTTTAAAGGGTCAGAAACAAGTCTTCGTGTAATTGTAAAGGAGTTAGGATTTCGCTGGAAAAAAACAGAAAACAACCGTAAATTACTAATAGAAACATCGAATATCCGATTACAACGCATTGAATATTTAAAAAAAATAAGAAAATATCGACAAGAAGGAAGACCCATTGTTTACACAGATGAATCCTACGTAGATTCATCGCACTCAACAACCAAAGCCTGGAGCGATGGCCCTACGGAAGGACTAAAAAAACCCATTTCTAAAGGACAACGAGTCGTGATAGTCCACGCAGGATCTGAAGCTGCGTTTATACCAAATGCTTTATTAACTTTTAAAGCCGGCACCAAAACAGGGGACTATCACGACAACATGAATTACGAGAATTATGAAAAATGGCTTAGGACACAATTAATTCCCAACCTACCACCCAATTCTGTAGTGGTTGTCGACAACGCCTCATACCACAATAAACAATGGGATTTAGCACCGTCCTCCAATACCAAAAAAGCCGATATGCAGAATTGGCTAACTGATAAAGGCATACAATATGATTCAACAATGCTCAAGCCACAATTGTACAACTTGATAAAAGCTAATAAAGAAAGATTTAAAACTTTTTCAATAGATCAAATTTTAGCAGAAGCAAACCATAGCATATTGAGATTACCGCCTTACCATCCAGACCTCAACCCCATAGAAATGGCATGGGCTACTATTAAACAATATGTAGCTAGCAAAAATGTTAAATGGAATTTACAAGAATGTACCAAACTTATCAAAGAAAAAGTATCCTTAATGGGTGCCCAGGAATGGGAAAAAATATGTAAAAAGGTAAAAGATATAGAAGAAGAGTACGCCAAGAGTGACCATGTAGTTGATTTACTTACCGAGCAATTTATAATTCACGTCGATGATAGTTCCGAAGACGATGATTCTGATGATGGTTATGATGATGACAACTGCGACCGAGGAAGCCCTGAACCCGGACCCTCAACAAGCAAAAGACGTTGCACAATTTCGTGTCGCGGCAGCACCACTGGACCATGCGGTGATTTCATAGAAGGCGTTAAACCTTTAACTGATTCAGAATCTGAATAGCACTGCTGCTAAGACTTTTTTTTAATGTTAACTTTTGTATTTAAAAATTATTTTAAGTTTTCTTTTGTTTGTATGTACCAATTTTACATGTATCTTGGAATAAATAATTTTATTAAAAAACTATTATTTAGAATTTTCATCGCTGTCTCTGTAAACTTTAAAAGGAAATAAACATTTTATATAAGTAAAATAACTATCAATAGTTTTAATAAATGAAGAAGTTTATCTATTTCGTATTATTTTCTAGCATTATTACCACTGTAGATGAATTTTGACCCACTCAAATATCCAACCTGGTACATAAAAAAGGAAAAGTATTGTGTGCGTGACAGTACCCATGCGCAGTAATCCCCTCCACCCGAAGGTCAAAGCCAAACTCTCGCCGCGCGATCTGTACTCGTAAACTTGTAAAGCCTACTTAACTATGATAGTTGTCCTTTACACTTCAGTAAATATACTACTGCCGTGAATTTATTCTCATATACAAAAACTATCGCTTAGCAGGGGGTGGAAACACTTGACTCTAACAAAAATTAGCTCAATATTCACAAATGGACCCCTTAATCGAAAACTTGTTTTCACAAACCCGCGATATTTTTTAAAGACCCGGCGACGTACGTGTAGAAAAGATACGCTAAAAATTTGTTTTCAATTTTTTATTTTACCTCTTTGCCGGCGTAACTGGAGTGTATGTCCGTCCCAAATTACAGTAAAAGTGCCTGAGCCTGCGACCAGAGGGTCGGACATGGCAAGATTATAAGGGTTCCTTGTTGAATACGGAAAAACACCGCCACGTCAACCCTTACTCATCCCACGGCAGGGATACTGGTCTCTCTTCAACCGAGGGGGTTTAGACCATACTTCCACTACGCTGCTAAAATACGGAGTGGCGAAACATTAACATTGCATTGTTAATGTTGCACATGTTTTGTTTTATATGGTGAAGAAAAAAACATTTCGCCATTTGTTTACTTACTTGTGGACTCGGTTTCACTCAGTATTTTATTTTAATTACAATTGTCTTATTTTAGTATACTTACTACTTATTCAATTGAGTTTTACTGAATTAATAAAGTACACAAATAATACGCAATTAATAAACGTTAATAAAGTTAAAAATTAAAGGGGGTCCATCGTCATTGAGTCGGCTATATAGAGGCTTCCGTTTTTTCATCATTCCTTAAAAAATAATAATTCAAAAACGTAATGTTAAATATTGTACGATGATATGGAGCAAGGCAGACTCGCTCTTAACCGGTTTATTTAAAAAAAATCCATGATAGTTTTGTTTTAAGAATCCCAAGTAGGTTGACCTTGAGAAAAATGCGGTAATAAGTTTATTGCATAGCCTAAATGTTCGTGAAGAAAATCTGCCTGTATCAGCTTAATACGGGACAAACGGTTCAGACCATATCATATATCACACAGCATTGATATCGCGAGCCGATTGTGCCGCGTTAGTTTCGCGTCGGAATCAGGATTAAAAAAATACTCGGATTTTCGAAAGAACGGAAGAATGACGAAACAGATATACGATGCAAAAGTGGAAGGATGTAGGAGCCGAGAAAGACCGAGACTAACCTACCGTGACCAAATTGGTCGTGTTTTATCAGAAGGTGATGTCAGGAGCCCCAGGAACCGGCGAGCGTGCATGAAAAGATCTATGAATGTCACTGAAGCGAGTGAAGTGTGTAAGGACCGCGTCTTATGGCGCTCGGTTCTCTCTGCCTACCCCGCAAGGGACTTGGCGTGAGAATATACATATATACATACCTACTCGGATTTTCGAAGTATCTATGTTTCCCGTCTAAGAAGAATAAAAAAAAAATCTATTGAAATTTGAAAATCAAATGTTGCACATTTTTAAAAGAAAAACCTCATAGGTACCATAGGAAAAAAGTTTTACTTGAAAATCTCACAACATGTCAATTCAAAGTATCTATTACTATGAAACGGCATTTTCATACTTTAACCTCTATTACAAGCTCATTTACTGGCATGTATATTTTTGAACAGTGTCGACTTGTAAGGAATCGTTCTAAACATTTCAAACGGATCGGAGATGAGCCGACCCGCCGCCGCGCCGTGTTTCACGTCGCTGTAGTAACCTACTAGCACCCTCCACACAGCTCACTTTGTACCAGAACAACACTTATTACATGACAATTAAAACATATATTCATTTACATATTCCTCTGAAAGGTTTGCAAGGGTCGGTGTAAACCAAACTTTTAAGATTTTTATGGAAAATTCCCTTAGATTTACAAAATATATTTAAAGTTACGTTAAATATATTTTGTAGACGCAGTATAGATGTCTGTAATTCCCCAGCTCGCTTTTTTCCCCTGACTTGAATAAAGGAAATAGTTTACTCAATTTCATCAAGTCTGGGAACACACCCATATCTACACATATATTAAAAATATGTGACCAGTGTGGAGCTATTGCCTCGATAATACCATAAAAAAAATTTGACGAGCTCGGTGGCTCAGTCGTGAATGACGCGACTTTGACACCAACGCTTCGAGGGTTCGATTCCCACACAAGGTAAATATTTGTGTGCATGAACATGCCTGTTTGTCTTGGTCTGGATGATTTAAGAGAGGTAGGGCGCATCAAAGCAGCCCGTCTGGGGAAGTAACTCCACCTCACAGAAAACCGCAGCAGCGGCCACTGCAACTGCGGGCCTCCTGCCGGCGGCGTGCTTGCATTGCTACGTTACTGGTTGTACGGAGAGGACTCTAATGCTTCTATCTCCTCTGTTCTTCTTTTTTAACGTTATCCCGTTTCCAAATCCATTAGAACTGGCTCGCTCTGCTGCCGCCCGATCTCCACGACCCAGAGGGAAAGCCAGGCCTTTCTTAGATTAGGTCACACGTATTTCGAAATATAATTTCTTGAACGAAAGTTCCCTCGCAATGTTTTTCTTCACCGCCGAGCAAGTGATAATTACTACTTTACTTTACTTTACTTTTATTACTTAATACATAAAACTATAAACATAAATTTGGTGGTGCCTTTACCGGGATTCGAACTCTCGAGATTGCCTACATCGGCTTTCTTATCCGCTGGTCTATTACTGTTCTTCTGTCCCCTCTATTAGTAGGTACGAAAAAACCAAATCATCACTTTTCCGGCTTTACATTTGATACCAGGTCCTCGCCATGTCCATGTGTAGTAGTTACGATTAGGACGGATTGTCGGCGGTCAACGCGGTAGTCAGGAGTAAGTAGGAGTACATTCCTGCTCGGCGAGACTGAGCGCCGAGCGGTGTACAGCAGGGTGCGTGGTGTGCGAGCGGGCAGTGACGTCAGCGCGGTCCCGGCGGGCGCCGGCGCTTCCTGCGCCCGCAGCAGGTAACTCGCCCAAAAAACGGAAAACAACCGACAAATTTACGATCGACACGATCCCGGCCAAATTACGTTATCTGATCCCAAATGGATCGATAACGCTAATAGTGTCCCGGCAGCGCGCGCTCGCGGCGACGGGATCATTTAGACACACTTTTTGCGTCACTCTCGATGGCCATGGTTAGCGGGGCCGTGACTCACACTGCCGGAGATGGGTGCTATGTACGGAATGCGGTGCGATACTGTTTTACTGTCTCGTAATGGTTGTAATATCGCGCATAGTTCGAGTACTGGAACACGACATTTCATGAGCGGATGTGAAGACACCTTTTATACTAAAGCTTTTAGTACTTTTAATCTTTTGTACTAAAAGAACCTTCACAGTTTCAATTTGAATGCCCGTCCTTATGAATAATAATCGCTAACTGTCCGAGTTATAAAGGCCAATGTTAAAATGTCAATATGTCTGAGTTATGGACATTTGTAGTGACCCACCCTTATTACTTAGATATTATTTAATAGCAGTGGTCGCCGAGTGGTAAAAATCGAGCACATTTTTTTTTTATTTATCTCCAAATTTACTTCGGATCATATATATATACGTATATAGGTACATATTTTTTTCTTTCTCTATATGAACTTTTAGTATGCAATGTATTTTAATCTTCCACCACCAGCGGCCGAAGCACATAAAGCAGGATAGGTTAGATTGCGTGTAAATTTGACTCAGCAGCCCTATCACAATACAATTTGAGCTTTGCTTTGTTGACTCAGATGAGTCTTTTCATAGATAACTGTGAACATGCAAAAAAAGACATACGTGTCAAATATATAACTTAGTCTTTTTTGAAGTCGGTTTTAATAATAAAGTCTATTCGCCCAATTAACAACCAACAGTACCTATCCATGTTTAACTGTTACGCCCACAAAGACATTCACGTGGTTGTCTGGTTTAATTATTTTTTTTTATTAATTACGTGTACAATATGGGTATCAGGTCATAAACTTACTATTTAATGTCCATGTAACTGAAAGAGCTCAAGGCCATTCGACACTCAGTTCAAGTGCTCATTTTTTTTGTGAAGACGAAACAACTCGGCGCCTCGCCCGTCGTCTGGTAGCATTATTGAAATCATCTCCGTGTTTACATGTCCGTCAGATATTGATAGGAGCGCTCCCGCCGCGTATAAAAAGCGGGCTCTAATAATAACATAACCACGGGCGGGGCGTGCCGGCCCGCCTCTTCACGCCCGCAGGATTACCGCCCGTTTTTTGTTCTCCTTAATCACCGCCTGGGATATGAATTGGTTTGAAAATGGGTACATTATAACTATTACTTGGCCCGCTCTGACATAAAACATTCCTTTAATTACTTTATGGCCCGAGGGTGTACTCCGAAATGAGTTATTGTTATGTGTTTGTTATTTGTTACTTGTTTTACAATGGCAATACACATTTGTGTAGTATTGAATCAAATGCTTTATTATAATCGGCAAGTTAGTATTGTTTGTTATAATCGTCCTACTTTTCCATTGCTTGTTTTATAATTTATATTTAATGTATCGTTATGTAGGTTTTAGAAACAATTAATTTCTAAAACGTACTCGTTCATCGGATGTATTTCATTCAATATTTCGTTTACTATTTGGAGTAAAACTGAAAATATTTTAGAGATGTAAGTACCTACTCAGGATTCTAGAGCGCCAGCTTCTTAATTCAGTCTTGTCTCCTTTTCTAGAAATAATAAAATGGTAGTGTCTTATCAGGTATATCACATGTAAATTCCTTGCAGAAAAAATATTTGAAGATACCTATTTTTAAGAGGACACACTTTGTTTCCTTTCATTGACAAACCCACTGTTCATATTATCTTCTTGGGATGCTTTGTGATAGTTCTGCCATAGAATCGCATTTACTTCTCGGGGGGTTGCTGGAGGTCCAGGCTACTACTTATATCAACTTCGTGTTCACGTTATAATAGTTTTCTTCATAGTTCTTTAATTTTCTATATTACTCTCGGACAATTTAAATTGTTAATTTTTTATTGATGTTAGTGATCCTGATAAGTATCTATTTAAGTAAATCATACTAGGTATGTCATTGTTACTATGTTTCAATCCTTTTCTTTTCGTTCTATATATATCTATCTATAACTTCACGCCAAATCCCTTGCGGGGTTGGCAGAGAGAGCCGAGCGCCACGTGACTCGATCCTTACATAACTCACTCGCTTCTTTAACATTCATTGATCTTCTCATGCACGCTCGCCGGTTTCTAGGGCTCCTGACATCACCTTCTGATAGAACACGACCAATTTGATCATGGTAGGTAAGTCTTGGCCTTCCCCGGCTCCTACATCCTTCCACTTTTGCATTGTATATCTTCTTCGTCATTCTTTCATCCTGCATTCTTTCTACATGTCCGAACCAACGGAGCATGCCTTTTCTTATTTTAACACCGACACTCTCTTTCAGACCAACTCTGTTTCTTACATCGTCATTGCGAATACGGCCTACAAGCTTTACGCCACAAATTTTGCGCAGCGCTCGCATTCTACTTTCATGCTCTTTCTGCCATACCTAGCTCTCGCTTCCGTAAGTTAGCGTTGGGACCAACACTGCACTGTGTATAGCGAGTTGTGCCTTCTGGTTCAGGTTTTTACTGCGGTGTACCTTCCATCCCTGCTGAAAGCGCATCCAAGATATACAAACTCATCCACTTGTTCCAACACTTCATCATCAACCGTAATCCTTACATTAGTTCTGGATTCTTCTCTTTCAAATACCATTATCTTTGTTTTCTTCGCATTCAGTAGTAAGCCTTTCTCCAAACATTCGTCTTTCATCGTTGTGACCAGTGTTTGCAGTTCAGATGGTGTATTTGCTAATAGCACGGCATCGTCTGCAAACAGCAGGCAGTTCACCACTAGGTCACCCATGCGCAATCCTACATTCGTTGACCTTATTTCCTTTGCTTTTCCTTATTCGCCCTACTCTTGTAACATATTCTAGCCTTGTTTTCATTGGTCCTTCTTCCTTCCTATTGACTAAAGTCAGCTCTTCTTCTCCGCTTTTGCCACTCGAGATGACGTAGTTGATATGAGAGTTGTACAGTTTCGACGTCCATTTGCGCGCTTTTCAAGTTCTATAAGACCACCATCAACCATGTGACGAGGAGTCTTCCACAGCCATGCTTCGTCATTCGTCTATATCTCTCGTAGATCAGCAGGCAGTCTGAGCACTTGGTGATATCAGTACAACAGCTACTTGTTTAGCTTCCCTTCGATGAGAGCGATTTTGTTACAAGCTCGCACGTGTTCATTGTGTATCCTCTCCGAGCTGGAGACACTGGCTGACCGAGGACATTTTATTGTTTTTAAATTCTCTACTATTTCTTCCTGTATCTTTAAATACCGGTACAGCGGCTGCATGGTATTACCAGTTGGTTTGTGTTCTTTAGTGCTATATAAAGAACGGTCTTTGGCAAGTATCAAAACTCTGTGTGTTTATGGTAACGTCTTGTAATTAATTGTATTACATACATTTCTGCGTGCGAGTGAGGTCACCAGTAAGTCGCTGTGTTAGCAGCAGAAGTGACATCGCGCGAGTGAGTTTAAATATGTTACAAATATTCATAGGCTACGGTAACCGCTTTCAGGTATACCGTATGCTTGTAAGCCTTTTTTATACCATTAAGGTGGCAATCAAGCATACGGTCTGCCTGATTTACCATCAGGTCACCGTGCCGTGCTCATGCGTTGCCGACGCTGTATTCCGACGTTGTATAAAAATACCTGTATAACATTTTTCACTATTTTCTGTCATTTTATTTTATTTTTATTTTTTTATTTTATTTTAATACAAAATCCACAGCCCTTAGATAGGTTCATAATGACAATACTTGTATTCCAAACATACGGCCAATAACGGATTTACATTTTATAGTTAACAGATTACAAGCCAAAGAGCAAACAACTAGGCAAACTATTAAAATAGAAAAATAGTGCGAAATTTCTAACTATTTGTAGAATGAATAGTTTTACAAGAAAAAATGTTTAAGTATCAAAGTACTCCCTCAGTTGTGTCTGGTGTGTGTGTGTGTATATGAGCGAATGCATTTGCGTGTGTGTGTGCCTGCATGCGTGTGCAAGCGTATGTGTATGCTGGTTAGTGTGAATTACATGTATACCTATGTGTCTATGTGTGTACCTATGTGTGTGGCTACGTTAACACTTAAACCATTTCTCTTTGTCTGTTGAAATCACTCATAGCAATTACGTTTTTAGGAGCGACTTTTATTGCCATAATTAGTTCTTCATAGAAGCCATATTTTCCCTCGTCTATTATTAGTTCCTGTGGTGGTGGTTCAGAAATTTGGATAAGTGACCGATTTCCTTGAATCCAGGTACACAATGGTCAGTTCAATTGTATATCCTAATTCCATTATACCACTTCTGCCACTTATCATTATTATCTCTTCCTGTGAACATCGTTTGTCCTACTATAACCCATTTTATGACATCTAAAGCTTGCTCCAAATTATTTGTCGATCGTGAGTTTTAAATATTCTCACTTTTATTGTCATTACATAAACTTTCACGGTGTTACATGTATCAGGGCTATCACGTCTATGGAGGAGGTCGACTTGAATCCCCACTGTGGTGCGTTTAACTATATTTTTCGGGCTGAATAATTAGAGGGCGCTCTGTTACAATTTCTAGTTTTTAACTAAACATATTCGCTGCAGAAATTTGTACAAAGTGCGCAAGCGCAGGAAAATATTCTTGTTCCCTGGGTGTGTTCACTCTTTGTAAGATCGCACTAGTCGAACGGGCGGTCGTTTGGTAGAGATCGGCAGCTAGACCAGTAAAATAACTTTATAAATTCGCGGGTGACTCTAAATACAAGGATTAAGAACACACTGGTGTTTTGCTAATTTCCAATTACACTACACGTTGAGGTTCTGTGTCACGCCGTGTGCTCACAGTCCCGGGCGGACAGCCCACAGCCCCGGGCGAACAGCCCACAGCCCCGGGCGGGCTGCCCGCAGCGTTCGGCAGTAGATACTAACGCGCATTCGTACAACTATTAACCAAACGTTATCATACAATGTTTGGAGATATAAATTATGTCTGATATGAATACAATCATACGTGCGGCATAAGGCTGATCATTGGCAGATATTGCTTATGCAACTAATTTTTCTCTACCTACGCCGCAAGGGCATCCGAGTGAAGTTGTAGAACTAATTTATTTGCTACTATAGTCCTTGCAGTTCGTTTTTATCCTTGATGCTGAAGCAGCAGCTCCTCAGTAGCTTACTCGCTCGCACACTCCAGGGAATTATTAGGTACTGCAATACCCTTTAAGGTAGAAAAACTGTATCCACAGTTGATCTTGCCATTAGCAGATATCGTGAATAGATTCAGACGTTATTTCGCGAAAGTCAAATTTACAGGCAATTTCTGAATTATTTTGTGTATCTGTAGGACACAAAGTAGTTTCCATCAATTTGCCATTACTACACAGAGCCGCGCCCTTCCTCTCTTCCGTAAGAGCATTTGCTGATCAGCATCAGGCCCGGCTGGGTCTTACTCGCGAGGCAATGGTGAGCCGATTACACCTCAATCACCGCTCATTATGTATGGTTGACGTCCACGGCCGGCTCATGGGTTTAGGGGCGACGAGGAGACGAGGTGAGGTGCTATACGGTCCACGGAGCGAGACACACGCGGGCGGGCGGCGGGCGGCGGGCGACAACGGAGACATTTCGCACTTAGAGGACAAACGGGGACTGAACAGTTTTGATCATATTTGGTTTGGATTATCCAAAAAAGACATTCTTATAACATTATTGGATCACATTGCTTATAACTATGACGATCGATTCGAATTGCCATAAGATATACGATGAAACCCAATGGGGATATCAGCTAGGCTCAATACTATCGTTGAAAGTTATTCAATCAAGATCTATTTAAAGTTAACGTATACATGTCATATTTTTAACCGCATCCTAACTATTTTAAGTAGAAAGAAATCAATATTAGTGAAATACCATCAAATGAAAATAAAATGAACCTTTACAAAATCTTATTATTTTCTCGTTTTAATAACTTAAAATTGCGTATACCTTTAGTCATCCTGTGGAGTGAACGAGAAACTGTCATTATTGTTTCACATTTGCATGCGGTTGAACATGCGAAACCTAACTTCTGTATCAGAGAACTAAATCAAATACAAAATAACCCATAAGACGTTCTATTCTAGTCATGGCCGAAGAAAAATATGGATAAAATGTTATGTAACTGATACGGGTGAGCCCGCGCGACATGTGTATACATCTTTATGACCTCCAAGATTATATCAAAAGATGGTGCTTTTATCATTTATGTTTTCATCACATTAGCAGTGTTTTTCTTAATGCAAGTTTCGTTCCCACTGGACACGATTACAAATGATATTTAATGTGGCTGATCATAGTTCAAGGTGCATAAAATGAGTGGGTGCGATAGCACTTTTGATCATCACACTGTCAGCAGTGAAACTTGTCGACAGTTCGGCAATGCTAATATAAGTTTCAGTTCAAACAACGTTTGAATAACATCGCACCGGTGCGGACGTGTACATACGATACAATTCAAATCAGTAGAAAGTATATCGCACGCATCGCGTTGCATCATGACTAAGTGGAAAATATAAATAGAGTACGTCGGTGCAGTCAGACCACTCCCGAGGGCGGCACTTGAACCGCTATAACGTGTTCTGCTCGTTGTCGAGAGACTCCATTTACATACACAGCTATTGCCGTTCTGCTCGCACATATTTAATTGCAAAAAAAAAGAATATGTCAGAATACTTATAAAGTTCTTCCGGTTTATCGAAACAGAAAACGTAACATTACTCCGATAAATAAATCACTGAGAATTCTCATTTTATGGTATGTGCGTTTAATGAAAATCATAGAGAAATTGTTCTGTGTGTAAACTGTATATTATACGACATGAGGCTCGGCGGTGTGCTGGAGCTTTGAGAAGCAAGCGCATTTACCTAATATTAAAGAACTATAAATATTACAGGAGGTGACAGTTATCACGTGTGCATAATATTACTTCGATACTTTCGAGCCGGAGTTGTTTTGTCGAGCGCGAGTGCTTCGATATTGAATCTCCAGTTTGCCATTGCACGCCCGGGCTACCCTGTTTCTGAAATGTTAATCACGTCACTTCGTACTGCAATTTACTTTGAACATTTTATATTATTTTCTGTTAAACTTCAAGGCGAACGAGGCCTATAGTATCGCCGCCATTACGCACATATTCGACAGCCAATAAATATTCATGTAGATGTGAATGACATTTAAACATTACGATCTTTATAAATTATTGTTAAAATCGATTACATCGGACAACAAGTCGCGTATGTAAAAATATTTATAATTGTGAAGCGGAATTTGAGAACTAATGACTCTCTATTCAAGTTTAATGGCTCGATAATATTATTACATTTAGATAAATGCGCGCGGACAGATCGATCAGATAGCGTCATTGACAGTGGCTAAAAGGCGAACACGGCACAGTTATTAATCTATTCAATTATAAAAGAATATAATGGTCCGTCCGCGGCGGATGGCGCGGCGACTGGTGCTGCTGCCATGTGTTTGTTCGCCATCGAGGACACTCCCCGCTGCCGCGCGCCGCCCGCGCCGCCCGCGCCGGCCGCGCCGCCGCGTCAAGTATCATGTCACTCGGAGCAGCGTCGACGGTAAAAAAGCGTGGCGCCTGCGCATTAGGAGCTCGGTTATTTATAGTGGGATTATTTTGTGTTTGGGTCCTGCGTCCGTCTCGCTCCCTCGCGGGCGTCGGGAGCAGGGCGTCTCTGTCGGCGTGACAATTAGGCGGCGCGCCTGTCACCGGGGGCTCAATAACTCTGTTTGTGTTACAATACTTCACTTTTTGCGGCGCCGTCGCCTGACTTTTGCGCAATATGACGCGCGACTCGTGCTATTCGTATCTTATCTAGTTTATATTTGTTTTAAAATACCAGGGAGCATAGAGTTTTATTACGTCAAAGTCAATGCTCAAAGGACTGCGTCTGGGTTGTAGAAAAATAGTTTAATATAATAACATTTTACAACGTAGGCAATCTTATTCACGCACATCGCCGGACATAGTTCAATATTATCCAATTAAAACGAAAAGATCAGCCACAAGCAAAGGCTTGTCAAAACTAACATCACTGTGGGAAAGAGACAATTATTATTGTTACGTATTCTGAGAGACTTGAACTGTACGAAACGTTAATTATTTACTGTAACTGAATGATTTATTTGAAAGAGAGACAACTAGAACGAACACTAGGATTATGAGTTGAGAATGTAGTGTTGGAGCAAGTGGATGAGATTGCATGTCTTGGAAGAGCTTTTAACAACAATGTAAGGTAACACCACTGATATGGAAAATTGAGTGAGTGGCAGGGAACAACGTGAATGGAGCGTCGGGAAATCTAAGTTAGAGGGCACAGCTCGCTGTACACAACACGGTGATGATCCCAACGCTAACTTATGTAAGTGAGAGCTGGGTATGGCAGATGAAAGTAGAATAAATGCGGTCGAGATGAGAGCATTGTGCAAAACTTGTGGCATAACGCTTGTTGACCGTTGTTGTTGCTTGTTTGTAATAATGTCGTAAGAGAGAGTTGGACTGAAAGAGGCTGTTGGTATTGAGATAAAAAACGGATGCTCCGTTCGTTCGGACACGTAGAAAGAATGCAGGATGAAAGAATGACTAAACAGATATACCTACAATGCAAAAGCGGAAGGATTTAGGAGCCGAGGAATACCATGACTAACTTATCATAACCAAATTTGTCGTGTTTTATCAGAAGGTGACGCCAGGAACCGTAAGAACCGAGCGTGCTTGAAAAGAGCTATGACTATTAAAGAAGCGAGTGAAGTGTGTAAGGTCCGCGTCTTATGGCGCTCGGATCTTTTTGCCCACCCCGCAAGGGACCTGGAGTGAAGATATACATACAAACATATACGAAAAGAAAGAAAGCAATCAGCAGCTTGTCGGCACTTCCACGTGTACGTACCGTGACACCGTACAGCGAGGTACAGAGCTACGGCGTGGTGCGACATCGACAAGCTGCTCGACTCGACTCCTGCACCACACATATTGGAAGTGTTATACTCTCTGGTAGTTTCATCCATGAACCGACTCGGAGCAAGGAGTGGAATACCTAAATGCTGGCAAAACTGCTGCTCTAACAGAATGGTTATCTATATATATAAAAGGAGAAGCTGACATATCAACGCAGGGCCTAAACTATAAGGGTTAGAAACTTGAAATTTTGCACAGGGGTTCCTTTTATAACGTAGGGGAGTACTAAGAAAGGATTTTTGGAAATTCATCCCCTAAGGGGGTAAAACGGGGGTGCAAATTTAGTATGAATCGAATAGAAGTATTTTTTGAAGTTAGTAACTTTAAACTTTGTACAGATACTCTCTATTAGAATTTAAATAAATGGTTTCTGCGTTTTCAAAAATTTCACCCCTTAGAGTGTGTAATGGGAGTCAAAATTATTTCTCGATCTAAAGTTGAACTGTTTAAGAAATTGATTTTTTTAAAGTGAGCTACTTTAGACGTTGTAAATATACTTTCAATCGAGACGTCAAAAAAAGTGGCTTCAGCGTTTTTCAAAATTCCATCCTTAGGTAACTGAATATGAGGTTAACGCTTTGTATGGAATAGAAGTATTTTTTGAAGTTAGTAACTTGAAACTTTGTACAGATACTCTCTATTAGAATTTAAATAAATGGTTTCTGCGTTTTCAAAAATTTCACCCCTTAAAGTGTGTAATGGGAGTCAAAATTATTTCTTGATCTAAAGTTGAACTGTTTAAGATATTGATTTTTTTAAAGTGAGCTACTTTAGACTTTGTAAATATACTTTCAATCAAGACGTCAAAAAGTGATTTCAGCGTTTTTCAAAATTCTACCCTTAGAGGGCTGAAAAGGGGGTTGACACTTTGTATGGAGTAGAAATTGCTTTTGAAGTTAGTGGCTTAATACAGTTATGTGTTTAAAATAGGCAATGTTGTGTATTTAACAAAGAGGTGCTTTGAGTGTATTCAGTCAATATCAAATAGTTGATGAAAACCGAACAAATCTTCATTACTACACAAATACGAATATTTGCTACTTTGACTAACTATATAATG
The DNA here is from genome assembly GCA_947507595.1 of Pyralis farinalis. NCBI lineage: Eukaryota > Metazoa > Arthropoda > Insecta > Lepidoptera > Pyralidae > Pyralis > Pyralis farinalis. The sequence continues at coordinate 40,939,754 of OX382261.1, read as the reverse complement.
CTGACTGTACCAAAAAATAAGAAGTAAAATAAAAATAAGTAAAACTGTCGAAATTCCAAAAACTACGCGTGCGAAGCCGCGGGTATAAGCTAGTATAATATACTTGTATATACTCGTAGGATAATTAAATACAATCCTTTAATGTGCTCGGTGGAGCGTATACAATCACTTATGAATTCACCGCGAATCATGATCAGCGGCCGTCGATACGGCCACGGACGTGTATGACTGATGTCATGTAACGTATATTATACGCCGCTTTGTCGACTGAAACAACTGGAGGCTTTGGCTGTCAGCCTTAACATACATTGGGTGACGTTTGATAGATCCGGCACCGATTCATTGTTTAGTTTGCTAATCTTCTATGGAAGCTGATTTAATGCAATGGTGACAGACCCAGGGTTTACGAGTAGCTAGCTTCGAGTCAAAATGTCACATAAAAGCCGTTGTCCAGATCGCATCGACACCAATACTGTTGATCCGCAAGGATCTCCAGATCATCCTTTCGCCGCATATTAATGATTACAAAAGTAATTATCCGATGATGATCGATTCCGTTTCAGAAGAGCCGGGAACGACCTGTGTTTGAAATAGCACTCTACCGGGAGGATCCGACTGGGGGACGACCGATCTCGTCCGATTAAAGGCAAATCTGAGCATTCATTGCTAAGAAAATGTTAAAATTCAGGATTAAAACCGTTTATATCGGTGTCGGCGCGCGGCGACAGTGCGGTGTCGTACACGTGTATTGTTGTAGTGACAGGCGGCGAGCCGTCGTCGTCGCCGTCGCCCGCCGCCCGCCGCTCGCTATGTTAACAACCTGTCCGCGGGCGGCGGGCGGCGCGGGGAGGGGACCGTCATCAAACACACTCTTTACGTCGTCAGACTAATTTTAGCTCGCCAACACACCACTTGACCTTGGGAGATAACGACGCAAACACACATGAACACGCTCGGAACATTTGCTTAGCTACAGGAAGCTGAATGTTAAATGCCTAAAATTCATAACGGTGAAGGAATGATTGTACTAGTGTCCGCCGTCACTGGACGCCGCACGATGCTGGTGTTCTGGAGACGGAAGCACGCACACTAATACAGATCGAATTATTTATACATGTATTTTTATAAGAGCTCAGCTTCGTCTAGGCTCGTAGTGGTAAACGGTCCCGGAGACGGCCGACGAGCTGACTCGGTAGTGTCGCAGTCCCTTGAAGTGCCCGTTGATGTCTTTTGTAAGCGCGCTGTTTGTTACGAACTTCGCATTTCGTTTGAAGCTCAAGTGTCTTGTAAGTAATGGGGGTTAAAATATGAAAATGCCGTTTTATAGTAATATATACTTTCAATTGAAATTAAACCTTCATAACGATTCAAACTTTTTTCACATGATACCTATGAAGTTTTTCTTTTTAAAAATATATGACATTTCATTTTCGAATTTCAATAGTTTTTGTTATTCAATTTAGACGGGAAAGAAGGATACTTCGAAAATCCGCGTAATTTTTGAATACGAGTTCCGACGCGGAACTAACGCGGCAGAAACGACTCGCAATATCAATGCTGTGTGTGGAGAGGAGAGTGCTAATGAACGCTCCGTGCGATTTTGGTTTAAACTCTTTCGTAATGGAAAGTTCGACTTGAAGAACGAACCACGTGGAAGAACTAGCAGTACACTTGGAGCCCTTCAACGTTCTCCGCAACATATTAAACCAGTGATTTCTAATTAGCTTCTCCTGCAGCGCTTCAAGAGAAGACTAACACTCTCTAGCGATATACATACAATGTAACTGTTGGGGTTACCCAAACGTTAAGCTGATGCTAAATGCTAAAGCTGAAGGGTATGCTAGATAGGAATGGTGACTCCAGGAGAGGAGAGCTAATAACCAAATCCATTAATTACAATATAATTGGATACCTATTGCTTCGCAAGCGTTATTAATAAATTGTGTTGATGTAGGTATAATATGTGAGAGGTAACTCGTACAGTAACACTCGTAACACGGCCGGCGTTACTCGTTGTCGGCGGTGAATTATTTGCTCGTCTTACTATAAAAATGTACCTAAGACAAACGTTATCTCTCTCACATTACCCGTGTGCTGCATAAAACTAGCCCAAAGTCCACACAGCCGTAGACCCATAGACATGTCCAAAAGACCAAATAAATACTTAAAGCATATATAAAGTAGTTACGGACTGTTCGATACGCATTCTAATATTGAACTCTTCAAAATGATGGAGAAGGCTTAAAATTAAATTAAAAAGAATTACATGCAATTGGATCTAACCTGCTTTGTGCGCTCTTACCAACCAATAAGTTCGTGTGAACTAGCGCCGGCCGGCACCCACCAACTACGGTTACAAGACGCAACATGGCGTCGCTGCTAAAAAAATTAATATGTGGGATAAATTGTAAACGATTGTTTTGGTACGCTGTACTTCCATATCAAGCTACAAAAAACTATTTCATGAACACATATTGTTCATGAAATTCTTTTTTGTAGCTTGTTATTTTAACGACTAACATGTACAGCTCCCGAGGATGTCTCGTGGAGAGGCGAAACACGTGTCACAGGGTCGACCGTGGCAGTCGTAACAGCGACGGCATGTTGCATCTACTGACGGTAGGGGGTGGGTACCTACCTACCGGCCGGCGCTAACATGAACTAATTGGTGGCGGAAACACACAAAGCGGGTTAACTTACACGAGTGTTTTTTTGCTTAGCTCGTGTAATGGGATATAGTTAGAACAGGAAGAGGCGAGAAAATTATTCATTACGAATTGTCTGGTCCGGTTTCTCTAATGATCGAGAATGTAAATACAGAAAAAAAAATCGGCCAAGTGCGAGTCGGACTCGCACATGAAGGGTTCCGTACCATTATCGATAAAAACGGCAAAAAAATCACGTTTGTTGTATGGGAGCCCCCTTAAATATTTATTTTATTCTATTTTTTAGTATTTGTTGTTATAGTGGCAATAGAAATACATCATCTGTGAAAATTTTAACTGTCTAACTATCACGGTTCATGAGATACAGCCTGGTGACAGACGGACGGACGGACGGACAGCGGAGCCTCAGTAATAGGGTTCCGTTTTACCCTTTGGGTACGGAACCCTAAAAAGCTCTAGAGTACTATAGTGCACGAGAAGAGCAATGAATGTTAAAGAAGCGAGTGAAGTGTTGAGGATTGTGTCATGTGGCGTCCGGGTCCCTCTGCCTACCCCGCAAGGGATACTTGAAGTTAGAGACTGATAGAATAAATTCGGGTGTTATTTTACGAAAGTTAAACTGTATGGTGTTTTTATTGTTTTTGTTGATGGTATCAAACTCTATATGATTATAACGAAATGACAAATATAAATCAACGAACAATAAGATTCGGCGAGCTAAGGAGTTCAACAACATTTATTGATCAATTTTGTTTTATTAATTTTGCTGTAAATACGTAACTAAAACAAAATTACATTGCACGGTGTAAATATAGATGCTTTGTTTGTAAAGACATAATTCAATTCATAATTTTCAATAATTAAGGTGCTCGCCCCGCAGTCCGCGCCTTCCCGCCATCCTGAGCGAGTGTGACATCATTGTATTCACTGTTCCGCGTACAGCGACAGTTAGGTGTTACTCCGTTAATAATTGCTGGTTGATATTTATGGCTGACGTCCTCGTCGGTGAAGAATGCACTAATAATGTAAACAGACAGACACAGGACGGCACGCGGCCGCTACATTATCGAGTGAATGTAACCAATAGTAACGGTTAACAGAAGGCCGGCTGCTCGACGTCGTGCGGAGGCGGGCGACAAACAGCGGTAACAAATGTTACGCGAGTAATTGGTTCGTGCTTCAATGTAGAGCCCAAGTCAACCTCAAGTATACGTGATGCACCCTGACTAAAGAGGCTCTACAGATACTGCAAATAAAGTAAGTCACAGCTACATTTTATAAGCAGCCTGCTCGAAGAATTATGTTTAACAACATTCGTTGTTTGTTACTAATAAACTCCTGTGAGTTGCAGTGCTAGCGGCGGGGGTGAGTAGGTATATAATAACGTGAATGTTCTCACATGAGACACAAGAATGTGTATATTTGCCACATGACACGACGTTAAAAAATCACTCTAGCTCACTGTTGTCTGTCTGCGGGCGCTCTAGTGGACTGCCTTCATGACTTCTGTTCAGAGCAACTACATTTTTTTATATGGGGGGGGGGAATGTGACGGGATTGTTTGGTGACGTTTAATTCAACAGAACCTGGAAAACTAACAGCATTGTTATGGGTTCTTTTGACATTTTCAGTCTTAGAGTCCAACATTACACGAGGGTCGCGCGGCGGCGGCGGCGGCGGTGCGGGTGGAGGGGGTGTACATTAAGGCTGCAGTTCGGCCAGTCGTAAGTGATATGTGAGTACGCAGGGCGCCGGCGCTACCCGCGTCTTAGGACCGCGACACAACGAGCTCGCGGACCAGACCTTTCTTAGATTAACTCACACGTCTTTCGAAATACAGTCTCTTGGACTTCCTCATGATGTTTTCCTTCACCGCTGAGTATGTGATAATCACGAATATGTGCTTACATAAGTTCAAAAACACTAGTGGCACACACCGACACCGGGACTAGAAACCGAAACCGGTCGATCAATGGGCAGGCTCGTTGTTCACCAGATTGTCGCCGTTCGACAGAACCTAATGTACTAGTTACTGATATCGATCGTAGAGCTGTCGACGCAGTCGCCCTTTTGTCGTAGCGGCCAACATAAAGTACAGAGTTGACTATCGGCGCGTTACACACTGCAGCTTAGTACGAGTAGTATAGCGGGCGGTGTGCCGCGGCCCCGCCGGCCCCACGCTAATCTGTCGGCGTCCTCTGAGGCGCCGCCCGAAAGCCTTTCCGTGTTCACCGCGCCCCGCGCCCCGCGCCCCCCGCGCTGCGACGCAATTAAATCGATCCGCTGATGAATAACTCCGGGCCGCGCTGTCGCACTCGCCGTCCACGCCACGTATTCAAAACCTTTATTTAGTACCTGATCTATCATCAATCTTGAAACATATTTAAACGTTTCCGCGTACAAAGGCGAAAATATGTCTCTCTGAATTTTCATTACTTTGAACTGATTTGGCAAAGAGGTCACAATAGAAAGCAATAATGCGGATCAGTTAATATCTGGTGACGATCGCCGCAGCCAGAATTTGGACATCGTTAACAATAATTCGATTTGTTCAGAATCAACAATCAATCAGTTAAATAAAGATGAATTTATACGTCGTTGTATAGATCAAAAACATCAACGAAATGGTTAATCTGTGTGATGTAAACTTGATATGCTCACGCATAGAATGCCGAGGAACCGAGGAAATATTCGTCTTCGTCTGGTCGCCGTAATAATATAAGTATATTTCTTACCTCCCGAAGCGAAAACTCTGATGTCGTATGACATCAGATTTTTCGCTTCGGAAGGAAAAAATAATGTTACTGAACACATTTTCAAAAATCATTAATCATCCCTATAGCTTAAGTTAATGTGCTTGTGACGGAATTTATCGGCACAGATTTTGTGTCAATTTTGGTCATTTTATCCCAGGTTTGGATTGGTTTTGGATAAAGATGCAGACAAATACGATGATGTAACATAGTCTCTATAAATTACCCAAAAACTTTTAGAAACAAATTTAATAATTGTATTATGCGGTCCAAAAAATACGGAACCATCGGTTCGTGGATCGACCTCGCATTTCACCGAGCTTGTTTAAAGGCCGCGATCATTATGTAAAGTTACTTAACATAAAATCATGTACATGACAAAGGTGAAAGATTAGAATATTGTAGGTATTTGAAACTATTTTCTATATATTCTCGACATAGATAGACAGTGGAGTGTTACTTCTTGAAACGTGTCATTGTCGTCCAGCGCGCCTGTCTGCTGCAAGTCGTGCGCGGTCTCGACGGCTAGCTCTCGACAGTTTGTCTCTACGGGTCCCGTGCAACAAACTTCAACCCGAGTGTTAAATTAATTTCATTTAAAATTGTACAAGAAATCAGGAGAGGTAGTTTGGTAGCCGTTTTTTTTTATTTTGCACATCGCCTTAAGGTTCAATGTCCGGTCATTTCGCATTCGCATTCATCCATTAGGCAATGACAGGCTCTCGAAGCGTATTACCGACTCGCAGGCGAGCGGACGGCGGCCGGTGCACGGACATCCCCGCGAAAGCTGTTAAACCTTCGAAGAGCTATACAGTGGAGTCCATTTGTCAAGGTGTCGCCGGCGGCCGTCGCCCGTCAGCGCGCTGGCCGGCCGCCGGCGCCCTCCACTAATTGCCGCGGCCCTCGACCTGTCACATTTTTTCTCGTCCCCGACACACACCGGGAATGCTTTTATTCCGGCGACGGCGGCCCTGTTAATGTGTTAATCCACTCCGATCGGCTTGTTTTTCTGTTATTAATAGCCAACAAACAAAGGTGCGTCGTCTCGTTCGCTCCCGCGGAGCGCCGCGCGGCCCCGAGCGGGCGGGCAGCGGGCGCTCGGCTACGTCGGGCGGTTCTTAATGCTTCCAGTGCGTGCTCATATTTGAATTATTAATAAGCGGTAGTGTCGTGGCGGTAGCCGCGATCGTAATCGCACGTTAATGAGCCGCACTGCGTCGCACCGCGCCGCATCGCGCCGCGCCGCGCCCCCGTCCGTCGCGCTATCGGGCGGTGCATCTCCGGTATTCCAGAGACATTTGTAGGTGTCACTGCGGAGGAGTGGCAGATCACAATTCACAACTTGTTCCAAAATAGTGACAAATAGCATTGACGCGAAACAATATCTTTCAAACATCGTTAGTGAATTACACAATCTTGGGGCATTCCAATGTAACTGTACAATATGTTGTTCAAATGTATGGCCTCCTGAACAGTCGGACAAGAGTGAGTCTGACTCACGTACCGAGGGAACCGTATTCAAAGATGAAAAGTCTCTGTTAGTCCTCGCTGGCACTTAGATACGTCGTACTATGTTTTAAAGAAAAGATAAAAGATAAAAATTCTTTATTTGCCATCGGGCTCTCGCGGACACTCAGACAGGTTTTACATTTTTACAAATATAATATTATTGTATCTTATCAAATTCTCTTTTTTCTTTTTTTAATCTACTAGCATTTCGGAAATGACCATTGGCGAAGAAAAAATACCGAAAGAAACTTGTCAATATAGATCACTTTTAAAATTGCCAATTAGATATTACAAAAAAAATCACATAAGCATATTGGTACAATAATGATATCAAATGGTAAAATAAAAGATTATTAAGGACAGATAGTCTGTGCTGAATTATTTCCAGATATCTTCGTCAGTCACATATTCATCATATAGAATTGATGGATATGTAACTGACAAAGATAAGCCAGAAAGTATTTTTAATGTGCTTTTTGAATAAATTGTCAGGAACGGACAGAACTGTTTCAGGCAACTTATTATAAAACTAGCTGTGCCGTGTGTTATTTTGCTGTGCTGTGTGTTATTTTTTATTATTTATTTATATTAATAAAAATAAAAATAAAATCTAAAATAAAAATAGCCTAAGTTACTCCTTATTACATCAGCTATCTGCCAGTGAAAGTCCCGTCAAAATCGGTATAGCCGTTTCAGAGATTCACCGGAACAAACAGACAGACAAAAATTATAAAAAAAAATATTTTGGTATATGTACAGTATATATACATCCATATGCATTTAGTAAAAAACGGTTATTTTAAAAAAATTAATTAATTATGTAATGCTGCCACCTCCTCGTTAATACGAGTAAACTGAAGCTGTTATTAAGTTTCCGTTATAAATAAAAACCATCTAGTGTCAGCACACACTTTGTTAGTAAAATATACGAGTACTAGTCAGCCTGGTGCATTGTTTTTATAGAAAGATGTTATGACAATTTATTATTATTTTGACCAATAATCCCTATAAATTAATGGGCATGTTTCTTAACGTTGTTGATCGAGGCTTTGGAGTTAAAGTTTAAAAGCTCACGTCTCCTCGCGGTCGATAAGTATATCGTATTCTCGGACGTTAGGAGTAATAATAATTTTACCTAACAACTAAAGCAAGAAGTCCAACATAGTTGCAAAACTACTAGAGACTCAGACTACACCTCAATGTAGGCGTCAAATTGAACCACAGTTATTTAATTTCTCTGAGTCACGTGTGGGTTCGCGAACGGCGGCGAGCCGTGAAGTGCCTCCCAGTTCCCACAGGCGCGGCTTAAGCCGCGGCCTAATTAATTACCTTCGACGGACGACAAAAAAGGCAGATCGTCGCGGCTAAGAGCAGCGGCGCCGGCGCGGGCGCAGGCCGGCTCCCGCGACATAACGCAGGCGCCGCGCGATAAGGGCCTGGGAAAGCTCCCAGCGACATTCGGCTCGCCCTCATTACTATGGTAATCGCAGCGCCGGCGCATAACGCGGCCGGCGGCGAGCTGCTCTCGCCGCTCGTGTCTGCCTGCAGTAACATGTGGAGTTATGTGTGAGCGAGCGTCCGACGTCGTTGGACGGCAGCGCGCCGATTGAACCGCCTCGTGCTCTACGAATATCAGAACATTCCTACCATAACCAGAAACCACTTGAATGCGCACGAAGGCACCCTGCGCTCAGAGAGTCGTTTTGTTTTGGCCCCCAATACTTAGCGATTCGAGCCTACTGACCAATAAAAGAAAATTTTACCTATAAGCCGAATAGTGTCGCGACGGTAACCCGCCAACTAGCTAATAGTACTTCTCCTCCACTCGCTCGCTCGCTGCTAAATTGTGCTACTACGTAATATCGGAGTCACCAGTAAGCTCCCAAGGAGTTGCTGTGTAAGCAGCAGCGGAGGCATCGCGCGAGTGATAATTAATATATCGCAAGCGTTAGTAGGCTACGGTACCCGCTTTCATCAGGTGGGGCGTATGCTTGTATGCCTCCCGACGTAGTATAAAAAAAATATAACAGAAAGATAGATTATTATTTATTTATTTAATTAATTGTATTTTTGAAGTAAAAATTTCTGTAGCATCGTTGTGATTTGAAACTCGATGAAACGAAAAAGCGACAGTAAAAAGATATTATACATCTATAAGACTTAACGTGCGAGAGAATGAGATAGAAGTAAACATATGATTTAAGAACGAGAGAATGAGATATAAGTAAACATATGATTTAAGTACGAGAGAATGCATTGTACAGTATTTATTACAGGGGCTGAGAGTTGTACTTTACGTGCGCCCGCGTATTACGAAGGAATAAGGCGTCATAACAACCGTGGTGTATTGTACACACGTATTGTTTATATAAATATTTAATCATTTTAATAAAATTATTTTTCAAGTATGCGGAAAACTAATGCAGATTCAAGTAATGCATTCTGCATTAGTTGTCGGCACACTTGAAAAATAATTTTATTAAAATAATTAAATATTGTCGTGATTATCGAAAAAAAGAAAAGAAAACAAGAGTCAAAAGACAGCAATAAGTTCAAAACGTATTCGTGAATTTCGTACGAATGCATAATAATTTTAAACTCGGTATCAATATCATCATAAATGAACCCTGTGGAAAGACGAGTGAGTGCTGGGAATAGTGTGAATGGAGCGTTGGGAAAACTTCTTGGCAGTAAAAACCTGAGCCAGAAGGCGCAGCTGGCTATACACAATGCAGTGCTGGTCCCAACGCTTACTTATGGAAGCGAGAGCTGGGTATGGCAGAGAGAGCATGAAAGTAGGATAAACGCGGTTGAAATGCGAGCGTTGCGCAAAATCTGTGGTGTAACGCTTGCAGACCGTATCCGCAATGATGAGGTTAGAAGCAGAGTTGGTCTGAAAGAGAGCGTCGGTGTTAAAATAAGAAGAGGCATGCTCCGTTGGTTCGGACATGTAGAAAGAATGCAGGATGAAAGAATGACGAAGCAGATATACAATGCAAAAGTGGAAGGATGTAGGAGCCGAGGAAGGCCAAGACTTACCTATCATGATCAGATTGATCGTGTTCTATCAGAAGGTGATGTCAGGAGCCCTAGAAACCGGCGAGCGTGCATGAAAAGAGCAATGAATGTGAAAGAAGCGAGTGAGGTATGTAAGGATCGAGTCGCGTGGCGCTCGGTTCTCTCTGCCTACCCCGTAAGGGATTTGGCGTGAAGTTATAGGATAGAATGAACCCTACAATTATTCTACTCCTGAAATTCTACATTCTTCTCATCATCGTGAAGTTTACATTTTTGAAGGTTTCACTTCTATCACGTGTGAACTGCACACATTTTTTTTAAATACGAGTTTTATGAATAAATAAACAAAGGAGGATCTAATGTAAAGGGCAAAAAGGACAACACAGAAATCGATATCAACTTGACATATTCATACACTAAGCTGTATGAGTTTGAATACTTTTGCCTCTGTCATTGCGGCGGTTTCAAAAAGTCAGCTTTACGATTTCATTGCTATTTTGCCAATTTAGTGTAAGAATGTTATTTTCGATTTCAAGTTCATACTTTTTTTTATAATGGTTGGAGCCATAAGCATGCTAGCCACCCGATGTAAAGTGGTTACCATTGCTTTGAACTTGCAATATAGGAAGTATAGTTGGCGCGTCACTATTCCTGTTGTTAACACTGCAACACCTTATGAACTTACTGGTAACCTCGCTCACTCGTGGGAACATAACCCTCAGGCTCATTTGGCTGCGGACTTCTGTGAAGCGGAGGTAACGTTCCCAGACGGGCTGCTTTAATGCGCTCTACCTGTCTTAAAACATCCAGACTAAGACAAACGGACATGTTCATGCACTCAAATCGTCTTGTGTGGGAATTGAACCCACGAGCGTCGGTATCAAGGTCACGTTTCGTCGTCGTCATTCACGACTGAGCCATCGAGCTCGTCTCAGTCAACATTATGTTTAATAGCAACTGACTGGCTTTTGAATGGAGATGTCGCTTTTTGTCGTCTCAGTGTAGAACTGCAGGTAATATATTTTATACCACTAAGGTAAATGAGCATAAACCCTATCTGATCGTAAGTGATTTCTGTAGCATATGGCCACTTGCAACACCGGGGGTGCCAATCATTCCTTGCCGACCCTCTAAAAATTGTTTAAATTAACATAACATTATGTGTCTTCCATACCGAGAATGTATTGGCGCAGTGTACTGATACCAAAACATAATGTAAGAATGTTACAGTATACAGTTGAGAACGTCATGTCATTAACGAAAACCGGTCCAGCTACAAGTGAAGAGCGCTCCGCCGCCGCGGCCCGCCGCCACCGCCCGCCGCCGGTGACATCAGCGCGGCGCGGCGCGGCCTGCGTCGTCACTTGGCCGATACGATACTCACGTCGATAAGGGGCATAATGCATTCGCGACAGATGGCTTTTAGCGAGCGCGGCCCTTCAACTTGCACCTAATGCAACTGGCATAGGCAAATGTTATGTTCAAAACGTTTCTCATTCTGAGGTGCGAATATTTTTTTATTTGCTAGGAATCTACTAACGCGTGGAACTTTTGTGGCGATCACAACTTCTAGAATAGTAAGATCATGATACCGGTCACGTGTTGCCTAGCTTCTAAACGGTATAGGCATTCCTTTCAAGTCTGCGTCGATTTTGATAGGAGCGAAGCAGAACGCGGTGCGTTACATGTGACGCCGCGCGGACAACCTAACCTTCATTAATGGAGAACTAGTCTAGGTTTTTCTAAATGACAACATTAGATTCTTGTAAAATATCTGCCACATGTCAGTCTGAATCGCATACAAACGTTCTGTACTTCCGTCCGTCAGTAGTGGTATCCCGGTGAATAATAATAAACCAGCCGAGCGACCAACATTAAAAGACCTGGCTCAGGCTTGAATCCTGATATACTTGACCACTGAATGGGTGGTTGTAACTCGACGGCGAAAAAAGCATCGTGAGGAATCTCAACCTTTAACCAGAAAATCAGTTGCTCCATGTCAAAATCCATCTTCAAGTTTCCTAATTCACTAGGATTGGCGGGTTTCGGTTTTCTAAACCTAATGATTTGGCGAAGATACAGATTTTTACATGGAACGACTGCCGTCCGACCTCCACAACCCTGAGGGAAACTAGACCTTTCTTAGGTCAGGCCACACGTTTTTCGAAATGTAATTTCTAGAACGTGTGAGTTTCCTTGCGTTGTTTTCATTCCCCGACGAGCAAGTGGTAATTACAAATATGAATCAAAAACAGGAATTCAGTGGGACATTCGTGTTTTCGCTTGCACACTACACACTCATTTAGACATGTAGTTTAAATCAGTGTGTGTGTGCAGACATCATGCCGTGTATCTGCGGACATCACGCATATATTTCGAAACATAATATACATATTATATTATTTAGAGATCAGACTTGTAACCTACATTTTTCAGTGTATAAAAAATGACATTAAATGTTGCCGTACCCTTATAGGGTCACACTATCATATGCCTAAAATAAATTCCATTTGCGTATATGTGCGATAAATAAATGGAATGAATCATAATTTAATAATAGTTTATATCTCTGGCACGTACTAGGAGGCTATTATACACAACAGCGTGAGCTAAAAAGTTCTAATAGTGTCAGGCGAGTGAGTGAATGAATAGGAACGAAATCTATATTAAAAATCGGCAAAGTGCGAGTCGGACTCACGCACCTAGTGTTCCGTACCATTATCTATAAAAACGGCCAAAAATCACGTTTGTTGCATGGGAGCCCCCCTTAAATATTTGTTTTATTTTAATTTAATTATTTATTCTTAAAGTGAATATATAACTAAATATTCTGTCAATATTTCAAGCGTCTACCTGTTGCCGTTATCAATATTGAGCAAAAATGAGAAAAAAAATCACGTTTGTTGTATGGGAGCTCCCTTAAATATTTATTTTATTCTATTTTTTAGTATTTGTTGTTATAGCGGCAACAGAAATACATCATCTGTGAAAATTTCAACTGTCTAACTATCACGGTTCATGAGATACAGCCTGGTGACAGACGGACGGACGGACGGACGGACAGCGGAGCCTCAGTAATAGGGTTCCGTTTTACCCTTTGGGTACGGAACCCTAATAAAAATGGAGTTCCTGACTGATTCACTGACTCATCAACGCCTAGGCCCAACCATTGAACCTAGAAAGCTGAAATTTTTCAGAGAGATTACTTTTGTAATGCTCACGAGAGATAAGAAACGATTTTTTGAAATTCGACCCCTAAGAGGGTGAGAAGAGGATTGACGGTTTGTATGGAGCAAAAATATTTATAATAATTTCTTATTATAATTTCAAGTCAGTGACTTGAGACTTTGTACCGATACTCTCCATTAGAATCCAAAAAGTGATTGCAGCATTTTCAAAAAATCCACCTTAAAGGGTGTAATGGGGGTCAAAAGTATTTCTTGAATTAAAAGTTGAAGTGTTAAGAAATTGATTTTATTAAAGTGAGCTGCTGACTGACTGTAAATATACTCTCAATCAAGACGTCAAAAAAGTAATTTCAGAGTTTTTCAAAATTCCAATCGAAGGGGGCTGAACCGGAGGTTGACACTTGTATGGAGTAGAAATATTTTTTGAAATTAGTGGCGAAACTTTGTACATATACTCTATTAGAACACAAAAAGAATGGTTTGCTAATGTTAAAAATTTCACATTAGCATGAAAAGGGGGTTGAAAGTATGTTTAGACGAGACGCTAATCTATATTAATAAATATATATTAATAGAAATGGAGTTCCTGACTAACTTACTTCACTGACTCATTAAGAGGTTTCTCTTGTAGAGCATATGAGGGATAAGAAAGAATTTTTTTGAATTCCCACCCAGATAGACTTTTGTTCGAATTAGTGACTTGAAACTGTTATGTTTTTTAAATAAGCAATGTTGTGCATAAAGAGAAGCTTTGAGCGTATACAGTCAGTATCAAAAAGTAAATGAAAATCGAACAGGTCGTGACATATCTTCAGTACCTACTACACAAAGAAAGATATTTGGTACTTTTACTAACTATTTAATGCTGACTGTACTTAAAAATAAAAAGTAATATTAAAATAAGTAAAACAGCCAAAACTCGTGAGCGAAGCCGCGGGCAAAAGCTAGTAAATGATAATATGTTACTACAATTAGCGATTCCTTTATGTCTCAAATTCGAGATCACTCGCCAAAGATTGAGATCAAAAAATTTGTGAACAGATTATCGCTCATTCATATATTCATGATTCATGCGCGGTTCGTTCTCTGCTCGTTCGGTCTCATTCACGGCGCCACACACTGTAAACTATTCAAATGGCAGGTCCGGGATCGTGCGGACGTACAGAGACGTATCGTCCGGCACGACGCGGCCGTGCTGCACACCTCTCCGTCGTCACCGCTGTTACCTGCCCTTTCAATTATTATACTTTTTAACAGTTGAATTGCAAAGTTAAATTATATTATTTATCTAGTTTTGAACACATAATTTGAAAATTACATTAACGAAACATTATTACCTACACACCGTTGCTAATATTGAAAACCGAAGCGAAACCGAGTACCTACTACGGAAATGGTTTTTAAATTACATGAGGCCGGTAGTTGGCAAATCAGACGAGAGTTGTGGAGTACTTTGTAAGGTATTATTAACACTTACGAGTACATTCCTGTTTCTATCAATTAGACAGAGACAATTGTTGAATCGTAAAGATTGTCGTGTACAATTAAGAGTAGATCACTCTCGACACTCAGAGTGCGATTGTAACTCTTATTGTGCACGGAATGAGAGCGATACAAAAATCAAAATGTAAAGCTTGTCGTGTCCTTTCCTATACAAATAAAAGGTGTGGGTACTTAATATCATTGTCTACTTAATACAACTCGTCGTGCTCCACCACGCCGGCACCGCTCCGCACCGTCACCCGCAGCCATCCCACTGCAGGATACGGGTCTCCCTCCGACCGAAGGAGTTTAAAACATACTCCGCCACGCTGCTCAACTGACGATTGCTCTTAAAAGAACTTCCTTATCGGTGCAAGTATTTTTTTCTAACATTATAAGAAGTAAAATTGAATAGGTACAGTCCAAAATATGTCACTTGTAAATATATAAACCTATACATTAACAATCGGTAATTAATAATGCAAATTCACTTGTATTTCGAATCAAACATATTTTATTAAGAAATATACATATTTAGTAGCATTGAATATGAAAAGAGATTTAAATGGCAGCAGTCAGCGCAGAGCGGCAGTCTCGGCGCGCGGTGCCGACGGCGCGAGGCGGCACGGCCCGGCGCGCGCGGTTGGGCCTACCCGTCCTCGTGTTCAAGACGTATTGACATGTGGATCTCGGGAGTACCAACTTCAAAATGCTCTTGAAAATTAATACGCAATGCAAAAGAGACGGGTGGACGATTGCACCTCGTGCCTTGGTATGCCATGTCGCCATGAACTATGGAACGGAATTCAATCACTTTCTTCCTGAGTAACTTGACAATTGAGCGTGGTTGTGAAGGATTGTCAACAATATATTGTACCTACTGTCTTCCGCAGTAGGTACACTATTATATTTAGGGTTTGGGAAGTCTGGGCAGTATCGAAGACACGAGACAACTCACGATCAGAGTTCCTGAATGTCCTTGTGGGGGGCGTCCTGTTATACGTTTCCCGATTCGTGGTCGCCTTCAAGAACCTTACAGCCTTAACTTGGTGACGGAGTGCCAAAAAAAAATAAAAAAAATATTAAAAATTATTACAATGTGATTTAGACGAACGTCTCTCGAACTCTTGAAACTGAAGCCACGTGACTCGAGGCAATTAAATTTAGAAATTGTCACAGGACGTCTGATGATGGTCGGAGATGTACTGTTTAACTCCTCAAACTGTCTTGATGAGGTTTTGAGAAAATCAGTCTGTTCATACAGAGAACGTACAAAGCTGGTTTAATACTTCGTTTATTCTATTCTCGATATCCCGAAAATAAGGTAATAACCTACATTAATATTATTTTCTACTTTCTTTGAGTAATTCTGTTTTAAGACAAATACAAACAGACCGACGACTATCTTTATCCACATGGCAATAAAAGTAAGTACTTTCTCATCCATCATACATTAATGTAAGAAACACCTTACCGCGAACTATGTTTATTTTGAAAGATGATTTTTAAATTGTGCACATTGGAAATTGTTGTAATTTCGATATAATATTTTAGTAGGTACCTACTATATCTTCACGCCGTATCCTTCGCGGGGCAGGCAGAGAGAGCCAAGCGCCGGCGCCGCCGCCTTGAAATTCTCTTATATTTAAGTACGTAACCTTAATATCGAAATTCTTTAAGAACGTTCAATTTCTGTATATCATGTAATAATTATACTATAGGTATTTAATATATTTATAAAAATATTTATTATTATTGTCCAGGGACCTTCGCGGTCACTCTCTTTTCTATTAAATTTAAATAAAAACCATTGAAAAAGTTCTCTGTTTCTCTTTCGAAAGTGGTTTCATAATGTCAGAACTATGGCAAGAAAAGTACTATACGGAATCATAAAATCACGTTCGCTGGGAAACAAGCATTTAATATGGTTGCCGTGGCCTATGGTAGCTCGCTATACAAGGAGGACTAGTACAGCCCCGTCGCAGCAGCTTAGCAGGTTCACTGATAACTTCACTCACAAGGAAAAATACGACAAGCTTCATTGAGGTATTCTGGACCGAGAGTGAGTGTGGAACATCGAAATAGAAATGCCTTCATTATAACTTCACGATAAAAAGATAAAAATCATTTATTTGCCATTAGGCCCTTACGGGCACTTAGACACGTCTTACATTCTTTAAATTAAATCATATTGTATCTTAATAATTTTCCAGTTCTTTTTTTTTTTACTTTTAATCTCTCTTTTTTAATCTACCAGCATTTCGGAAATGACCATTGGCGAAGAAGAAATGCCAAAAGAAACTTGCCAATATGGGTCTTTTTTTTCCATCGTTAAAATATATTACAATAAATATATGTGAGTGTACATATAGTGAAATCAAGTGGTACAATTAAAGATATATTAATACATGTGCTGAATCATTTCCAAGCATCTCTATCAGTTAGATATTCATCGATTCTATAATAACCCTTCCTGCACAGTGTATTTTTGATGTACCTTTTGAACATATTCTCAGGCAAGGACAGAACTGTTTCAGGTAATTTATTATAGAATCGAATACAATTTACAATAAAAGATCTACTAGTCTTAGCAAGTCGATGTACAGGCATACGCAATCTATTCTTACTTCTAAGATTTTCACTAAATTTAGAAAATGACTCTATATTTTTACGAGCATACATTATATTCTCATAAATATACTGAGAGGTAACCGTGAGGATATTTATTTCTTTAAATAGTTCTCTAAGAGATTCCCTGGCGCCCATGTTATAAATAGAGCGGATGGCTCTCTTTTGTAATATAAAAACAGTTTCAATGTCAGCCGCTTTTCCCCACAACAGTATACCATACGACATAATGCTATGAAAGTAGCTGAAATAGACTAAGCGCGCAGTAGCCACATCCGTCAATTGTCTAATTCTCCTAACCGCATATGCGGCGGAGCTGAGCTTACTGGTCAGTTTTTTTATGTGGGGGCCCCACTGCAATTTGGAGTCTATTGTAATTCCAAGAAGTACAGTATCATTAATAAATTCTAGTATATTATTGTTAATGAAAACTTCTGTATTGGCAGAAGGCACATTTGGTAGACTAAATTTTATACATTTGGTTTTGGTTGAATTTAATAAAAGATTATTACATGTGAACCAATTTAGAATGGCAGATAGAACACTATTTACATTGTCAATATTTTCGCACCGGCGAGTAACATTAAAAATCAAAGAAGTATCATCAGCAAACAGTAGTATATCCGCCATTTTCTGCACCATGTAGGGCAGATCATTCACATATACTAAAAATAAAAAGGGGCCCATTATAGAGCCCTGGGGCACCCCAATATTAACATTGCTACCTTTAGATTTGACCCCATTTATATCAACAGTCTGTATTCTGTTACTTAAATAAGTTGCAATCAAATTATAGGCTTTACCTCTAACTCCATAATGGCACAGCTTGAGCAATAATGTCCGGTGGTCGACACAATCAAAAGCTTTGGAGAGATCACAGAAGACCCCAATGGCGTCCTGGGATCTCTCCCATGCGCTAAGAACATGCTTGACCAATGCTACTCCTGCATCTGTAGTGGATTTACCTGCTGTAAATCCGTATTGTGAATTATGAAAAATTTCATTGGTCTTAAAATAGAGTTGCAATTGGTCAAGCATTATCTTTTCAAATACTTTACTCAATACTGGCAAAATAGATTTGGGTCTATAATTCCCCAGTTCACTTTTTTCACCAGACTTGAATAATGGAATCAATTTACTAAATTTCATCAAGTCTGGGAATACACCCATATCTATACATTGATTAAAAATAAGTGCCAAGTGTGGAGCTATAGACTCAATAATATAATAAAATACTCTTATAGACATTCCCCAATGATCCTCTGAGTTTTTAATGTTTAATTGTTTAAAAGTTTTAATAATGTCGCTTGACTGAATATGTGTAAATTTAAACAGCTCCACACTTTGTTGTACATTCTCCTTTAATAACTCATCCGCAGCATGTGGAGATGAGTTAAGGGAGTCAGTGGTACTGTAAGGGATATTAAAGAAGTAGTCATCAAATAGATTTGCTACTTGTTTTGCAACTATTACAGTTTGATTATTATGTTTAATAGAATACTCATTATCCCATGGTTTATCTTTACCTGTTTCTTTTTTAACAATATCCCATACTGCCTTTATTTTATTTGTAGACTGTTTAATTTTGTTTTTAATATACATAGATTTTGCAACTTTGCAAACGTGTTTAAATATTTTGGAATAATTTTTAACATATTTAACAAAGTCTGGGTCAAATCTATAAGGCTTTTCTCCATACAATTCAAACATTTTGTTTCTACTTATTAATATACCTGTAGTTGCCCAGTCATTAAACTTAAATTTATTTGTGGCATTAATCTGTTTACTTTTGAATATTTTCTGGTATTCACTGGATAGAATATGAAACAATTTTGTGTATAACAAGTCAGGATTGTCTACAGAGTAATCCAATGAAGGCAACCTGTCCCCCAGTACATTGTTGTACTTAACAAGCTTGTTGGTAGTCAGTGGTCTATATAATACATGACTTTTTAAATCTGTCTTCTTCGAACATTGGTATACCACTAACTGACCACAATGATCTGAAGGCAAGTCGCCAATTATTGATTTATTTATATGCTCACAATGACAAAAAATATTATCTAGACAAGTTGCAGATGTGGCTGTTATATGTGTAGGCTCCAGGAAGACATTTTGTAAATTAAATGATTTAAATAAATTTAAAAATCTAAGGGTTATCTGTGTATTTACTAGAATGTCTACATTAAAATCACCACAGACTATAATGTCTTTTTTACCTATGAAAACTTTTCTCAAAGTATCCTCCATTACCTGCTCAAATTGTGTAAAGTCACCGCTCGGAGGTCTGTATACACAAATAATTATGTAATTATCTAATTCAGCACATGACATCTCAATAGTGCATTCAATAGAGAGCCTAACAATGTCCTTACGTTCTTTAGCTCTATGGCAATTTTTTGTTATAATCATTGAACCGCCTCTAATCGAAGACTCTCTATTAAAGCAACTAACTATTTTATAGTTGTTAATCCCAAATAACATTTCACTTTTGTTTAACCAATGTTCAGTTAAACATAAAATATCAATATTACGTTTTTCTAAAAATAATTGAACTATTTGTTCACAGCCAGGAAAGCCTTGGATATTTTGGTGTACTAAATTTAGGTTTTGCTTCCCTTTTGTCTTTCTATGCAGTTTAAATCTGCAGTCAAATCTATACAATTATTTTGTCGTTTACATTGTAAACTGTTTATGTTATTAATATTATAGGCCACTAAAGTGGCTATCTTATGTCTACATTTCTTTGAAAGATATGTCATATCTTTTGTCAAATAAAAATTACTAATAAAATTATTAGTGTCAAAAAATATAAATTTGTCATTGTGACAACATGTCAAATGATATAAATTGTTAATATTGTAAATGTTAGTATTTATTTTTGGTAACTGGCAACTAACATATGGAAGTGCGCATAATAATATCTTATTAACCTTTAACTGGTACAATTTATCTAATGCATTAATAATATCTATTTTTTGGATTTCTGTACTATTCCCTATTAATAGAACAATGGTAGTATTGTCATCCACCTGTGTATTCATAATTTTTTCAACAATTTGGCTGTAGGTTGCGTTCGGCATACAATAATTAATAATATTGCCTTTTACATAGTTACTCATTAGTGGGCCTAGGTTACAGGATAATAATCGGACTTGTATAAACAAACCGTAATACAAGTCGACATGAGTACCTACACATGCCGAGCCAACTGCAAAGACAAAGGCTCTTTCTGAATGCAGCTATAACGTAAGAAAAAACATGTATAAACAAAATAGGGAGGTAGGGCCATTGAGTTATGATGTACTCTAGGTACAATATTACCTCGGTCTCGGTGGTAGGGCGCGGTGCGATCTTCGCCTCACAGAAAATCGTGTCACGTGACCACACGTTTTACTATACGGTATAGATACTGTAATGTAATACTCTATTATTTTCTTTATTTTGGTATCAAACAGTCATTATTACCATTAACTTTGTTTAAAGAAGTAAGTAATAAAATACACAAATAATTCATTATGCTTGAATACGCAAAGAAAATCGTTCCGTCGCGGCCACGCGGCAAGCGTACCTACGCAATCGTATTCCCTTTGACGAGCTCGGTGGCGCAGTGGTGAAACACGCTGTTACGCTACTTTGACACCAACGCTCGTGGGTTCGATTCCCACACAATCAAACATTTGTGTGCATGAACATGTCTGTCTGTCTTGGTCTGGGTGTTTTCTATGTATAATAAGTACCTATGTATTTACAAAAATAAATGTTATTACTTATGTTTATCAGTTGTCTAGTGCCCATAACACAAGCTTCGCTTACTTTGGGGCTAGGCGGTGCTGTGTAATTTGTCCGACAATATTTATTTATTTATCTTTATAATATTTTAGATATCGAAAATTTTCCTTTAATACTAAATTATACGACAGTTAGTTTGGTATTTTTCATCTTCGATTCAGTTAAAAACTTAGTCTTATGAAGTGTGCGTGCGGTGTCGGAGACGGCGGTGGGCGGCGCGGCGGGCGCGGCGGGCAGGGCGGGCCGAGGGCGGGGCGGCGGCCGCTCTGCCTCTACACGACCGTTCCGTTACTCGAATATCGTTTAGTAGAGTTTACGAGCGAGCAGTAGCCGACACATCTGATACCGCACTACTTATATCGTTCATTTCGATACTATTCTTTACAGAGAAGTCACTTACTCGGTATAAAATAGTATTTTCAAAGGAGAGATAAACATACAAAAAATAGTTCGCCAGCGGCCGCGAGCGAGAGCTGCATCAACTAAATGTTTCTGAATTTCCCTCGTTATGCGACAAGAGTATGAGCCGTTTTCCTTCTCTATTTGACGACGTACAGTACGTCTAGTAGGTTGTAACTATTCATTAAAGTTGAGCACAATAACTATTTGTATTGTTATCTTTGTTTGCATCGTAAACAGGATTAGTTGAAAAAAATATTATAAACGTATATAATTAAATTATATTCTTCGTGGAGAGTGACAATGTATAAGGAATATAAAACAAACCGTAATTATTATGTTTATTATCTTCGACTAACGAAATACTCTGTGTGAAATGAACATAACCCAAGCCCAATTATTTAAAAACCCAAAAACCTAGAACCTCTTCAACTCCGTAGGGACATAGGCTCTCTAAGCGTATTTTACCGCCTTTACCATGGCGAGTGCTCTGAAGAACTGTTTTCCCTTATCCCACCCTCACCCTTCCGTCATAGAACCACACGTGCGGGCTTGCGATGTCATAGTTCCACGGTTGAGGAGATCTCTTCGCGTACCAAAAAGTTCGGCAACTCCTATCTTTGTCGTACCATTAAAAAGTGGAACGCCTTGCCTGCACATGTGTTCCCTCCTTCCTACAATATGGGATCCTTCAAACGAAGCGTGAAGAAGCATTTTGCGGGTCAGCATGGCAGCGTCAACTGACAGGATACGGGATGTAGTATATTGTCAGTTGCAGTTGCGATTTGGGCTCCTCTTTCGCTTACCATCAGGCAAAGAGGGGCCACTATGCTGAACTACTATAAAAAAAAAAAAAAAAAAAAAAAAAAAAAAATTAAATATAAAAGCCTAAATACCCCCAATAATTTAAAGTGCGTGTCGAGCACGCAAACGTAGGGTTCCGTAGCATCGTAAAATATGTTACTCTACATATGAGTACTTATTTTTTTAATACGTTAGTAAAAATAAAGTACATTATAAATCGGCGTTTTCGGTATTTGTTATTTGAACACAATATGTGGAGTTTGGTGAACAAAAATTGAAAAAAAAATAACAAATTAAATCTTTATATGATTTATTAAATATGATCTAAAAGTGACATGACATGTGAAAACAATTTTTTTGACATCAATTTAAATATGCCCCCTCTCCCACCACAGGAAATAATTAAATTGATTTAATAATAAACATTCGCTTAATATAAACGTGCTGCAGCTGTTTTTCTTGTAAAAATAAGTAACGCGACGTGTTTGTCGTTTTGTGTTTTTTCGCTAACATGGCCGACTCGTCGCTATCGGCTAATGAAGTAGTTGTGTTATCACGTGAATACGTAAGGAGTGCGCGCACCATAGATAACAGAAACAACGGGAGATGTGACATACTACGTGAGTTTGCACCGGGACGGTTGTCGCCTAGTTTCACACTATCATAAAACACTCACACACTTAAATAAATAAAAGATGTCATTCTACGCACACAAGTACAACGACACACTTTTGTTAAGACGCTGTCATTGGACGTTTATTTAAACAACACCCAAGTAAGCACGCACTACTACAAACACTGATAAAGCGACTTTGCTGGGACACACGGGTCGATATGACTTTGTCGATATTGACAACGTTATATCGATCTATGATCTATCAAGAAGTGTAATGTTTGTAATAAAATATTTATGGGGTGTAAGTGGATCAATGTCAACTTAGAACCAAAGCCAACCCCACTATACTATATAACAATTCCCTGGAGGATGATTGATTTCATGCGAGTTAGTGAGGTCACAAGAAGTTGAGTTGCTGGATTGGCAGCGAGGGTGACGATGAAAATATAGATGAAATAATAACTACAGTAAAGACTTATAATTTTTATCTAATACTAGCAGTCTATTGACACTTCGTATCGATAGTGAAGTCAAAGCGCACCCCTAACCGGCGGCAGAAACAAGCGGCCGTATCTCGAAACTGCACACACAGTGAACGAATAATATCACTCGCTTTACATTGCGTGTTGGGAAACGAGCGGTGGCGACTGCGTAATGGTAGAAAAGCAATGTATGATTTAAGAATTAGATGTTGATTATTTAAAATTTGCATCGTGGTAAGGTTCGGGTAGAAATGGCGTCGGAGAATTTTTGAAATAAATTTTGTATTTATGCTTATAAAACGTAATATTATTTGTACTTACAGGTGATAAGTGATTCCATTTGATTTAAAGTTAACCACTGCACTTCTATTTTTGCAAATTCAACAGCACAACTTGGCATTTTGCTAAAACAAGGAGCAACGTATCTCAATCGAACTTGATTGCAACTAACTAACTGTTCTTGGCAATGTTCTCGTTTTAAGCATATTGCGGCGACACCAACCACGCCCCCTTGTCACATCTCCCGTTGTTTCTGTTATCTATGGCGCGCACAGACCGCTTGCACTTACAAGCGTATTACTCAAATTACACGATACACCGACCGACAAAAAAGAAAAAGTACCGACAACAAATTACCGTCACTTGTTAATTATAACATTATTATAACTGCGTACTATATTTTTACTGAGGTCGCCTGCAGTGGATTTGAAATTCATTAAACCTGAGGTCAGTGTTTGCTTGTGATCATTATAAAACTGTACAATATTGTCAATCCTGTAGGTAGTTAGTCATCGACGGCGCGGTGTACTGGTGAACACTTTGTCAGTACATTACTGTTTTTCGTTGACTTGTACTACTTTGTGTTTCAGCTGCCGGGGTTTCACGTGGAGTTCCGGCACTGTATATATCTCGTGTCGTGAAGACCGCTGGCATTCCCCAGCAGCCGCAGAGGTTCTTTCTGGGTGCATTCAGCCGTGATTAATCCTTGGATTCATCCGCCTCTATGCACCCAAAAACCTAGTTCGTTAGGTCGACTGCCCTGCGAGCCAGGCACGTCACGTGGAGACGTAGGTGCTGTAAGTATTTGGCGGTGCGGATCCACGGACGTCCTTCGTGGCCGCAGGGCTCCTATTTGGTAATTCACACGCGATTAATCCACGGATTCATCCGCTTGAACGCAGTCAAAAGTAGATTCTGCGTGTATGTGTACGTGTATGTTACGCGTGTCGTCGTTGTTCGTCCGTATGTCGTATTGTCTTCTCCCGTTCCCGCGGGTGCATGTATTGAGAAGAAGGAATGTATATTAATACGTTAATATAGGTTTTTCTCCTGGTGATATCGTAGTAATTAATATTTATTTTGTATTTACATTGTCTAAATGAATGTGCCGCCGTGGAGCTCCTAAACTCCACGGCCCAGCCCTTCTATCATGCTAGTGTAAATATTTTATTTTCCGTCCACTTTACTCGATATTTTCGCTATTAAGGATTTTTTTTTTGAAGATCCGATTGGTCCTTTATACATTTGACGAAGGTTTTACATTTAATGAAGGCAATTTTGAGTGTAGAGGCTGTCAATAATAAAATTCTGTTTTGCTGTGAAACCTTTAACGCTTGATTAGTCCCATATGTGACCTAACTATTGTAAACCCTACGGTTATTATGAGTACTGAAGTAAGTACGCAGTGTGTATTATAAATGACTGTCGGCGCGCTGACAGCGGACAGTTACAGCGGAATAGTCGCCGCCTTACTAAACTAACGTTTCTTTTAATTAAGTCGGTAGCAAATAAACATATCTATGACACGGCCTATCTAAAGAAGTTACCATAGTCGACAAATGCTTTCAATACAACGAACAATAGTGTTTATATTAACAGTAAAAAGTTTCTCAAGAGTGTCTTGACTACCTCACTCAACTTAGCTAAAGACTGGTCCTGGTCTAGACTGGTACCTACTAGTTCCAATCATTAATAAAATTATGATACAACATCATGAACATACGAGCTTTAATATGATAGTGTTTGTAGGGAAAGTATAGTCGTCTCAGGTTCGTTCCATAGTAGAGTTTCCATTGTAAACGCCCTGTTAGAGGCGCCGCCGCCGTCGCGCTGCAAACCTCCGAGGAAGCTTCCACGAGGTGTATTTGTTCGTTATCAGCGGACACTCAGCGGTTCGTTAATTAACGAGAGTCGGCGTCGTAAATCAAACCCGCTCGTCATAAACGGCGCGGCGCCCTTAATTAGTGCTCCGTAATCGGAGAGATACGGAACCAAACAGAACTAGTAGCATCTTGTGATGAATACCAAAAGATTTTACAAGCTTTTTACTAAAGTGAACTTTAATATTAATGTTTCTACAGGTAAATCAATTTGAGGTGAACCAAGTTTATTTTAATGAAAGGAAAAAAGCGTTCTATCGACTATTGGATTTTGGAGTAATTGCATCGTAC